>OX030968.1:2965842-3053342 GCA_943735955.1 Piscicola geometra | reverse complement strand
TCACCTATCCACCAATTCACTCAACCCCCCATCGTCTAGCTATTTATCTATTCACGCATCCATTATTTTGTTTATTCATTCTCCTACTCTTTTATTTATTTTTCTATCAGTCCACCTATCTCTTCGTCGATTCATCCTAAGTCATTTTTACTTTCTCATTCATTTCTTCTTATTTCATCCTTCCATCCGCCTTTATCTATTACCCATTATTTACCCTTTTCTCCCATCTTCCAACCCACGCATCTATTAACTGATCTACTCACGCATCCATCCACCCAAACATCCACCAACACATCCACACATCCACCAACACATCCACAAATCCATCCACACATCCACCCACCCATCCATCTGTCCATTTATTCTTTTCCCGGACGAAATCAAAGAGGAAGTATGTGACGTAATGCCGATCTTCCCATTATCGTTACTTCGGGCATCCATTGCATCAAGGCGGGCCTCTTTTCGCTTTTTTTCGTGGATTTTTTTCCCATGTTTCCATGCAGGAATCTTCTACCCTGGGTTGCCCTTCAATATCAAGACTTCCTTGACCAGCATTGCATGAATCTACACCGTGTAACCTTTTTCTTCTTCACAATCGCTTGTTTCTGATTGCATGTGGACAGATCTACGATGTGCTGCTCACTCTTCATTACTTACCTTTCGTAGCAAAGTTTTTTCTCAAATGTGGAGAATTATTTCCCGTCGTTGAGAAAACGCCGTTTTAAATCTATTTCAATTTTTTCGTCATTTAAACACTCCCAAAACACACCAGAAAAGTTGGTTTGTATTAGTTTTGAAAGGCTGTAACAGGTGATGCATGATATTTTATTCTGTAAAATTCATTCAAAAATTCCCTTTTTCAGCCGCTCATTAATTAAGACCCAAACCATTTCCTGCCTCATCAACCTCCATTAAGATCAACCTCCATTAAGCGCTTTTCAAAATAATTCATTTAATCTTTCAAACCATAAAGCGTTCATCTTTTCATTAAAATTTGAAACAAATGTTCCCTTTATTTCAGGCGCTTCCAATTATTCATTCGTCATTTTTTCCGTTCTCAAACATCGGTTTGATGTTCCTCAGAACTTCAAGATTCCCATCATCTACTCTGTTACAAAACTATTTCCTAAATGCCTCCACATCCAACTCATTAATTATCCCCATAATATCCAAACTAAAACATTCATCCATCCAACAGACTATATCTCATCCTAGATCTTTTGGTCTTTATGAAGCCCCTTAGCGCCACATCATTTTCTCTGGCGAGGCAGCAATTTAGAGACGCTGTGACCGAAAAGTTTGTTAAATTAACTGTAAAGCAAGTTAGTGGCCCTGCGCTTGGCTGCCTGGCGATTATGATGGCGGGCTAATGTAATCAAACGCCTCATTGAGCGCATTCATCAAGATTGCCTGCAGGGGTCAGTTCAAGCTCTAATGCATAAGAACACTTGAGTTGTGGTCAGGAGAAGACAGCGCATGCCCATCGAACAAACAGTCTGGGAGACACTTCATGCTGGTTCTGTTGCCTTCATCTGTCTTCTCGTCATTTCTTCAAACATTCTCATACCACTCTATCATCCATTATCTCTCATCATCACCTGCAAAAGATAGTCTCCGTGGCAAACAGACCTTCTTTTGTGTTCACTCACTCACTCACTCACTCACTCACTCACTCACTCACTCACTCACTCACTCACTCACTCACTCACTCACTCACTCACTCACTCACTCACTCACTCACTCACTCACTCACTCACTCACTCACTCACTCACTCACTCACTCACTCACTCACTCACTCACTCACTCACTCACTCACTCACTCACTCACTCACTCACTCACTCACTCACTCACTCACTCACTCACTCACTCACTCACTCACTCACTCACTCACTCACTCACTCACTCACTCACTCACTCACTCACTCACTCACTCACTCACTCACTCACTCACTCACTCACTCACTCACTCACTCACTCACTCACTCACTCACTCACTCACTCACTCACTCACTCACTCACTCACTCACTCACTCACTCACTCACTCACTCACTCACTCACTCACTCACTCACTCACTCACTCACTCACTCACTCACTCACTCACTCACTCACTCACTCACTCACTCACTCACTCACTCACTCACTCACTCACTCACTCACTCACTCACTCACTCACTCACTCACTCACTCACTCACTCACTCACTCACTCACTCACTCACTCACTCACTCACTCACTCACTCACTCACTCACTCACTCACTCACTCACTCACTCACTCACTCAGACCACTATAAAGCATTCAAACCCTTCATTTGGCAGTGGCCTCCGACCCACACAATTTCTTGGCGACTTCTAGCAAGCACTAAACACTGATGTAGGCATAGATAACTTACGATTGATCTGAATGTTGATTTAACAATACCCTTTCCCTGTATTCAACTTTGCGTTTTCTGTTGCTCCTACAACCGCCAACACCAAATTTCATAGCTCATCATTTTTCTCATTATACCCATCAGTCTCACTCACCCACTCCCTTCTCATCAATTATGACTATTCAATACCGTCGACGTTTCAGCATTAAACGATGGTGTCAGAAAGTTCTGGAAAATATTCCCACGCTGATCGCATTGAACTCTGTTGCATGCGATGCAATTATTAGCCTCATGAAGTCGTCAGTGCATGCCTGCATGATGAATGGCGAGAAAAGAAACATTTTGGAGAATAGAGGAACAACGAAGATACAAAGTCTTAATTCGTGAAATGAATCTCCTTTGTACCCACTAAAAGGATCTAATTGAATTTAATTTTTTACATTTTTAAAACTCTAAAATGACGTGTTTTTATTGCACGCTGGCACATCAATAATGCAAGGCCCAAGACCCTTCTGCAATTAGCAAAATTTCTCATCATCTCGGAAATATCCAAAAATAATGGTGAACTAAAAGTCCGAGATTAAGCACTTCATTTAAATTCAGCGTGTCTTTCCACATTTCACGTCTCCACCGCCCCTCCATCATCACTCCACGCACACTTAGTGTGCTTTTAAAGGCTATTTTTCACTGTTTTTGCAGCGAAAAAAAATCGGCCACTAAAGTGTCCACGCACCTCCGAACAAGCAGGTTCTCTTGTTGATGCAAAGCGAAAATTCAGAAAATGAATGTTTCAATTGAATTTATGATCAGGAAATTGCAACTCTTTGGTTAGAAGAAGGTGAAGAGGTCTTGGTTGTTGTGGAAATTTTGGCAAAATACTATGAAGATGTTGGAAGAGATGTTGTGGTGAGTCTGTAAGGATGCAGGATGGATACAAAAGACGTGCTGTTACGAGGGACGCAGGATAAAAAATTGGAGAAACCAAAATGTACGTTCAATAAGTGGATTGTTGTCTATGGAAAAACAATGTGGGACGGTTCTTAAATGTAGACATGAATGGGTGGATGCATAGATGCATGGATGCGTGGATGGATGGATGAATGCATGGATAAATGCATGGATGATTGCATGGATGAATGCATAGATGAATGCATGGATGAATGCATGGATGAATGCATGGATGAATGCATGGATGAATGCATGGATGAATGCATGGATGAATGCATGGATGAATGCATGGATGAATGCATGGATGAATGCATGGATGAATGCATGGATGAATGCATGAATGAATGCATGGATGAATGCATGGATGAATGTATGGATGAATGCATGGATGAATGCATGGATGAATGCATGGATGAATGCATGGATGAATGCATGGATGAATGCTTGGATGAATGCATGGATGAATGCATGGATGACTGCATGGATGAATGCATGGATGAATGCATGGATGAATGCATGGATGAATGCATGGATGAATGCATGGATGGATAGATACATGGATGAATGCATGGATGGATAGATACATGGATGAATGTATAGATACATGCATGTATAAATGCATGAATTAAGCTTAAAAAAGACTGAGTTATGAATAAATAAAAGGAAAAAAACCAAATCTAATGTAACAAAGGTTTTATGCGAGGAGAGAGCAATAAAGATGTTTACTTCTCCACGCACTCTTGCATGTTTCTCTCCGTCGAGGAGCCGTCTTCTAGTGTTGCTCCTTCGCAAAATATTTTCCCTCATCTTTAAATACTTCTGCGCCTTGAAAGCTTTGCGTGGACCTCGTTGCCTGCCAAGCGTCAATTCACTAATCGACTTTGCACTCTCAAATAAACTCTCTCTGCGTAAATACGTGTGGGTGCATCTAGGCTTCTGACACACGCATGCATCAGAGACATAAACACTCATAAGCACACACACACACACACACACACACACACACACACACACACACACACACACACACACACACACACACACACACACACACACACACACACACACACACACACACACACACACACACATACACACACACACACACAAACACATACACACACAAAAACACACACACATACACACACACACACATACAAACACACACACACACACACACACACACACACACACACACACACACACACACACACACACACACACACACACACACACACACACACAAAGCTTCAAAAACGGTTTGTAGGACTCAGGGGGTGTGTGGAAATAATGGATGCAATGGTGGGGAACGTTGAGATATGAATGGGAAGAATTTGAATGTGTCAAAAAGTTACAAAAGCTTTCACGCGTGAGTATTTGTCAAAAAGACCACTGCCAATGCATGGGCAGACGAGGACGGACATCTATCCATTCATCCCATTTCCACCTAAAAACCTCGTTCCAATTAACATCAAAGCAAGAATTATGACTTAATTAAACCATAAAAGAAATTGAATGAAAAGTTCATGAAGAAAAAACAAAGGGTACATTGAGGAAAAGCAAAAGGATGGGCTTTGGCAAAGAAGAAGTCGGGGTGATGGATGAGTCAGCGATCGATCAAGCTGCAAGAAGCAAGTGGATAATTGCCTCTGAATCAGCTGCGCAATCAAACAATCACTCACTCAATCACCATCTACCAGAACTTGACCAAGCGTGTGAATGCAGTCATCACTCCTCCCTTACTTCTCTTCTCCTTCCCTCTTTTTCTTTCTTTTCTCACTTCCCCACTCCTTCTTTACCTTTCTTTTTTTCTTTCCTCTTTCTTTCTTTCCTCTTCCTTTTCCCTCTCTCTCCTCATCTCTTCCCTCACCACTTCCACTCAGGCGTGACCGCTCCGAAACAATCATCGCGTTGTGTTCGAGGCGTGGATGGATCGAGGCGTGGATGGATCGAGGCGTGGATGCATCGAGGCGTGGATGGATCGAGGAGTGGATGCATCGAGGCGTGGATGGATCGAGGCGTGGATGGATCGAGGCGTGGATGGATCGAGGCGTGGATGGATCGAGGAGTGGATGGATCGAGGCGTGGATGGATCGAGGCGTGGATGGATCGAGGAGTGGAAACAACTCTTGCGCGCAATTTTTCTTTTTCCCAAAACGGTTTTAGAAACTTCCCGATGAGGGAAATCAATCTCCCTCTTTTTTCATCACTTTCCCCCTTTTCTCATCAATCTCTCTTTTTCCCCTATTTATCTTTTTTTTCTTCCAAAAAAATATCTCAAACCTCATTTTACTCTCAGCCTCTCTTACCACTCACCATCATGGCCTCAAACTTGTTTGCGTTCACGCCACGCTAAGACCCTTCCACAGTTTCCTATCGACTTCAAACGCCCTAAAGCACTCTTCCCTGCTTCCTCCTGCCCGTGCCACAGCATCCTAACGAGATTCGATACGTTTATGCAAATAATCTTTTTAATTTGTTTAAGAATCGCCTATGCAAATCGTATTATGAGGGGAAAACCCGTTTCACCCATCCCACTTCCACTTCTACACACTAAATTACTACATTACATACTACACACCCATCACACTACAATACACTGCATTACTACACACCCATTCTACTTCTACACACTACTAAGTATTGCATTATGAAACGCTTATGTCAATGCATCAAAAGCATGAGAAAACTCTTAAGCGGAGCAGTAAACTGTTTGCTCTGTAAGACCCTAGTTTCAAAACCACTGCATGGATGAGAATGAAGTTTAAGTGAAGTAATGCACAGTTAAGAAGATAATATTACTCTAAAATAGTGTTCTAAAGCATCTTCATTGAAGACCTGAACAAATCTAATTATTGGAGCAGTTATTGGCCACATCGTTTTTAAAGAGAACTTAACCAAGCAACCGCTATGCACCATACCATCTATTTATTCGAAGCAACCACCATGAAGATAATAACATGTAGATCCCATAGCAACAACACAGCACAACAGGACAGCACAGCTCAACAGGACAGCACAGCACAACAGCACAGCACAGCACAGCACAACTCAACAGGACAGCACAGAGAAAGAGGCAGCACTCACGACGATGCGACAGCAAGAGGCGGTGCACGAGGGAAGCTCCGTGGGCGTGGCCTGCCAGCGTCACGAGGTCGCCGTTGCCACCGAAGGCCGCAGCGTTTGTGCGCAGCCAGTGCAGAGCCGCCAGGACGTCCTGCTGCGCGTGCATGCCCGCTGCCTGGCTGTCCTGTGTCGACCAGAAGCCTGTGTGGTTGGTGAGCAGTGGAGAGGTTGGTGCGGTTAAGTGGGGTGGAGGGGAGTAATATGGTGAAGAAGTGTGGTGTGGCTTAGAGTAGTGTGATGATGTAGTGTGGTGCGGTGTGGTTTAGTGTAGTGTGGTGATGTAGTGTTCTGTTGTGTAGCTAACATAAAGGTACCCATTATTTCGAAGTTTCAACAGAAGGAATAAAATACAAAAGCTCTTTTTGATGCGTGTCTTAAATAAAAAAATAACCTAAAACGAAACTATTGTCGAGAGGAACACGCACGAATATTTGTTAAGAAACTGAAGCTGGAATACAATGCGGCTCGATCAGAACTGCTACTTTCAGCCGAGAAATATTCTTCCTGTTGTTCTGAGACCTCGTCCGAACTACGTGCGATGTTTCATAAGGCACGATGGATATCTCTGGTGCACTCATAAAGCAAAAGCACATTAAAAAGAGACATACATGAGCGTACAAATAATGGAATATTATCAAGTATATGTAGGCGCAAAAGTACACATAATTACACAAACACAAACACATAAAAATACACAAACACATAAAAATACACAAACACATAAAAATACACAAACACATAAAAATACACAAACACATAAAAATACACAAACACATAAAAATACACAAACATATAAAAATACACAAACACATAAAAATACACAAACACATAAAAATACACAAACACATAAAAATACACAAACACATACAAGTACACACACCAAGGGGTCCGAGACGGTAGTTGAGGGTGGCGACGATGACAGCGCCTCTGAGGGCGAGTTGGGAGGCGTCCAAGAGGTTGCCAGAGCCCCAGTCGAGCGAGTCGCCATGCACCACCAGCACCACCGCTCTCTGCCTCTCCTCCTCGTCGTCTTTCCTTCTCCTCCCTTCCTTCTTTTTTCCCTTTTCCTTCTTCTCTTCTTTTCTTTCCTCCATCTCTCTCTTCCCACTCTTGTTTCTTCTTGCACTCTTGTCTTTCAATTCGTATATTTTCTTCTCACTTTTCTTTCTCACTCCTTCACCACTCAACTCTCTTTTATCTCTTTCTCCAATCTTCCTTCTCTTCCCAGTTTTTCTATACCAAAGCTCCATGACATTTGACTTTCCTATAGTTTCTCCCTTCATTATTAACAAAACATTCATTGTCGTAATAACCTCTCACAGCTCTGTATTTTCTCCTTTTTAGAGAACCTTCACGAAATTTTCTCATGTCACCAGCTCTCAACAGTCTGGCATCATTCCCAGCCATCATCTTTTCATTTACAAAACCGCCATTGTTTTCTATCTTTTCATTCTTATCCATTTCAACATGATATTTATTTTCATTTTTATTATCAACTTCACTATTGCCTCCAACATCATTCTCTTTCCAACCCTCTTCATCATCCTCTTCTTCATTTTCATCCTCATCCTCATCGTCATCATCATCATCTCCGTCATCAGTTTCATTCTTTTTCAAATCCTTACATTTAAAACCAAATCCTTACATTTAAAACCTTGACCTGCAGTGTTATTAAGAGGTTGAGAGATCACAACATTGGACCTTTCACACCAACTCATTGGAATATCACATGCAGACATTATGTATGGTTGATTATAGCTATTGCATGGATGGTGCATGTGTGGTGCCCAGAAGGTGCATGGATGGGGCATGGATGGTGCATGGATGGTGCATGAATGGTGCATAAATGGTGCATGGATGGTGCATGGATGGGGCATGGATGGGGCATAGATGGTGCATGGATGGGGCATGAATGGTGCATGGATGGGGCATGGATGGTGCATGGATTGTGCTTGAATGGTGCATGGATGGTGCATGGATGGTGCATGAATGGTGCATGGATGGTGCATGTGTGGGGCATGGATGGTGCATGGATGGTGCATGGATGATGAGCCTCAAAGGAACTAGAAAAGGCTTTAGCGTGCAGTCATCGCTTGCACTTTTCATTCATCAATCTAATTCATCCATTGTTCATATAGATTCGGTACTTTCAGTCCATTTTACTGAATCGAAAACATAACACTTTTCCTGTTTATTCACTCGCTCATCCATCATTCAAACCTTCCAACCATCCATATATCCATCAAATTATCCATCCATCCATCCATTCATTAATTCATTCATCCATTCATTCATCCATTCATTCATCCATTTATTCATCCATTCATTCATCTATTCATTCATCCATTCATTCATCCATTCATTCATCCATTCATCCATTCATTCATCCATCCATTCATTCATCCATTCATTCATCCATTCATTCATCCATTCATCCATCCATTCATTCCTCCATTCATTCATCCATTCAATCCTCCATTCATTCATCCATTCATTCATCCATTCATTCATCCATTCATTCATCCATTCATTCATCCATTCATTCATTCATTCATTCATCCATTCATTCATCCATTCATTCATCCATTCATTCATCCATTCATTCATCCATTCATTCATCCATTCATTCATCCATTCATTCATCCATTCATTCATCCATTCATTCATCCATTCATTCATCCATTCATTCATCCATTCATTCATCCATTCATTCATCCATTCATTCATCCATTCATTCATCCATTCATTCATCCATTCATTCATCCATTCATTCATCCATTCATTCATCCATTCATTCATCCATTCATTCATCCATGCATTCATGCATTCATTCATCCATTCATTCATGCATTCATTCATCCATTCATTCATCCATTCATTCATCCATTCATTCATCCATTCATTCATCCATGCATTCATGCATCCATCCATCTTTCACCCTTCTCATGCAACTCACAACGTCGTGTTTCGAGCTTCCAGGGACTCGTTGCAATGCCCTGCCCCATCCATCAAACCTCCTCTCGTGTCTTCGGAACATCCTATACAGTTGCATAACAACACTAATGCAGAGTTGAACTTGTGAATAAAAGTCTCTTGTGGTTTGTAGAAGTCAAGAATGACAGATGAATCTCAGCGCAGCACGCCCCAGTGCTTCAGCCGTCGAGAGTCCGGAATAATCGACGCCTGCGTGCATCTTTGTCTTCCATCGTATGCGTGCGTGCAGTCTTGAAACTGTTTAAACCCTTTGTCTGATTTGTTTATTTGTTTGCTAATCATTTAAATGTAGACTTAACCGTCTATTAAAACACCTATCCTGTTATTTATTTGAAACTTATTTATTTGAAACTTATTTATTTGAAACTTATTTATTTGAAATTTATTTATTTGAAATTTATTTATTTGAAATTTATTTATTTGAAATTTATTTATTTGAAATTTATTTATTTGAAATTTATTTATTTGAAATTTATTTATTTGAAATTTATTTATTTGAAATTTATTTATTTAATTCTATTTTTGCTCTAAACAACAAGTCAATTTCAAAGTAGAAAAGAAAGAGAAAGAAATGATGGGTGATGATTGAGAGACGAAAAGCGTTTGATCAGCTCCAAATGCAACAACATGCAGGGACTTGTAAGGCGGGGGTGACAACTTGACTTTGTTTGCCATCCTTCACGCCGAGGGAGAGTCGGAAAGGGCGGATTCTGAGGCAAGCGGGCATCTTTCATTGCTTTCAGATCCAGAAGGAGGAAAAAGAGAAAGAAGAGGAGGAGGAAGAGAAGGAGGAGGAGGAGGAGGAAGAAGAGGAGAAGGAGGAGGAGGAAGAAGAAAAAGAAGAAGAGAAGGGTTGAAAAGTATTAAAGAGAACATTTAAAAAAAAGGGGGATGGAGAATAAAGAAGAACAAAATGCTTTTAGTTTAAATGAGTCTAATTAAGTATGCACGGGAGTTATCAAATTATAGTTGAAGCCTCAAAGTGGTTTTAAGTTTTTACGTTTTTAAAGAGGAGGTCGTTAAAGATACGCCAGAAATGTGACACAAAAACCTTTTAAAAGAGCCGATAAAACTAAATAAACTTTATTAAAGTGCACTTTTAGTTCGTTTAAAAAATTATTTTAATGCAGTGAGTGGGAAGTATAGTAGAAAAAGGTTGTTGGAAGAAAATGGAGAAGGGGGTGAGATGCAGGAAAGAGAAAGTGAGTAGAAGGAGGAGGAGGAGTATGAATCAGACAGACTAATGCGAGGGGGAGGACAGAGGGAAGATGTGTTGAAGGTGCAGTAATTTAGAAGGCCTACGAAATCTTATGAAAGGAGGTTTCCCCATGGATGCATTATCATCTACCCCTCCTTTCTTTGTAATAATGTATCAATGTGCTAGAGCTCATAATGCCTTTAATAGATTTAATTATTTAAAAAATAATTACAATATAAATACCAAGACCTGGCCATGAAGAAAGAATAAAAGTTCCATTTAAAAACAATGAAAGAGTAATTCGCTAAAAGTGGAGAATTCATTTTGTGATGGAGGCTGTAGCGATTGCGTGCCGGGGTTAACTGGGTATTGTTGGAAAAATCAAATGATTTTTATTTCAAAGCACACGCATTGCAGACACTCCATTGTAGTTTTTCTCACAAAAGGGAGTTATCTTTCAACTTTTAAATCAGTTAGTTTCAGTGAAATATTTCAGACCTGTTGCCGTGGTTTTTGTAGCTGCATGCTATGAAAGACTAACTGCACAGCCATATAAAAACGTTAATCATCATTCACTCGATATTATCAATCATAAAATAATAATAATATCATTATTTATCTTCATCATCATCATCATCACAATCAGCGCCATCCCCATTGACCTATCTATTTCAGTTTCTTAAATGCAGATATCACGCAAATTAAAAATCTGAAACAACTGAAAACGATTCCCACAAAAAATTCCGTTAATCAATCTTCTTCTGTCCACCCTATTTTGCATTTTTTCCTCCTTTCTTTTCTTTTTTTTGTGATCATCTTCTCCCTCAACCTTGTCATTTACTCGCTCGTATGGATTAATCTCAGTCTTTCGACAAGTCTTTCAGCTTCCTCTTTGATTCCTCAGTCACTCCTATTCAACCTAATTCTTCTAAGCCTCATTTTCAGCCAAAAAAAACTTTAATCTCTTCTTCTCCACCAGCAGCAGCAGCTGTCGTTAATTGCATCCCCATCACCGCAGCTCCAGCCCGCGTTAAACACCGCTAAAACTCCTTTACGAGTCTTTAGCATTAGGTTCGTGCATCATTCATATTGCATGTTCCTCACTCCACGCTGAAGTGTATTGATTACTGATGCCGTTGTTATTGCTTTATGGATGTGTCACCACTCATCCTCCCTCCTTCCTATCCTTCCCTCGTTCTCCCTCCTCTTCCTATCCCACTATCTATTATTTTGTAATAGTTATCACTTAGTTGGACAGATCAAGTGGTGTTTGCTACTGGAGATTCAACGAGAGACAAAGTAAGATGGGCTGAGGTTTTAAAAGTTTTCCTGAGTGTTTTAGCTGAAATTCACTCAAAACGACTTTTCCAGCGTGATTATTTTGAAGAATGCCCTGGAGGAATAGCGCAACCGTCCATTTTCACTCTAGTTATAATTTGTCTGCTCAATCTTTTATTTTTATTTAGACATTCGCAATCTAATTTTTAATCTTTTGATACTTTTATCTGTCTTCCAATCTTCCGCTTTCTTGTATTTTCGATTTTACGTCTCTTAATGGCCCCTTGTGCGGATCTCTTCAACTTTATCTTCTCAGTTTTATCTCTTCTTTATTAATATCCCAGAATCATTTCAGAACTTCTTTCTCGAGTTTAATTCTTAGCTCGATTAATCCCCAGTCTCTACTTCATCGACCATTCAATTCGCCCGTCCAAGGCAGCATTTACTTTTTTAAATATTGGGAAATTAAAATTACGATCTATGGAATGCTTAGAAGCGCAACTATTTCAAAGTTTCAACGCTCAATATAATTCATTTTTGACAAAGTAGGTTTCGATAGTTTCAGTTCGGTTTCGTGTCTCACGCTCCATCGGAAAAGCTTCGTCAAAAGAGGGCAGAATTTCCTAAGGCGACGTAACTGAATGGCTTTTCTCTATTTTCAGATATATTTGAAATTAAAAAATACTTTTATATTTGCATCTATTCAATTTATAATCTCTGACGAACAATTAATTTTTATTTTCTTTTTTTTCCTGGTGTTTCTAACATTTTCCAAAACACACACTCCCACATTCCATCCCAGCATACGTCCTTAATAAATCCTTAAAATTTTTTTTAAATCCTTAGAAACTCTTTAGCGTCCACATCCTTATACCCAAAGTTTTGCCTTGTGAGAAATTGCGAGAAATTGTAAAAACGCATCAGGCTGCATTACGAAGATTGAGATACTGTCACGAGTACAATTAAAAGATAAGAACGTCTAGAAAGTCGAGCGAGGTCCGGCGAGACGGCATCGCTTGAGAATTGATCGATTCGCTTTCTGCGGCCTATTTCAACTCGGTCCCATATTTATGACTCGTTTGTCATCCTTCATGCAGACATTCTCGCAGATAACTCTCATCATGTGAACTTCTTTTTAAATGCCAAAACTCCAAGTTTAAAGGAAATTGTTTGTTTCTACTACTATAACTACTACTGCTACTAATGAAGTTAATACTACACCTACTACTACTACTACTACTACTACTACTACTACTACTACTACTACTACTACTACTACTACTACTACTACTACTACTACTACTACTACTACTACTACTACTACTACTACTACTACTACTACTACTACTACTACTACTACTACTACTACTACTACTACTACTACTACTACTACTACTACTACTACTACTACTACTACTACTACTACTACTACTACTACTACTACTACTACTACTACTACTACTACTACTACTACTACTACTACTACTACTACTACTACTACTACTACTACTACTACTACTACTACTACTACTACTACTACTACTACTACTACTACTACTACTACTACTACTACTACTACTACTACTACTACTACTACTACTACTACTACTACTACTACTACTACTACTACTACTACTACTACTACTACTACTACTACTACTACTACTACTACTACTACTACTACTACTACTACTACTACTACTACTACTACTACTACTACTACTACTACTACTACTACTACTACTACTACTACTACTACTGCTACTATGACCACCAACATCACTACTATTACTTTTACTATCACTCTGTTAAGTACTAGTCTTCCAAAGAATTACAACTGGAGCAGTGTAGTACTGGTCGTTTATTCTCGGGCCAGCTCTTCGATGCGTGAGGAGGGCGTACAGATGAGAAGGGTGATTAAAGCAGATCACGATAAAGATTGTCTTTGAATCGCCGATCGAGATCGTGTTTAGAGGCGAGTCGCATTCGCACTGGATGCACAAACTTTATGCCGCACGATGCAGGGGATGGAGTGCCTGCTTGCGTTCAGATGAATTCGGCTTCAAAGCGTTCACTCATGCCACCATCAAGCCACCTCCACACCACCACCACATCACTTCCACAACCCACCATCAAGCCACCACCACATCACCCCCACACCACCACCACATCACCACCACAACCCACCTTCATGCCACCACCACATCACCCCCACACCACCACCACACCACCACCACACCACCACCACATCACCACCACAACCCACCATCAAGCCACCATCATGCCACCTCCACAACCCACCACATTACCTCCACAACCCACCTTCATGCACTGGCACGTAGAGATTCATGTAGAGACAGTCTTCGCTGTTGTCCACTACCACCCACCCTCCTCCTCCACCACTATGCACCCTCTCATCACCACCACCCTTCCCTTCTTTTCCTTCTCCTCCTCCACCCCTCTTCCCACTGCTGCCTGTCTGTCTGCCTTCCTCCCTTCTCAGGTACTCTTGCATGCACTGCAGTCGTTCAGCCACTCTGGCGCCCAAGCGGCCATCATCGTCGTCGTCGTCGTCGTGTGCAGGCAGCACTTGTGGACACACCGGCGCGAAGTGGCTGGCGTTGACGACGGCGAGCGAGGAGGGGTAGAAGGAGGAGGGCGGCATGAAGCGCGACTGAGAAGCGAACCTGAGCGCCCTGAAGACTTCCACGACACCCTGCTTGCCCTGCCACTGCGCCACTTGCCGCAAGACGCCCCTGTAGCTGCCTGTCGTCGTCGCCACCACCCTGCCACTCCTTACTTCTCCTGAGGGGTTGCAGTCACTTACAAGTAGAACCACTTCAACGCTCTTTACATACTCTACACTAAATTCATCGGACACTGCGAGCAATCTACCGATCAAGCACGCTCGAAAATAAAAGATTCAGTAATTACCCATGCAAACACACACACACACGCACACGCCACTGCAGCAGGCTGACAACATACTAAGTAGGAGGAGAAATAAAATCGATGGAGGCATCGATAAAGAATGCGATGAGGAGGGGGCTTAGGCTCTTAGGCCGCTCAGCTCTCACGCTGAACGGGCTAATCCACTCAGAGGTGCCACGACGCTGATTTACGTGACCACAAATCTACGCACTGCCATTACCACTTCATCATTATTTATTCTATTTAGCTACCACTTTTCATCCCTATTTCTTTCACCATAATACCTTTTCCCCTTTAATTCTTTTACTCTAATACTTAATATTTTCACACCTCAACCACTACGAAAGCATCATCCCTACTACATCTTCATTGGACAGCCTTGCAAGCAAGATTTGGCGCCTATTCCAATTTTCTAAGATGTTGGAACGCTCAAGAATGAAAGGTTAACAACGCTTATGGCAGACAGAAATGCATTTGGTTTAAAATATTCTTTCTAGGTCATCGAATTAAATGTTATTTTAATTATCCAATATGTATTTGTGTAGCGCATTAAGGAGAAAATAAATCTAACCAGAGACGTCGTCGTCAGCCAGCACGTCCGAGACACACAGAAAGAGAGACACGCAGAGGTGCATGCAGAAAGACACCCAGATCAGGATTTTGAGAAAAAACATTATGATGATAATGATGATGATGACGTCAGGACTATCTTACTTCCGCTATAGTGCCTTGGTGGACAGTGCAGTTCAGAATGTGTCTGTGGTGGCATTTATGGAAACCATGGCAACTGTACTGTGGTGCTTTCAAAAACCATGTAAACTCCTTTATATAATCACACACATATATATGTGAATATATTTATGTTTGTGTGTGTTTGTGTATGTATGTGTGTGTGTGTGTTTACGTATGTGTGTGTGTGTATGTGTGTGCATGTGTGTGTGTGCATGTGTGTGTGTGCAAGTCTGGGTATGTGTGTATATGTGGTTGTTTGCGTGTAAATAAAATCATGCGATCAAAAAAGGCATTCAAACGCTGAGAGTAAATCGTATTCAAAAGCTCGTTATGCCGAATTGGATAGCACCGCTTAAAAAGCACGTAAAAAATGGAAAGAATTGAGAAAAGGGGGGAAGGAAAAAAGAAGAGGGGAGGATGGAAGGAAAAGAGGGGAGGATGGAAGGAGAAGAGGGGGGGAGGGGGAGAGAAGAGGGGAGGATGGAAGGAGAAGAGGGGAGGATGGAAGGAGAAGAGGGGAGGATGGAAGAAGAAGAGGGGGGAAGGGAAGAAGAAGAGGGGGGAGGGGGTGAGAAGAGAGAGGAAAAGAGTGAGAAAAGAGGGGGAAGCGTAGATAAAAGGTGGATGATGATTGGGATGGAAGAAGGGTGGAAGATGAAGGAGTCGGAAAAAAAAGGGATAAAAAGATATGAATGGGATGACCTGATTAGAAATGCTCATAACTCAAGGGCGCATTCACCTTGCAACTATTATTATTTATTTATTTATTGTATGCATGCATGGCCGTCAACTCTTCTACAATATAATTTCTTTTATACTTTGTTGTTGTTGTTGTTGTTGTAGTGCATTGACTGGCAAGATCTTCTTTAAGCCTCTTCAACAATGTAACTTGCATCTTACATCATCCCACATACCTCAAACCCCCATTGTCCCAGTAATACTACCACTACCAGTGCTACTCCGACTACTACTACTACTACTACCACAACTGCTACTGCTACTACTATTACTACTACTACTACTACTGCTACTACTACTACTACCACCACTACTGCCACCACCACCACTACCACTACTACTACTACTAGCCTAAATATATTAAAACGATTTCTCATGATTAGGGGCACATTCCAGGCTCCTAAATGAGAGGTGGGAGGTAATGGAGGTGGTGCTAATGAGGACCAAGTGACGAAGAGTAAGTGGTGATGCGGGCGATATGAAACGCCTGAATAATGATGATAAATGATCTATATGTGTGTGTGTGTGTGTGTATGTGTGTTCGTGTGTTGGTGTCTGTGTGGTTGTCCTGTTCGTTGGGTTGAAGCATCTATGTTGGCTTATGGTGGAGACTTATTTTAAACAAAGCTAAGGGCCAAAATCTATATTTTTGATTACAAAATTCAAAAAATAACTAAATAACTTAAATACAAAATCTCAAATCATATAATTTATACCAGAAGACACTTGGCCTAGCCTGGAAAATTTTCCGACTTTGCCATCTGGAAGCAATATTCCAACGTTAATGTTCCTATCACGATTTGAGCGTTTTCATTTCCTGCATCTAGGGTGGCACTCTAATTAATCAAATAATTTTTAAAATTAAGTTTTTATCTTGTCAAATCTAGGAAATATAAAAAGCTAAACCAAAATCTCGATAAAGCAAACCTGTTTTTGAATTTACAGAATAAATCTTTTCAGATAAACCATGCTTAAAGCCTGCCTACAATATCTCAAATCAAATACTTCAATCAATCAATTAAATAAGTTTCATCAAGTTCAAGAGCGCTCGTAAATAAATTTGTTAAAAAGAGATGTCTTCATGAAATCCTTAAATGAAATCCATCGGGTTTGCAACACTGCAAAGTCGAAGAAATATAAACGCAAAAGTCGTTTACTGACAAAAGTGAGTGAAGAATACAGAGTGAAATGAATGCTGAATACTCTGATGAGCAAAACAACGGCGATAGTGATTGCGAACTGCGTGAAGTTCCAAACAATTCTTCAGTGCTTAATGACAATTCTCTCACACCATCTCCAAAACCTGTGGAAGAATTGAATAATTGCCTTTAATTATTAATTAATAGATTAATACTTGGCTTTAAAACAAATAAATGTAGAGTTTTAGCATAATGATTTGAATGGATAGGGCTTTAACCTTGACATTGCCTTGGCTGTTGGCTGCCAGAACAACGTTGGATCCCTTGGTGGTGTTAGGGAATGCAATGAATGTATTTAAAATGCCCTAGAATAAATAAAATAAATTATTTAAATAGTATTAAAAAATTAAAATAATCTATCCAAATGTATTAAGATAATTAAAATGAAGCATTAATGCTTGCAGCACTCACAGCCCTCCAGCACACAGCCCCCACGAAGTCTTTCCTGTCCTCTTCCAAACTCTTTTCTGTTTGCTGTGTGAGTGGATGTGTGAATGGATGTGTGAGTGGATGTGTGAGTGGATGTGTGAGTGGATGTGTGAGTGGATGTGTGAGTGGATGTGTGAGTAGATATGTAAGTGGATATGTGAATAAATGTGCGAGTGTGTGTATCAGTAGAAATTTGATTTTAATTATTTGTCAATTAAATAAACAAACTAGTCAATTGATTAAATTTGGAAAAATGGTTCGATAGTTGGATAGAAGAAAAGATTAATAAAAAAGATGTATGGAAGAAGGATGTATGGAAGAAGGATGTATGGAAGACGGATGTATGGAAGAAGGATGTATGGAAGAAGGATGTATGGAAGAAGGATGAATGGAAGAAGGATGTATGGAAGAAAGGCTGAATGAGCAGGAGCAATTAATTGCAGAGCTGTTTCTATTTGCGGCAGAAGCATTAATCAGTTGCAAGTGCCATTTCAAAAGGCGCTAAACGCTTTAATGCTCCATTAACGGACCTTGAAACGATGCCCAAGATAGGAGTGAATGAGGTGCAGTGAAGTGAACGTGTGTGTTAGTTGCACGTGAGAGGGGTGTTTTAATTGTTCGTAAGAGTGAGTGAGAGAGTGAGTGAGTGAGTGAGTGAGAGAGTGAGTGAGTGAGTGAGGGCCTCACCAAGAGACTGTGGAGGGCTTCAAACTTATAAGAGAGCATGGGTTGTGAGAGATCCATGCAGTAGACGTAGATAGAGTTATTCTCGCTGCCTGGTGTGGTCAACGGGGCAAGGTTGGGAAAGGTGTGGCAGAATCAAGTGGTAGCGTGGTAGTGTTGTAGGTGGAAATTGTGAAGTGTAGTTGAGAAGCGTAGCGTGTGGGTATATTCTATCCAACCACCATTGAAACCCTCTGACGACCACAAAAACCACACCAACCACATACAAGCACACAAACCACATAAAACCACACCCAACCACAAGCAACCACACCCAACCACAAGCAACCACACCCAACCACAAACAACGAACCACAAGCGACCACACCCAACCACAAGCAACCACACCCAACCACAAACAACGAACCACAAGCAACCACACCCAACCACAAGCAACCACACCCAACCACAAACAACGAACCACAAGCGACCACAAACAACGAACCACAAGCGATGTATTCACTGTCAGCGGCCAGACCGACGAAGTTCCTCTCGTTGCAGTGGCCCTTGTACGTCTTCAGGCAGACGCCCTCGTTCACGTCCCACAACTTCAGTTGACTGTCCGTCGACCTGGCGGCGGTGGTTATAGTAGTAGTAGTGAAGGGGGTAGTAGTAGTAGTGGTAGTAGTAGTAGTAGTAGTGAAGGGGGTAGTAGTAGTAGTGGTAGTAGTAGTAGTAGTAGTAGTAGTAGTACATGGGGGTGGTAGTAGTAGTATTGGTAGTAGCAGTAGTATTAGTACATGGGGGTGGTAGTAGTAGTAGTAGTAGATTTTAGTTGAAGTAGTAGTAGTAGAAGACTTTAGTTGTAGTAGTAGTAGTAAAAGACTTTAGTTGTAGTAGTAGTAGTAGAAGACTTTAGTTGAAGTAGTAGTAGTAGAAAACTTTAGTTGTGGTAGTAGAAGACTTTAGTTGTAGTAGTAGTAGTATGTAGATCATTGTTGATGTAGGTAGTGACGGTTGTTAAATGAAATGGACAGAGCATCAGATGAACCTATTCAGTATCTTGAAAAGTTGAATGAGTTAAGGGTGAAATTTTTTATGGATGAAATGAACATGTCCCCACCCTCCCTCTCTCCTTCTCCCTCTCTCCTTCCACTCCATCCTTCCACTCCATCCTTCCTCCATTCATCCATCCCTTCCCCCCTCCTTCTCTCCATAAACACACGACCACTCACGCGGAGACTAGTTGCCTGCTGTTGATGAACTTGGCGTACGATACAGCTCTCTTGTGGCCCTTCAGCACGACCAGAGGCTGCTTGAAGTTACGCAGGTCGTAGTAGTGGATGCAGTGGTCTGTGTGTGTGTGTGTGTGTGTGTGTGTGTGTGTGTGTGTGTGTGTGTGTGTGTGTGTGTGTGTGTGTGTAGGTGTGTGTGTGTGTGTGTGTGTGTGTGTGTGTGTGTGTGTGTGTGTGTGTGTGTGTGTGTGTGTGTGTGTAGGTGTGTGTGTGTGTGTGTGTAGGTGTGTGTGTGTGTAGGTGTGTGTGTGTGTAGGTGTGTGTGTGTGTGTAGGTTTGTGTGTGTGTGTGTGTATGTGTGTGTGTGTTTAAGTGTGTCTGTGTTTAAGTGTGTGTGTGTTTAAGTGTGTGTGTGTGTGAAAAGCAATACCAGCGGATCCGAAGGCCAGATGGGACAGACTCTGCGGATTGAACTTCACTCCGCAGATGTTCGCCTTGATCTTGAGGGAGGCGACAGAGTGACTTGAGTTCGTGTGCCAAATCTTCACTGTTGTTGGGGAGAACACGTGGTGAGTGGGAGGAGGGTAGAGATGGTGGAAGGAGGTGGGTGGGTGAAAAGGGTGGAAAAAGTAGGTGGGTACAAAGAAAGACAAAGGAAAAATGGCTAAAAAGATGGTTGGGTAGGTGGATGAGAGAGATGCATAGATTTATATGTGGGTGGATGAGAGAGATGCATAGATTCATATGTGGGTGGATGAGAGAGATGCATAGATTTATATGTGGGTGGGTAAGAGAGATGCATAGATTCATATGTGGGTGGGTAAGAGAGATGCATAGATTTATATGTGGGTGGGTAAGAGAGATGCATAGATTTATATGTGGGTGGGTAAGAGAGATGCATAGATTTATATGTGGGTGGATGAGAGAGATGCATAGATTTATATGTGGGTGGATGAGAGAGATGCATAGATTTATATGTGGGTGGGTAAGAGAGATGCATAGATTTATATGTGGGTGGGTAAGAGAGATGCATAGATTTATATGTGGGTGGATGAGAGAGATGCATAGATTTATATGTGGGTGGGTAAGAGAGATGCATAGATTTATATGTGGGTGGGTAAGAGAGATGCATAGATTTATATGTGGGTGGGTAAGAGAGATGCAGAGATTTATATGTGGGTGGGTAAGAGAGATGCATAGATTTATATGTGGGTGGGTAAGAGAGATGCATAGATTTATATGTGGGTGGATGAGAGAGATGCATAGATTTATATGTGGGTGGGTAAGAGAGATGCATAGATTCATATGTGGGTGGGTAAGAGAGATGCATAGATTTATATGTGGGTGGGTAAGAGAGATGCATAGATTCATATGTGGGTGGGTAAGAGAGATGCATAGATTTATATGTGGGTGGGTAAGAGAGATGCATAGATTTATATGTGGGTGGGTAAGAGAGATGCATAGATTTATATGTGGGTGGGTAAGAGAGATGCATAGATTCATATGTGGGTGGGTAAGAGAGATGCATAGATTCATATGTGGGTGGGTAAGAGAGATGCATAGATTTATATGTGGGTGGGTAAGAGAGATGCATAGATTTATATGTGGGTGGGTAAGAGAGATGCATAGATTCATATGTGGGTGGGTAAGAGAGATGCATAGATTTATATGTGGGTGGGTAAGAGAGATGCATAGATTTATATGTGGGTGGGTAAGAGAGATGCATAGATTTATATGTGGGTGGGTAAGAGAGATGCATAGATTTATATGTGGGTGGGTAAGAGAGATGCATAGATTTATATGTGGGTGGGTAAGAGAGATGCATAGATTTATATGTGGGTGGGTAAGAGAGATGCATAGATTTATATGTGGGTGGGTAAGAGAGATGCATAGATTTATATGTGGGTGGGTAAGAGAGATGCATAGATTTATATGTGGGTGGGTAAGAGAGATGCATAGATTTATATGTGGGTGGGTAAGAGAGATGCATAGATTTATATGTGGGTGGATGAGAGAGATGCATAGATTTATATGTGGGTGGGTAAGAGAGATGCATAGATTTATATGTGGGTGGGTAAGAGAGATGCATAGATTTATATGTGGGTGGGTAAGAGAGATGCATAGATTTATATGTGGGTGGGTAAGAGAGATGCATAGATTTATATGTGGGTGGGTAAGAGAGATGCATAGATTTATATGTGGGTGGGTAAGAGAGATGCATAGATTTATATGTGGGTGGGAAAGAGAGATGCATAGATTTATATGTGGGTGGGTAAGAGAGATGCATAGATTTATATGTGGGTGGGTAAGAGAGATGCATAGATTTATATGTGGGTGGGTAAGAGAGATGCATAGATTTATATGTGGGTGGGTAAGAGAGATGCATAGATTTATATGTGGGTGGGTAAGAGAGATGCATAGATTTATATGTGGGTGGGTAAGAGAGATGCATAGATTTATATGTGGGTGGATGAGAGAGATGCATAGATTCATATGTGGGTGGGTAAGAGAGATGCATAGATTTATATGTGGGTGGATGAGAGAGATGCATAGATTCATATGTGGGTGGGTAAGAGAGATGCATAGATTTATATGTGGGTGGGTAAGAGAGATGCATAGATTTATATGTGGGTGGGTAAGAGAGATGCATAGATTTATATGTGGGTGGATGAGAGAGATGCATAGATTCATATGTGGGTGGGTAAGAGAGATGCATAGATTTATATGTGGGTGGGTAAGAGAGATGCATAGATTTATATGTGGGTGGGTAAGAGAGATGCATAGATTTATATGTGGGTGGGTAAGAGAGATGCATAGATTTATATGTGGGTGGATGAGAGAGATGCATAGATTTATATGTGGGTGGGTAAGAGAGATGCATAGATTTATATGTGGGTGGGTAAGAGAGATGCATAGATTCATATGTGGGTGGGTAAGAGAGATGCATAGATTCATATGTGGGTGGGTAAGAGAGATGCATAGATTTATATGTGGGTGGGTAAGAGAGATGCATAGATTTATATGTGGGTGGGTAAGAGAGATGCATAGATTTATATGTGGGTGGATGAGAGATGCATAGATTTATATGTGGGTGGGTAAGAGAGATGCATAGATTTATATGTGGGTGGGTAAGAGAGATGCATAGATTCATATGTGGGTGGGTAAGAGAGATGCATAGATTTATATGTGGGTGGGTAAGAGAGATGCATAGATTCATATGTGGGTGGGTAAGAGAGATGCATAGATTCATATGTGGGTGGGTAAGAGAGATGCATAGATTCATATGTGGGTGGGTAAGAGAGATGCATAGATTTATATGTGGGTGGATGAGAGAGATGCATAGATTCATATGTGGGTGGGTAAGAGAGATGCATAGATTTATATGTGGGTGGATGAGAGAGATGCATAGATTCATATGTGGGTGGATGAGAGAGATGCATAGATTCATATGTGGGTGGATGAGAGAGATGCATAGATTCATATGTGGGTGGATGAGAGAGATGCATAGATTTATATGTGGGTGGGTAAGAGAGATGCATAGATTCATATGTGGGTGGGTAAGAGAGATGCATAGATTCATATGTGGGTGGATGAGAGAGATGCATAGATTTATATGTGGGTGGGTAAGAGAGATGCATAGATTTATATGTGGGTGGATGAGAGAGATGCATAGATTTATATGTGGGTGGGTAAGAGAGATGCATAGATTCATATGTGGGTGGGTAAGAGAGATGCATAGATTCATATGTGGGTGGGTAAGAGAGATGCATAGATTCATATGTGGGTGGGTAAGAGAGATGCATAGATTTATATGTGGGTGGGTAAGAGAGATGCATAGATTCATATGTGGGTGGGTAAGAGAGATGCATAGATTTATATGTGGGTGGGTAAGAGAGATGCATAGATTCATATGTGGGTGGGTAAGAGAGATGCATAGATTTATATGTGGGTGGGTAAGAGAGATGCATAGATTCATATGTGGGTGGGTAAGAGAGATGCATAGATTTATATGTGGGTGGGTAAGAGAGATGCATAGATTTATATGTGGGTGGGTAAGAGAGATGCATAGATTTATATGTGGGTGGGTAAGAGAGATGCATAGATTCATATGTGGGTGGGTAAGAGAGATGCATAGATTTATATGTGGGTGGGTAAGAGAGATGCATAGATTCATATGTGGGTGGGTAAGAGAGATGCATAGATTTATATGTGGGTGGGTAAGAGAGATGCATAGATTCATATGTGGGTGGGTAAGAGAGATGCATAGATTTATATGTGGGTGGGTAAGAGAGATGCATAGATTCATATGTGGGTGGGTAAGAGAGATGCATAGATTTATATGTGGGTGGGTAAGAGAGATGCATAGATTTATATGTGGGTGGGTAAGAGAGATGCATAGATTTATATGTGGGTGGGTAAGAGAGATGCATAGATTCATATGTGGGTGGGTAAGAGAGATGCATAGATTTATATGTGGGTGGGTAAGAGAGATGCATAGATTTATATGTGGGTGGGTAAGAGAGATGCATAGATTCATATGTGGGTGGGTAAGAGAGATGCATAGATTCATATGTGGGTGGGTAAGAGAGATGCATAGATTCATATGTGGGTGGGTAAGAGAGATGCATAGATTTATATGTGGGTGGGTAAGAGAGATGCATAGATTCATATGTGGGTGGGTAAGAGAGATGCATAGATTTATATGTGGGTGGGTAAGAGAGATGCATAGATTTATATGTGGGTGGGTAAGAGAGATGCATAGATTCATATGTGGGTGGGTAAGAGAGATGCATAGATTCATATGTGGGTGGGTAAGAGAGATGCATAGATTTATATGTGGGTGGGTAAGAGAGATGCATAGATTTATATGTGGGTGGGTAAGAGAGATAGATAGCTTAATAGGTGAGAACAAAAATGAAGATAAATAAATAAACACGCAGACAAGCAAACATACAGACAGACAACCAGACAGACAGACAGACAGGTTAACAGACAGACAGACTGAAGCACTGACCACTAGAGTCGTCGGATCCTGAGGCGAGCAGACATGGATCAACCTTGTTGAAGTCCACGGTCCAGCATCTCTTCTCATGCTCCTGTCATCATCATCATCATTCACAATCATCATCATCATCATCCACAATCATCATCATCAAAACTATAATCATTTTCATCATCATCATCAATATAATCACTATCGTCCCCACTACAATCATCACCACCACCACCATCACCCCCATCATCATCATCAACCCCCCATCACCATTATCATTACCACTATCATCACCACCCCCATCCCCATCATCATCATCACCACCACCACCATCATCATCATCACCCCCATCATCATCAGCACCACCCACTTGAAACATCCGAATCTTCGTGCCGACGTACACGTCCCACAGACACACCATGCCGTCGTAATTGGAACTGGCCAGGAGATTCTTGTGGTAGGAATTCCATACTACCGAGCTGTCATGATGATGATGTTGTTGTTTGTGGTGAGGGTCATGATGATGATGTTGTTGTTTGTGGTGAGGGTCATGATGATGATGTTGTTGTTTGTGGTGAGGGTCATGATGATGATGTTGTTGTTTGTGGTGAGGGTCATGATGATGATGTTGTTGTTTGTGGTGAGGGTCATGATGATGATGTTGTTGTTTGTGGTGAGGGTCATGATGATGATGTTGTTGTTTGTGGTGAGGGTCATGATGATGATGTTGTTGTTTGTGGTGAGGGTCATGATGATGATGTTGTTGTTTGTGGTGAGGGTCATGATGATGATGGTAGTGGTGATGGTGATGGGGATGATGACTGAGATGGTTATGATGATGATGGTGGTAGTGATGGTGTGAGTTATGATGATGATGGTGGTAGTGATAGTGTGGGTTATGATGATGATGGTGATGGTGTGGGTTATGATGATGATGGTGATGATGATAGTGATAATGATGATGATAATGATGATGATGATGATAGTGATGATGATGATGGTTGTGGTGATGATAATGATGATGGTGGTGATGATGATGCTGAGAATTGATTATGATGATGGTTATGATAGTGTTACTGGAAGCATTAAAGCCCATTGTAACTCCTTTTGGAGGAGTGAGTAGGTAAGTAGGTAAGTAAGACACGCCTCAGCTTGGACGAGCACACCATGTCGCAGACGGGGTAGTGCTGGTCCACTTGGTCATTCGTCACGCTGGAGAACTCGAATACCTGGGTGGAGTGGGGGGGGGGGGGAGGGTGTGTTGGGAGAGGGGTGGATGAGGTTAGGATGAGATGGGTAGGGATGGTCACGGATGCAGTGGTGATGATGATGATGTGATGGGTGAAGATGAAATGGTGATGATGATTATGATCGCAGTAACGACCTTGATCTTCTTGGTGACGCCTGCAATGGCGAAGTATTCGAGGTCCTTGTCAAATTCAATGCTGGTGGTTGTGTGCGTGTATATGTGCTTATGTGTTTTTGTGTGTGCATGTGTGTGTGTGCGTGTATGTGTATGTTGAACTCCTCCACCACCAATCTACTACACACCATCATCCCTAAAACACCACCACTACCATATAATAAACCCCTTCCCCTAACCTGACCCCCTGCCCCTCGCCCTCCTCCCCATACATGCTCCCCACCCCACGCATGCATCCCATGCAAGCAAGCACCTGGAAACGATAGAGATAGAGTTGGAGAGGTCGCTGTGGTAGTTGAAGGAGGACAAGACACGCAGTGAAGAGAAACGAGTGCATTTCTTGAGACTTTCAGAAAAGCTTTCGAGAGATGATGATGATGATGATGGTGATGATGGATATGATGATGATGATGATGATGGTGGTGGTGATAATGATGGTGGGGGTGGTCGGGGAGGGGGTGATGAAGGGATGGGGAAGATGTTCTGGGAGAGAGAGTCAGTCTGTTCGGCTGGAGAGGTTGATGAAGGAGATGGAGTTGATGCGTGTATACATCCATACATTCTTTCATGCATTCATTCAAGCATCACCCATGCATTAACCCATGCATCCCCCATCCACCACGAATGCCACATTCATCCGAAAATCACAACCACCAGCACCATCATCTCCACGCACACGGCTGCACAGGGGCTTGTTGTTGCAGCAGCTGCTGGTGCTGGTGAGACAGCAGTGAGGGATTGGCGGTGTTTGTTCGGTGGTGCCCCGCTGGAGTTGTTTTCTCCTTAGAGTCGAAGTACAACTGCAGTAGCTCATCAAAGTGCTGCTCGACCATCCGTCGCTGAGATGCTATCGACTTGGCTAGAGAGGTCTCCAGCTGGAGATTGGTGGTTGTTGTTGTGGTTGTTGTTGTGGTGGTTGTTGTGGTTGTTGTTGTGGTTGTTGTTGTGGTGGTTGTGGTTGTTGTTGTGGTGGTTGTTGTGGTTGTGGTTGTTGTGGTGGTTTTGGTTGTTGTTGTGGTTGTTGTTGTGGTTGTTGTTGTGGTTGTTGTGGTGGTTGTTGTGGTGGTTGTGGTGGTTGTTGTGGTTGTTGTGGTTGGTGTGGGTGGGGATTGTGCTTGTGTTGTTGGTTGTGGTTTAAGTGGTGGTGGTTGTTGTTTTGGTTGTTGTTGTGTTAGTGGTGGTTTTAGTGGTTGTTGTTGTTGTTGTATTGATTTAGTCGTGCATGATTTTTGTTGTTGTATTCGTTGCTGTTGTTATATGATTGAATGGAAATAGAGAATGGGATGTAACACACCCCTTTCCATGAGTCGACCTCCTCCTCATCGTTGTTGCCAACCATGCCTGGTTTAATCGTCTCCTGCTTTATGGTTGGCAGAGACAATGATGATGATGATGATGATGATGACGATGATGATGACGACGATGATGATGATGATGCCGGTACTACAGCCACCAGTTGTTCTGCGCTGCTGTGTGAAACGTCTGCCTTCTTGGTGTTCTGTGGTGCATGCGATGGTAGTGATGATGATGATGATGGGGGAGTGGATAGTGATGATGATGATGATGATGATGATGATGGGGGAGTGGATAGTGATGATGATGATGATGATGATGATGATGATGGGGGAGTGGATAGTGACGATGATGATGGGGGAGTGGATAGTGATGATGATGATGATGATGATGGAGGTAAAGATAATGATGATGATGTTGGTGGTGATGATGATGGGGGTTATGATGATGATGATGATGATACTGATGATGAGTGACCTCTAAATGATGCAGATCCTGTTTCAAGTGGCCTAGCTGATTATTCAGAAGAGTCAGTTCCTGATGATGATGTTGATGATGATAATGGTGATGCTGATGATGCTGGTGATAATGATGATGATAGCTACAACTATTACTACCCTGGTCTTCTGCTCAAACGCCTTCTTCAAAAAAGACTTCAAGATCTCTTCGTTAGCCTGCTCCTTTCTCTGTTCATCATGATGATGATGATGATGATGATGATGATGATGATGATGATGATGATGATGATGATGATGATGATGATGATAATGATGATGATGGTAGGGATGATGATGATGATAAAGTACGAAAACAAAAATAGAAAAATTGTAATAAATATAAAAAATTGATAATTAAAAAAAGAAAGATTAAAAAATAAGAGAAGAGATGAAGAAAAAAAAAGAAAGAAGGATAAAAGGATGAATGAAGAAATAAATGAAAGAAAGTAGGAGAGAGAGAGAGAGAGAGAGAAAGAGAGAGGGAGTGCCTGAAGGAGGGAGTTCTTCTTGCGCCCTAGGAGCAACAGCAACTGGTCGAGGCGGCATGCGTCCATGTGCTCAAGGTCACCCGTCATCTTCAAGGTCAAGGTCGCCAATCATGATGATGATGCATCAATAAATAATGTATTATTGTTGTTTATTATGTTTTTATTATTGTTATTATTGATGATGTTCTTATCAATATTATTGGGGTTTTTATAACAAATTGATATTCTTAGTTGATGAGAACTTCTGAGATGGTTTTCTCGCGCAGAATGGTGACGCTTTCCCGCTTAAAGTGGCACTCACGTCGTTCATCTTCGAGGACCCCTTCTCCTTGTGTTTCGCCACCAACTCAGCCACTGTGTTGTTGTTGCATACATACACACACACACACACACACACACACACACACACACACACACACACACACACACACACACACACACACACACACACACACACACACACACACACACACACACACACACACACACACACACACACACACACACACACACATACACACACACACACACACATACACACACACACACATACACACACACAAACACACATAAGAAGTTTGGGAAGATCTCTTCCTTCTTCTCAATGATGAAGCAGCATTTGGGACAGCGTGAGTCGATCTCCAGACTCCGTACCAGACACGCGTAACTGCCGTGGAGTTATCAGGGAGATCATTATCATTAATTGTGGATGTTTGCAAGTATTTTTGATGATGGTGGTGATGATGATGATGGTGGTGATAATCATGATAATTCTAACGATACAATTATTTTAAAGTATAAATATATTGTGTATTTTACCAGAAACTATGGCCGCATTTTGTCATGTATGGCTCGTCCAGCAAGTCGAAGCATATTGGGCTGAAAGAATTTTAAATTTATGTATAATTATCATCAAACAAATTTATTGTTAAATTATTTTTGACATTTTAAAAGTAAACTCAAAGAATGTTTATTATCCTAAATTTTAAAATAGATCAATTTAATAGGGTAATTAATGTACTGATAAATATGATAATAGGGTCTATTACCAGCAATAATTGCAGTCGATCATCTTGTATGAATCGTTACCGCCATGGACACTTGGATTTCCTCGCTTTCGTTTCAAGAGTGGCTGGGTTCGACTTGACATCTGAACATTTTTAGAAATAAAATAAATTTAAAATAAGTATTCGAAAGCTTTCAAAAACTAATAATTTTTTTTTTAAATGAGATTACATTAAGTAGAATTAAAAACTTGATTGCCAAAATTCTTTCAAATGCGTATTTCTTTCTAAAATATTATTTTTTTAAATAATGTTTACTTTGACTTAGAAAATAATGCAATACTTAACTATATAAAACTTTTTAAAAGCAGAAGAAGTTTTGAAATTTATTAAAAATCGGTTACTGGTACTGCAAAATTTAAAGAAACTGTTATAAAAATGAATCTAAGTAAATAACTTTTTTTCAAAATTCATATATTCATCATCGAATACTAATAATTTCTCCACCAAAAATATAAATGTCTCTACAATTTGTTTCTTAAAAAAAGAAAAAAAATCCTAAATATATATTTTTAGAGGCAATACATCAGTGTATAAAGAACACTCAGTATCCTCTGGGGCAGCTCATGCAAGCACCAGGCCATAACTCCGCGTTTGTTTCACTGTTTCAAGCTTTTCATCTTGATCGAGCAGAGTTCGTAAATCAGCAAGAAGATTTTCTATAAAATTCTTTAAAGTATTGCAACATTATTTGTTTAATCCAAGCGTTTTTATCAGTGTTATTTTCGTAACGAAAACGAAAACGACAATTCTGAATAATCGTTCAACGAAAACGAAAACGAAAATAAAAACTAAATTTATTTTCAAAACGAAAACGAAAATAAAAACAATAATTATTTCCAAAACGAAACTGAAATAAAAACTATAATTATTTTCAAAACGAAAATTAAATAAATTCCAAAGTATGCCATAATATGCAAATGAATAATTTATAAAAAAAATATATGTTAATGTTATAAACTTTGGGCTTTATGAAAGTAGCGCCATTTATGAAACGTTATTTATTCCCGTTTCGCTTTGTCAATAAAATTATCATTAGTTTAAATTTTTTCTTATATTTCAAATTTGTCATTACTCAATAATTTACGTACTCAGTTCTTATAATATTTCAATTCACTGTTTATTTTTAAAACTCATTTGTTGTTAATATACAGTTCTATTTTACTGTTTCATTTTATGATCAATTAATTTTTTTAGATATAAAAAAAATAGTGTTTATAGTTGTAAATTAATATATTTTAAAAACTAAAATGAAAAAAAAAACTTTAATTATTTTCAAAACTGAAACGAAAATAAAACTTAAATTTTTTTCAAAACGAAAACGAAAATAAAAACTTTAATTATTTTCAAAACTAAAACGAAAATGAAAACTATAATTAATTCCAAAACGAAACTGAAATAAAAACTATAATTATTTTATGAAACGAAAATAACACTGGTTTTTACATACGTATAAAGCATAAAACGGTTAGTTAAATATGGTAGGCCTGTATTAAATAAATAACGTTTGAATCTTTTTTCTTCAAAAGTCTAAAAGTCTCTAAGCCTTACAAATCTGCTGACATTTTTAACGCATCTAATCCACTCAACCTCTGAGCACCTTAAGGCTTTAAAAAAATTTGCTAAAACATTCCACATCTCGATTATCTCTAACTACCACACTTGGAACTATTGCTTTAGCCTTTTAAAAAATCTCTACCCATCGATCTTTCTTTCCACCCATTTCCCCATTTCCACCCAGTCTTCCTACCTCCTTCTTCAGCATAGCAATTTTTCAGAATCAATATTTTACTGTTAAAGCTATCCTATCTTTAGGCGTTTTTTATCTTTAATGCCTGTATGTGTGTGTGTGTGTGTGTGTGTGTGTGTGTACGTGTGTTTGTGTGTGTGTGTGTGTGTGTGTTTGTGTGTGTGTGTGTGTGTGTGTGTGTGTGTGTGTGTGTGTGTGTGTGTGTGTGTGTGTGTGTGTGTGTGTGTGTGTGTGTGTGTGTGTGTGTGTGTGTGTGTGTGTGTGTGTGTGTGTGTGTGTGTGTGTGTGTGTGTGTGTGTGTGTGTGTGTCTTTTTTTATGGGAGTGTGCTTGTATGTGTGTTTCTGGGTGTATGAGAAACAACGAGAAATGAAAATGGAGAAGACAAACAAATAACATTGAAGAACTTATAACAGCATCTTCACAGCATCGCATCTCACAAGAAATCCCAACCAATTGACTGGACTCTGAGGTCACGTGCAGGTATAAAAGCAGAGATTAAACGTTAGAGAAATAGAATAGTGGTTGTCTGCAATTTAAAAGGTTTCAAAACTTTGTTACATTTTCTCTTGGGTTTGATGGGATGACGAGCTTTTATGAAAAACTCAAGAGCTGATCAATTATTTGAGTGAAGTGACATGAAAAATACGTTAAAAAAAGATTCTAAAACCAACTTAAAAGCAAACTCGAGCTTGATTTTCATTCTCATTTCTAAATGTAAATTGAATGTCACACTAATTGCGCAGTGTGAGAGATCTCAAGACTGAAGTAGGCGTGGAGGCAAGTGAAAGTCTTCGTTGAAGTGCAGACAAACTTTAGAATGACTAAGTTGAGAGACTTGGAAGGTTTTGGAAGCAAAACTTTTGAAGATAACATTCATGATAACATACTCAAATATTCCACACAGCATCAGCTACTCACCGCTTATTGAAGGTAACAAAAAGTTCAAAATGCTACAAGTTTTAGTCTATTTGCTGTGTGCTCTGATTATGATGGTGCTGCCAAGAGACCAGTCATGTGTCACTGGACCAAAGGGAGCTTCACCGGGGCATGGAGGTGGGTTGCATGGCGAAGGTTTATTTCATAGGAAAGAGAGCACAGCATGGCTGGACATTTAAATGTATATCGCTTTTTCATCTATTGCTTCATCATCGATATTTAATATGGAAGGAGGGCTCATTTCAAGCGTGTCTACTGAGCACTAATTTCAAATTTTTGGTAATATAGCTCTATAAACTCACGCCAAATCAGATTTGAGCGTGCTTGATCGGTAGATTGTTCGCAGTGTCCGATGAATTTAGTATAGAGTATGTAAAGAGCGTTGAAGTGGTTCTACTTGTAAGTGACTGCAACCCCTCAGGAGAAGTGAGGAGTGGCAGGGTGGTGGTGACGACGACAGGCAGCTACAGGGGCGTCTTGCGGCAAGTGGCGCAGTGGCAGGGCAAGCAGGGTGTCGTGGAAGTCTTCAGGGCGCTCAGGTTCGCTTCTCAGTCGCGCTTCATGCCGCCCTCCTCCTTCTACCCCTCCTCGCTCGCCGTCGTCAACGCCAGCCACTTCGCGCCGGTGTGTCCACAAGTGCTGCCTGCACACGACGACGACGAAGACGATGATGGCCGCTTGGGCGCCAGAGTGGCTGAACGACTGCAGTGCATGCAAGAGTACCTGAGGAGGGAGGAAGGCAGACAGACAGGCAGCAGTGGGAAGGGGGGTGGAGGAGGAGAAGGAAAAAGAGGGAAGGGTGGTGGTGATGAGAGGGTGCATAGTGGTGGAGGAGGAGGGTGGGTGGTGGTGGACAACAGCGAAGACTGTCTCTACATGAATCTCTACGTGCCAGTGCATGAAGGTGAGTTGTGGAGGTGATGTGGTGGTGGTGTGGTGGTGGGTTGATGGTGGGTTGTGGAGGTGATGTGGTGGTGGCTTGATGGTGGGTTGTGGGGGTGATGTGGTGGTGGCATGAAGGTGGGTTGTGGAGGTGATGTGGTGGTGGCTTGATGGTGGGTTGATGGTGGGTTGTGAAGGTGATGTGGTGGTGGCATGAAGGTGGGTTGTGGAGGTGATGTGGTGGTGGCATGAAGGTGGGTTGTGGAAGTGATGTGGTGGTGGCATGAAGGTGGGTTGATGGTGGGTTGTGAAGGTGATGTGGTGGTGGCATGAAGGTGGGTTGTGGAGGTGATGTGGTGGTGGCATGAAGGTGGGTTGTGGAGGTGATGTGGTGGTGGCATGAAGGTGGGTTGTGGAGGTGATGTGGTGGTGGCTTGATGGTGGGTTGATGGTGGGTTGTGAAGGTGATGTGGTGGTGGCATGAAGGTGGGTTGTGGAGGTGATGTGGTGGTGGCATGAAGGTGGGTTGTGGAGGTGATGTGGTGGTGGCTTGATGGTGGGTTGATGGTGGGTTGTGAAGGTGATGTGGTGGTGGCATGAAGGTGGGTTGTGGAGGTGATGTGGTGGTGGCTTGATAGTAGGTTGATGGTGGGTTGTGGAGGTGATGTGGTGGTGGCATGAAGGTGGGTTGTGGAGGTGATGTGGTGGTGGCTTGATGGTGGCATGAAGGTGGGTTGTGGAGGTGATGTGGTGGTGGCATGAAGGTGGGTTGTGGAAGTGATGTGGTGGGTTGTGGTGATGGCTTGATGGTGGCTTGATGGTGCGTTGGGGTGGTGATGTGGTGGTGGCTTGAAGGTGGGTTTTCCATTCAAAAATGCTTAAGTTTTCCTTAAAAACATCGCTTACGAATTATGCAAATAGAACCTTTAAATGCGACACTCTAAACTGAAACATGGATCAGCCATAGTGAATGGTTATCCCTCCATTCTGTTAGATAATTTTCCCAAATAAAAAAAAAACATTTCTCAGTTAAGACGAAATCAATCACCAGTGCAGAATCTTTTATGCCTGATCCTGGGGTTACTATCTTGTAGAGTACATACATGAGACTTATTGCTTCAGACCAAAGCCATCCTCAATCTATCTGTTGGTCGGTCCATGTCAACATTGTATTGATATAGTGGTTTGTTTTGAATTTAATTCTATTTTTTAAGTTCATCATATATTTTTATTTATTCATTGTTTTTTAGTTCATTTTAAAAACTATTTTTCTAATGATTCGTTTTATAACTTATATTTAGACGACATATTTTTAAGTTTATCTTAAATTTTAATTGCATATTCATTTATTGCATCTTACTTTTTATTGTATCTTATTTATTTATCGTATTTATTTTTTTATTGCATCCTATTTTTAATAGTCTCTTTTCTGATTGCATCTTATTTTTTATTGTGTCTTATTGTATTTATTGTATCAAATCCACACACACACGAACACTGCTCTACCCTCGAAATCACAACAATGCGCTTTCATATACGACCAATTAAATTGCCCTTCTCGCGCGTTTAACTGCGAAATTTCAGAAAGAAATTGTTCTTTCGACTCATAAAACACAGCATATAGCCTGGCCTGGTCGCTCCAGTGCCGAGGTTACGAATGAATGGGCTTGGGCGATGCTGAAATTAGAAAATGACTTTCGCAGTTTTGAAGTTTCAGAAGAGACAAAAACTTTAAAGTTGTTTGTGGGAAAGCATAGCGTGATGATATCATTGTATATATATATATATTGTATGTATAATGTCATTGTATATATATTGTATGTATAATTTCATTGTATATATATTTTATGTATAATATCATTGTATATATATTTTATGAATAATATCATTGTATAAATATTGTATGTATAATATCATTGTATATATATTGTATGTATAATATGATTGTGTATATATTTTATGTATAATATTATTGTATATATATTGTATGTATAATATGATTGTGTATATATTTTATGTATAATATTATTGTATATATATTGTATGTATAATATGATTGTGTATATATTTTATGTATAATATTATTGTATATATATTGTATGTATAATATCATTGTATATAGCGATGAAATTATGGAAAATGATGAGAATAAATATGATGATACCGATGAAATTACAGATGATGATGATGATGATGCAGATGATGTTGATGATGATGATGCAGATGATGATGATGATGATGCAGATGATGATGATGATGATGATGCAGATGATGATGATTTTGATAATATATATGGTTATAAAGAATGCATATCTAATCTCTTATCAGTTCTAATACTGTTTTCTATGAACACACATCCATCTGTACCTTTCCATGCAACTTCAAACATTCATCCTTCCATGCACCATTCCTCATGCAACTCCCCATGCACTGCCCCATATACCCTCCATACATTCACCTCTCCCTCCATGCACCACTCCATTCCCCTCTTCCTCCATGCACCACTCTTCCATGCATTCCTCCCTCTCAAGAAGGTTTCCAGGACCCCCAAAGGATCTTGAGTCGGTCATGCATCATTGGTGTTTTCACGCTTCAACTGAGCGCCTTTGCAGCATTTGCATGAATTCAGCGAAGCGCGCAACTCTACTAAAGTCTCAATGCCGCCCGAGAAGCCACCATTAAAAAGGAAATTACTAAATCAACTAAATCAAAAAGGATAACAAAGACTGTTGCAACACACAACAGTAGCACCAAAAAACAAAAACAACCACAACAAAAACCTCAACAACAAACAACACCAACAATACCACGAACAACAACAACATCGTCAACAGCACCAACCTTTCTTTTCCAGCGACGGCGATAGGCGTTTCTCCGCTGACCCCCGTTGCATTTGCACCCACCATCGGTCCTCCAATCAAACTCCCTAATTGTTTATGGCACGCCATCATGCGTTGGGTTCATCTGAACGCATTTTTACAATTTTTTGGGAAATGTGGATAAAAAACTTTTAAAATTTTGTTTAAATTTGTATGGGAAATGTAGAAAAAAAACTTTTCACAAAATAAGCAACATTTTTGTCAAAATAAACTTATAAACATGCCTATCAAATAACATTCATGCAAATATTTTCTTTTAATATTCTGTGATTTTTCATGCTTTATTCAGCACGTGAGGGCTTTCCAAAGAAGTTTTAAACGTTGGAAAAATTTTCAAACGTAAAATGCTTTAAGGAAAAAACTTTTTAAAATAATTTAAAAGTATTTTAAAATCTTGAAGAGTCTGTAAAAATACGCGATTTGTAATGGAAGGTTTTTGGAGTGGTTGAGTTGCTAATCTCAAAAGAAAAGAAAGGGATAATAATGGAAATTGTTAATATTATTCATAATAATAATATTAATAATAATAATAATAATAATATTAATATTATTATTCATAATAATAATATTAATATTATTCATAATATTATTATTATTCATAATATTATTATTATTCATAGTATAATTATTATTCATAGTATAATTATTATTCATAATATAATTATTCTTCATAATATAATTATTATTCATAATATAATTATTATTCATAATATTATTATTATTCATAATATTATTATTATTCATAATATTATTATTATTCATAATATTATTATTATTCATAATATTATTATTCATATTATAATTATTATTCATAATATTATTATTATTCATAATATTATTATTATTCATAATATTATTATTATTCATAATATTCTTATTAATAATATTTGTATTAATATTAATATTATTATTATTATTATTAATATCATTATTATTAAGACTATTATTATTAATATTATTATTATTAATATTATTTTTATTAATATTATTTTTATTAATATTATTTTTATTAATATTATTATTACTAATATTATTAATATAATTAATATTATTATTATTATTATTGTTATCAATATTAATATTATTAATATTATTTTTAACATTATTATTTTTAATAGTATTATTAATAATAGTATTATTAATAATAGTATTATTAATAATAATATTATTAATTTATTATAAATAATAATAATAATAATATTTTTTATTACGATAATTATAATAATTTGAAAAAGATAAACTAATATTAAAAATAATGGATTGATCAAGAGTTATTAGGAACGTTTGAATGCACAAGTGGTCTAAGGGAAGAAGTCCAGGTTTAAAAAAAGCACCTCCAAGCAGACACATGTGTGTGTGTGTGTGTGTGTGTGTGTGTGTGTGTTTGTACGTGTGTGTGTGTTTGTACGTGTGTGTGTACGTATGTGTACGTGTGTGTACGAGTGTGTAAGTACGTTTGTGGGGTTATGTATGTGGCGTAGATCAGAATTCATTGAATCTGATACAGAAATTTGCAAATGACTTCGATAATGCAATTTGACGCTTCAACCCCCAAAAGAGATTTAAAAACTGGCCAAACCTTCAAAACCACTTTGAAGAAGATCTTTCCAGATTCTTTGAACCTGCCAAAAGTCGCTCAAATTAATTACATTTTGGAGGGAAAAGGTTTAATTATTCAATTATTCAATCAATCAATCAATCTCAAAGTAGGTGCATGGATGAAGGGGCTTCTATAGGAGGGGCTAAAAATTGAAGCTGAAGTTGATTTTAACGCTTCAACCAATTGCTCAAGTTAAGCCTTTTTAAGATTAAGTGAAATGCAATCTTCAACCGATTGTTAAGCATGAACTCTTTATGTTTGAATCTTGAGCAGTTTCTCAAGAGGTATTCTAAGAATGATATGCGAGCGACGTGCAAGAAAATGTCTTATATTTAATATTTTAGGAAAGGAAGGGAGTGGCTTTACATTTAATATCCAAGGATGAAGCAAGTAGTAATCTCTTCGCGTGTCGTAAAGATGAGAGCATTTCACGCTTGATTGCCGTGATGTGCCTGTCCTTCTCTGTGCTCCTGTGAGAGATCAAAGCATTGCAACTACTGGCTGCTTCTTGAAATGGCTTTAGATTTGTAAAAATTTAATTTAAAAATGCAGTGTAATAATTTTTTCCAAAATTCTATAGTTTTATTTGATCCTTTGAAAAAATTTAATGATGTTTTTGGACCAGATGTCAGAAATCCGTCGGGAGGAAGAACAGGTGATGAGGAAAAAAATGGAAGTGGTCGAAGGATTAAAAGAGAAAAAGCGGAGGATAAGGATGGGAGAAGAGTGGAAGAGAAGAAGAGGAAGGAAAAGGAAGACGAGGAGGAGGAGAGGCAGAGAGCGGTGGTGCTGGTGGTGCATGGCGACTCGCTCGACTGGGGCTCTGGCAACCTCTTGGACGCCTCCCAACTCGCCCTCAGAGGCGCTGTCATCGTCGCCACCCTCAACTACCGTCTCGGACCCCTTGGTGTGTGTGTGTTTTTTTGTCTTTGTGTGTTCTTGTGTGTACTTGTATGTGTTTGTGTGTGTGTACGTGTTTATGTACTTTTGCGTGTTTGTTTGTTTATCTTTTATGGACTGCTTCACGCACGTAGTCGGGCACATGGCGAGTGCACTGCGCTTTCCTGCATGCCAACAAACAAATTAAACCCCAGCCGCAACTGCAACCACGCCATTCTCTTTGGACCGGAGTTTAAATCTTCTCCATATCGCTTCCATCACTACTATTATCACTACCACCGTTATAACTAATATCATCACCGTTTTTATCATCATCACCCTTACCATTATCACTACTATCATCACCTCATGATCGCTGTCACCTTCATCAGCGTTATCACTATCATCATCATCCCTACTACTGCCATCACTATCATCATCACCCCTACTACTGCCATCACTATCATCATCACCCCTACTACTGTTATCACTATCATCATCACCCCTACTACTGTCATCACTATCATCATCACCCCTACTACTGCCATCACTATCATCATCACCCCTACTACTGCCATCACTATCATCATCAACCCTACTACTGTCATCATTATCATCATCACTTTCATCATCGAAATCATCCTTACCACTATCATCACCACCACTAGCAGCTTGGAAACAGTTCATCGGTTCGTCTGCTTACAAGTTCCCTCTTTTAATTTCAGACATTCACACTGCACCAGAACGCTCTGAATGCTTAACGGAGCTTTTATGACGCTGTTACATCCTCCTAAAACACTGCGAATTAGTTTATTAAATTCGAAATTCCTTTCTTCGAAAAATTAGAAAGATACATTTTGTTGTTCAATTTAACATTTTTGCAAATTAAAGTGTTTAAGATTATTAATATAATAATATTATTATTAATATTATAGATTTAAAACTATAGTTTTAAGAGTAAAATAGAATTTTTCAACAACTTCCCTCAGGTTTTTTGCACTTAGAAGAATATCAACATTGAAAAAAGATTCAAAAATGTACGATCTTAATGAAATTTCTCATGTATATTCATTTTGAACTGAAAAAAGCACTTTTAGCGTTATTTTCACGGAGTTCATTGGAATTATTCATCGTTAATTTATTGTTTCGCAAAGGCCTTTTCAATCAATCATACCTCGACTGCCCAGCGGAAAAACTTAAATTAAACAAGTCGATTAGTAAATAAGCTCAATCAATCTTCTCGCTTCAAACTAATGATGCGTTTACTTAAAAATTTCAATGAGTGAATGTCTTGAATAAAATGCTACCCCAATGTAGCCAAAATCCCTCGAAGAATCTACTATACAGCACAACCAACTGTAAAGCAATACACCACATCACCAAACCTCATCACACACCACACTACCACACAACACACCACCCCACTTAACCGCACCAACCTCTCCACTGCTCACCAACCACACAGGCTTCTTGTCGACACAGGACAGCCAGACAGTGGGCATGCACGCGCAGCAGGACGTCCTGGCGGCTCTGCACTGGCTGCGCACAAACGCTGCAGCCTTCGGTGGCGACGGCGACCTCGTGACGCTGGCAGGCCACGCCCACGGAGCCTCCCTCGTGCACCGCCTCTTGCTGTCGCACCGTCGTGAGTGCTGCTGCTTTCTCTGTGCTGTCCTGTTGAGTTGTTACTTGGTATAGACACACACACTTACACAAATTGCCAACATACATGCATACATTCACACATCCGCACTTAAACACACACACACACACATACACACACACAAACACACACACACACACACACACACCCACACACCCACACACACAAACACACACACACACAAACACAAACACACACAAACATACCCAATTCCTCTATACTTGATTTAAACTTTACAAATTTCATTTTTGAAAGAGCAAAAAATATGACTTAGTAAATAATTTGGAAAATAATCTTAGAGTTTAAACGATCTTGCTAGGTTTAAGCATCTTTAGAAAGTCCATTTAGTAATCACTTTCTGGAATTTTGCGGTCGAGACGTGAAGAGGTGCAGTGGTAAAGTAATGAAAACAACATCATTTTAAAGGACAATAAAAATTCTTTTTAATCTGTAGAAATATCTATTAATCAATAGATGGTTATATGAATGAGTAGATAGATAGATTGACCCAAAAACAAATGACCACGGAAGGGGACAAGCTGTTCAAGAGGGTGGTGATGTTGTCAGGCTCGTCGTTCTCAGCCTGGGCCACTTCACCAGACCCCCTCCGCTCCACCACCGCCCTCGCTCGCTCCACCCACTGCCTCCCTCCCTCTTCTCCATCCCCCTCCCGCACCTACAGAAGTGTCTGCCAGCTGCCACAACCAACACAAGTCAAAAAATTAAATTCGGAAACAACATCATTTGAAAAAGATGTTTTGAATGCTTTAGCTTCTACCACCAGAAGTAACAGCACAACAGCTTCTTCCACCACTACTACTGCAACCACCACCACAACGACGACGTCAACTAAGCATGTTGGGAAGCGCAGTGAGAAGGCTGCATTGGTGGCGTGTTTGAAGCGTCTGCCAGTGAGCGCCCTTCTGACCGCCTCACAGCACCTGCACTCTCGCACCCACCCCCTCTTCGCACCTGCTCCGCTGCCACGTCCACTGCCACCCTCTCCAACGTCCCCTGGTGACCTTCTGCCCATCTTGGTCGGCTTCAACACCCACGACGCCAGCCACCTCCTGCCTGCCTCCCACTCCAGTAAGCCTCTCTTCTAGAGACCGACCGAAATTCGGTTCGGTTTCGGTTTCGGCGCCGAAATTGTCAATTTTCTTAGTTTCGGCAATTTTTCGGTTTCGGCCGAAAATAATTTTTTAATTTCGGCTCAATTTCGGTTTCGGCCGAAATGGTTCTTATATTTACCGAAAACCCGAAATTTTTATTTATTTATGTAGTTTATCTGATATATCTGTATCTTCAATCAAACTCGAACTATTAAGTTTGGCTTCGATTCTCATCTCTATTAGATATCGTGGTTGATATATTTATGGGCGTCATTAGACTAATTGTTCGAATGACATGTACAAGCATTTGGAATTCTAGATATCCTTGCTGAGATAAACAGTGTATATGAATCGAAAGCCCGAGAAGATTTGGCTTCCATTCATTAATTCAAAGATAAATGCAGGCGTATCTTAAAGAGCCTAGAATCAACAGAACATCCAATATTTTTGCGTATTGGCATTGCAGCCAATATTCATATCTTGAGCCTGCTGCTCGAAAATACAAGTGTGGCTAGCGAGCAACTATTTAGTTCTGCAGGGCAAATCTACGCAGATCGTCGCAGCAACCTTCTTGGTGAAAATGTTTAAAACAGGTATTTCTTGCTTTACAATATTGGTTTGTTTGGATTTAATTATTAAACAGAAATTGTCATCATTCAATAATATTTTTTGATTTTAATAAACAATTACTTATGTAGACCATTTTTGTTGTTGAACAACTTTTATTTTTTTGCTTAAAATATACGCTTGTTTGGATTTACTTATTAAACTGGCATTGTCATCCTTAAATACTATTTTTTTGTTTTTAATAAAAGTTTGGAAAAATTTCGGTTTCGGCTTCGGTTTCGGCCAAAAATCTTATTACAATTTCGGTTTACTTTCGGTTTCGGCCAACAATTGAATTTCACTTTCGGCATAATTTCGGTTTCGGCCGAAATAAAAATATCTGTTTCGGTTGGTCTCTACTCTCTTCCTTCCAAACAACAACTTCTAAACACCACTCCTTCCACCACAAATACTACCACCACTACCATCGTCACTATCACCACTGCAATGAACCATACAACCACCACTGCACCACTCCTTCCGCCACAACCACTACTGCAACGAACCACACCACCACCATCTCGCAACCACACAGAGAACTTGTCAGCGCTGCTGGAGTGGCTGGGCGCTTCAGAGCAGAGCATCCTGGCTGACCTGCTTGAGCACCAGTATCCATCGAGCGCCTCTCGCCTTGCTCTCGCTGACGCCTTCTTCGCTGCGCCCGCCATCGAGCTGCTGCGGCACAAGTCGCTCTTCAGCTCGCCTCTCTCGCCCGCCTTCCTATTCGTTCAAAACTCCGACGGGTGATGATGATGATGATGCTGATGCTGATGCTGATGCTGATGATGATGATGATGATGATGATGATGATGATGATGATGATGATGATGATGATGATGATGATGATGATGATGATGATGATGATGATGATGATGATGATGATGATGATGATGATGATGATGATGATGATGATGATGATGATAATGATGATAATGATGATGATGATGATGATGATGATGATGATGATGATGATGATGATGATGATGATGATGATGATGATGATAATGATAATGATGATAATGATGATGATGATGATGATGATGATGATGATGATGATGATGATGATGATGATGATGATGATCATGATCATACAGGGCAGACGTTTTATCGCTGTTGTTTCCGAGTCTTTCGAACAGTTTTTCTGGCAAGGACGCACAGGCTTCTGTGGAGATGATAGAACGATTCTCGAACTTTGTCAAAGATGGGTCTTCAACACTTTTTAATCTTCATTAAAAATTAGCAAAACTAGCGAATCTATTTATTTTTAAATTGAAAACTATTAGATTAGTTTCAAAGAGTATTAACCAATTTTTTTTGTGAACTCATCTTTGAAAGAAATTATATTTTTACCAGGAATCCAAGTTTGAACAATGATTGGCCAGAATACAACGAAGATACAGCCCTCTATATGTCTTTTGGTAAGTATGTAGACACAGTTTGTTGCTTAAGTTTTTATATATAAAAAGTATAAATAAAAAAAATAGCCTCTAAAAGTTTTAGGATTTTAGGAGCTTCACGGATTCAAAACGAATGCTCGATGATAGATGCTGACATTTTATTTGTTTAGCAGATGGAGTTGGAGGCGTGGTGGAGAGTGGCTACAGAAGGAAGGAAATGTCCTTGTGGCTCGACCTCGTTCCACGCCTTCTCAAACACAAAAAATCCACACCAGAAGGTTAAATATGATTGATCAATTAATTTGATACAGAACTTACAATGAAAACTCGTCATACTCCAGAAATCAGAAGTTTTTACGAAAGACAAGCATCACATCTGGCTTCCTTGCAACCACAATTTCCTTTTTCCAGCCTCTCCATTCTTTCCAACCATTCATCATATTCCTTCTCAAACCACTCAAACTACAATTCATTTCATCACCACAAATTCTCTTCCACAATCCCGGTGAAAACCAACTGGGTAAGCGCCTCGTTCACTCTGCGACTGACTCTGCTGATCGGATGCGTCTTCTTGTGCCTTAACTTCATCGCCTTCTTCGTCGTTTGCTACGTCAGCCACAAGTCCTCCCGCCAAAACCTCCCCTCCAAACACGACTGCCACCACAGCCACTCCCCTGTCGATCTCACCGCCACCACACCTATCCCAGCCACTACCACACCGTTTGATTCTTCTCTTAGCCTATGCAGTACACCATTCAGAATTGCATCAAGCAGAAAAAAAGAAAACATTTTGAAATTTAAATGTTCACCGGCTCGTTTTTCAAGACTTCCAGAGTTTGAAAATAATATTTTCCATGAAGATTCCTCATCACACAAATGCAAATGTCACTCCAATTTGATGCAGTCTAACTTTTAATAAACAACTTCGCAACCGAATTCATTTTGCAAGACAAACAATCAAGCGTTTCCATAAAAACGCCTAGAACCAGATTTGTAACACTGCCAAAAAGTTGCAACGCCTGTCTGAAACGCTTGAAAATTATGGATGATTGCCTCTGATGGCACTGAACCAATCCGTTCTAATTCTCGGTTAAAAGCAGATAAGCTTTTTTAATACCCTGGATTGTTCGTTTCTTGTTCACTTATTACTAGTTTCAAGTCATATTTGAATCATTACGAAGAAGAAGTAACAAATGGAAAGTTTCAATAATTCTGCGTAATTGGTTTCATATCTCATCTAAATCAGCAATATTCTTGAAAACTTTAGATTTCCCAATTATCAGTTCTTCAATTGATACTGAAGTCATTCTTCTTCTATCCAGGCTATCTCAAGTGCTGTCTGGGAATTAAGAAAGTCATAATTGAAAAGAAGACAATAAGAAACTGCAAAATATTAGCACATTTTGTCTTTAAAAGGGTCTAAAAAGAGCAAAAGTAAAGTCGAAAACAACAATTGCAAAGATGAAATTTTTCCTTTTGGTATACTTGCTTTTCCAAGGTGAGCTCACTCAAAAAATTAAACACCATGTTTTTAAAATCATTTCATAGTTGCCTTAGAGGAATAACATAAGCCTATACAAACTTAGACAAACTTGCTCAAGAGAGTTATTAAAAGTATATGGAAAAAAACATAAATTTATGAAACATCTTTTTCACAAATTACAGTTTCCTCAGCGCAAGATCAGTTCATCATCGGAGGAAAGACCGCCAAGAAGGGTGACTGGGAGAGTCAGTTGGCACTCTTCCACCGAGGCTTCTTCCGTTGTGGCGCCACCCTGCTCGCGCCCACGTATGCAGTCACAGCGGCAAAGTGCCTCGGAGACGACGTGTGGGTGTTTGTTTTTTGTTTCTTTTTCCAACTTTCTTCAATGCGTCCTATTACAGTACATGCAACCATATCCCATGACATCACACCACACCACACCACATCCCATCACACTACAGTGGAAACTACACTATCTTGGCTGGCAGTCACACACTCAGAATTGATAAGAGATCCATCACGAGGAAACTCAGCAATGCCACCAGGGTACGTATTTCCAGCTTTTGCAATCACCATGAGTTTCAGTGTTTGGATAATTTTCAGACTGTTAAAAGCTTTATCTCTTTCTTAACATCCCTTTTTCACTGTAGTGTGCGCAAACAATATCACCTTCACATTCATTCCACCTTCCTCCCTCCCCCAGCACCCTCTCTTCTTCAACTCTCGTCTCATGGGTTTCCCCAATGACATAGCCTTTATCGCATGGGAAAAGCCGATTAACAGGGGCCCTGGGGTCAAACCCATCAGAACCAAGTCTCTCAAAGATGCTCGCGGACTCAACTGCCACATTGCTGGATGGGGATCCACTAGACGTATGTGAATGTGTTCCTTGTGATCTTTGTCACTTTTGGCGTTAAAAGTGTTTTTTAACATTTTATAGCGCTTTTTAAGACTAAGTTTTAATGCTTGTAGATTTTAATTTTATAACATTATTTTTTATCATTAATATTATTATTGGTGGCACAAATTTTGTACTTTTTAAATAAATTTTTTTTCTAGGTGTGTCAATCACAAGGCCTAGAAGATTACAAGAGGCAAAAGTGAGGGTGGTGAGAGAAGTGCGCTGTAAGATAAAGATGAGTCCGATCCTACCAACTCATACCTGCGTGGAAGGAAAAAGAAGACAAGATGATGGTGAAGATGATGGTGAAAATGAAGAAGAAGAAGATGAAAAAGAAATAGAAGGAGGAAAAATAGAAGTGGATGAAAGAAGTAGAAATGAAAGTGGTGGAGTAGCTGCTTGTAAGGTGGGCTCATTGTTATTATGGAAGTGTTTAAACATTGGTAGATAGTTTTTCTTTAAAATGATATCAAAATTTGTATCTATTGCTCATCGGAAAATTAATTTAATTTATATAAATTTTTTGTAAAAAATTAAACTAATCAGTTGATGAACCCACGACAGGGCGACTGGGGAGGTCCACTGGTGTGCCAGTACGCCTTCAAGGAGTGGAAGTTGGCGGGCATTGCATCATGGGGCACCCCCTTTTGCAGCACCTCCTCTCCCAGCGTCTTCACCGAAGTGTCGGTTTACAACCTCTGGCTGAAAAAGCAGGCTAAAAATTTGGAGAAGAAAGAGATGGAGAAAAGATGAAGGAAGAAACAACGATTTTAATGACTTTTTCACTCCATTTGGGAATTTTTTGGATTTGTAATAAACTTTAAATAAATCATTTAAAAACTTGACATTTTCAAGTGAACTATTAGTTGTCAGACGATTTCTTCATCATGCGTTAGGGTGAATGGAGGAAAAAAAAGATTTAAAAGACAAAATCTCCATTATAAGAATGTAGAGTTTATTTATAAATTTATAAATAATAACGTTTTTAAACCCTCTATCGAATAAGTTTATTTAAATCAAATAACTTTAGCATTTGATTTAATCAACCTTCACACCCAATCTAACCCACATCTTCATTCTTATTATAATTCCCATTACAGCATCTTCATCGTCACAACACCATCATCCCTACTACAGCATCAAAACAACACCATCATTCTTACTAAAGCATCATCATCACTACATCATAATTTGAAATTTCCTTTTTTAGCGCTATATTTCTCAATAGAATCTCTGCTCTGACAAACAGTGTTGTGCTAGCCAAGATCTGCTGCAAATCTTGGGGGTCCTTCTTTGAAAGAGCGGCGATCTTGGGGGGCCTGGGGTCATTACCATTAATGTGAACCCATCACTACCAAAAAGTGGAGGGTCAAGACCCCAAGACCCTCCAGGATCACCGCCCATGTACTCAAATTCTCAGAGTGCATGCTTGAATGGTTCAGTAGTGTCTTCCTGGAGCGTGGAACTGAAATCTGATATTGTTTATAATGAAACTGGAACTAATTTCGCTCTTCGAATAAAAAAAGTAAAATAAAAATTATCATTTTGGTCACAAATAAATGCACTTCCTTAATATTTTTCAACTTCACTCATGTTATCATATATTCGTTTTAATGTTTGATTACGAAAACATTAATGATAAACTAGATAAATTGAAGTTAAAGAATTATACAATTACCTCTAAATGAAATATTCCGAACGGCTTTTCTCTCATTATTTATGAACAAATTTCAATAGCGTTTTAATGCGTTTATTGTAAAAAGTCACGATAATCAATGAAAGTGCTTTCTATGATCATAGTCAAAAAGTTCTAAGCCAACTATTATTGTTCAAACACTAATCATCCCTTCTTATTTCTTCTTCCCTCTTCATTGGATCTTCACTCATTTATCTCCTCTTTATTTGCCCTCTTCCTCCTCTTCATCATCTTCATCTCCATCTTCCAACTTTCCAGCTTGTCTACGCAGCCAGGATCTGTAAACCGACACGTCGGTGAAGACGCTGGGAGAGGAGGTGCTGCAAAAGGGGGTGCCCCATGATGCAATGCCCGCCAACTTCCACTCCTTGAAGGCGTACTGACACACCAGTGGACCTCCCACGTCTCCCTGAGGAGTGTGAGTATGGAAATGATTCGTTAATATTTTTTTAATGTTTATATAACTTTGATTTACCGATGTTTCAACAATTCTATTATAATAGGAAACCCCCTAATTAGTTCTAATGTACAGATAAACAAAATAATAATTTGTAAAAGTTCATAACTTTTTATTTTAAAAAATGGCCACTTTATCTAGCACCATGAACCCACCCGGCAAATAGCCACTCCGCCATCCTCATGAATCTTGTCTCTCCTTCCTTTCACACACACGTGGGAGGGCAGGATGGGGGTCTGACTGTACCTGCACTCCACCTGCTCCAGTCTTTCGACCTTCGCCTCTCGCAGCTTCTCAGTCCACAAGTCTTGAATAGCTTCGATAGAAAAATGAATGTTTATTAAATTAGGAATACCGGGAAATGGATTCATAAAATTTTGAAGACTTTCTTATGCGAGGAAGTAATCTATAATGAACCAAACAACATTGTCAATCAGACTTTCCACATACACTTGGTGGCTCCCCATCCAGCAATGTAGCAGTTGTATCCAGTTCTATCCCTCAACGCCTTGACCCTGATGGGGTAGACACTGGCGCCGAACTCCAAGGGCTCGTCCCATGCGATGAAGGCGATGTCGCCAGGGTAGCCCAGTAGACGAGAGTCGACAAAGGAAGAGTGCTGGGGAGAAAAGAATTTTAGAGAGATAGTGGGTCGGGGTGATGGAAAAGAGGTGGTTCATGAGAGTTAATTCGAAGTGAAATAAAATAGACTGTTAATCGATAAAATAAGGTATACTATTAATAGATAAAATAAGATGGACAGTTTAACAATATAAGCAGTTCTTAATTTAAAAATGAAAAAAAGCAAAAAAGTGCTCGGTACCCTGGTGGCTGTGGTGAGAGTCCTGGTGATGGAGTCAGCATGGATTTTGAGCGAGTGACTTCCGGCGAGGATCGAGAAGTTGCCACTGTTCGAGGATTTGTGTTGTCATTGAATTTAAATGATTGATTGTAATATATTGTAATGTGATGTAATTCTTTAAAAGAAGTAGCAAGAATAACAAGCTAAGAACACTAACACGTCGTCTCCGATGCATTTTGCTGATGTGACGGCAAACGTAGGCGCGAGCAGGGTGGCTGAACAGAGAAAGGTCTTTTGGTGGAAGAGTGCCAACTGGCTGCCCCAGTCACCCTCTACGGCCACCTCTCCTCCAACAATAAACTGCTCTTCTGCCACTGAAACTGCTGCCACGAGCAGGCAAACTAGGAAGATAGACTTGAACATTGTGTTAGTGGTTCTGCTTTTTCTTTGTCTGGCGCTGGCTTTTTATAGACGTTTTGAAATCTTTAAGCTTTGAGTGTCTATTGTTTCAAGAGAAGAATTACTTGGAAAACGCACTCGAAGATAATGTCGGATAAAAAGATAAAAGATGTGAGCATTTTTTAAACCCTAACAAAAACTTCGTTTTCAGTCGAAAAGGAACTTTGGGTTTCTTACGTGCCATCTCCTGCCCTCTTCACATTCTGGTATTCGATAAAAATGAGATAAAAAGAAGATTGATAAGGTTTGACGAGAATGACATTTAAGTTATAAAATTATTGCTTGAAATGTTGATAACATTTTGTTGAATATTTTTATTTCGGATAAATTGTGGTTAAAGTCAGTCGAAAAGTATAAAGTCGTTCAAAAAATGATTATGCGATTTTTCAATAAAAACATGTTTTTAAATGTATTGTCTTGTCGCTTTTCTCTTATCTCCGAATACACTTCAATCGCAATCGCAAAGAGCTAAGGTCCATTCCACAAGTGTTTTCTCATTCTCGATTCTAAAGTTCATAACGGACCTTATTAACTAACTGTAAGAAAACATCAGTATCTGATTGCCGTCGTAGACAGAGCTGGAACACACGTAAATCCTGCAGTTCTCTTCATCCATGCACATGCGATAGGGTTTTTCCAGGAGGGGGACGATGGGTTCCGTGGCGGCATTCATGAAGCGCATGAAGTAGTTTTCAGTGGGCAGGAAGAGGCATTGCTGCGCGCATGGATCGTTCACAAAATCGTTTTTTCTCGAACAGTTTTCCACTGTTGGTTTGTTCTCAATGCATTTTATGTGATCAAGTGATTTTGGACAGCATTCAGTGTTGTTGTTGTGGTTGTTGTTGTTTTTCATTATTGTATTTTTGTCGATATGGCTGTTGTTGTTGTTATTAGTGTTAATTTCATCGCATTGTGTTGATGACTCACAAAAATTATTTTGAATTTCTCTCTTTTGTCGTTCACAGTTTTGCAGGTGAATGCAGCAGGGACAATGGTTCTGACTGTCGCTTAAGCAGGAGTCAAGAGTATCCTCTACCATTGTGTTATGTGTCTTCCCAGGCAGGTCAGTCTTCCCACACGAACAATGATGATGAAAAAACCGTCTGTCATTGAAATCAAAGAAATTCTGATCACCCTGATTTGATCTTCGATTATTCTCGGTTGTGTTGCAGCAAAGCTCGTTATTTTCAGACGTTGAACTCCAACCGATGACTATCTTCAAAAAATTCAAACACCGATCTACAAGGTGTATCGAGTTTCCCGCGTAGTCACAAACAAGAATGTTCTTGTGTCGATCCATCAGCATGTAGGCAGGCTCGATAATGGTCATACAGTCTATGCAATGAGCTTCATCGTCGTCATCTTGCGAATTGTCGTCTATTACTTGTGAGGTGGAACTGAGACTGGAACTAGAGGATTTTTCAAAAAATTCATCGCTGCTGGACGAAAGAGAAGCTGCGTAAGGCCTTATGTCGTAGTGTTTCCTGATCACGTCTCCGATGGTATGGCTTCCGTGGTTGCTGTTGCCGTTGTTTTCTGCTTCATCAAATCCCGTTTGTTTGATTGTTTTTGGCGTTTCATCCGTGTTTTGATGATGATTAGATATACTTGAGTTTTCAAAACCAGTACAGTTATTTGAGATATTCCCCCATTTGTCCGAATCGCCCAATTCCGGAATTTTCTTCTTCTTCGTTCCAAGGTTATTGGGACGCTGGTGAGGAATGGATGAGGCTGGACTGGCGTGCACTTTTGGCTTCTGTTTGTAAACCTTCTTAATGTGGCCATTGCAGTTCACAATGCACAGACGTTTGTTGGCGTTCACCCAGTTTGTGCCGCAGACCACAAAACTGTGGGATGCAATGAGAAAGATAGGTTAATAATGGTTGTTTAAAAATAGAAGAATCAAGATTTAAAATTTTTGTTTTATATTTAAGTTTTTTTAGTACTCAAAAAACCTAAAATTTATTTTTTCAATTCATTATATTCTCAATATATTCAAAGTTCACAAAATAAAATACATTTTTAAAATGAATAGATAAAATCCAAGTAAATAATTTTTCGCCAACTTGTCATTGTTCAGCTTTATGGCATGCATCAGCTCCAGGCCCTCCACTTTCACGGTCACTTCGTTCAAGACTTCTCCATCCAACGAGTACTCCACCAGCTTGTCCGGGTACTTCGTCACGAGGAGGGTGTCTGTGCTCACGGAGAATTTATTTGTATGTTTTTTAAATCTATTTTAAGAAATTTTACAAATTTATATTTATTTATTAGTTTTTAAAAATATATTTTAACAAAATGTAACAATCTAATTTTGCAAATTTATTCATTTGATTTTTTCTTCTTATTAATCAAAGGTTTATCTTTACCTTCCAAGGTCTTGGAAAACTTGCGAACTCCATTGGTGCTCATTCGCCACTTCCTAAAACATCTGTCGTGTGTGTTTTCGTGCAAAGTATTAATCACTTAAATATTATTTATTAAATAAACTTTTAAAATCGAATTGAGTCTCACTTGTTGGTGAGGTCAACTCGAATGATGGTGTTGGAGGTGTAGCAGTCGGCGAGGAACAGAAGGTCTTTGATGATGACCAAATCCCAGGGTTGCACCAGCAGGGGAATCTCCAACTGCCCATAATCTATCAGACTTTCTGCTCCGTAAGAGTTCAGCATCGGTCTCATGGCATCCACAGCGTAAAGACTTGACCCTTTAACGCCGATTCCTAAGATGGTTTTGTTGGAAAACGTCTTCATTTTCTCAAGCTTCACAACGCAATTCTGATCAGCCAGGCTGCATGCAGGGGCGTTTTTATGACTAGCTTCTTCGCTTGCTTTTGTAGGTCTTTCGTCTTTTTTTTCCTCCACTTCTTCGATGACCTCCATTGGTTTGAAAGACGTTTCCTTACGTTCATAAACCTTAATAGCTTCTGGTGCTTTACCCACCTCCTGGATTGATTCTTCCTTATTTGGACAATTCTGGCTTAACAACTCACTCATAATTTCTTCCAGCTTTGGACAATTCACAAAGTCTTTGCAACCTAAACACTTTTTGAGTTTTTCAAAATACTCCGATTGATTCAACTGCAGTTTTTTGGTTTCTCTTGCCGTTGCGAGCTTCACTGCTTGTGTTCCTTGCGTGGCTTCTTGTTGCTTAGACGTGGTTTGCTCCATGGGATGAAGCTCGGCTGGTCGCTGCTGATGGTGACTACGTGGATCGTTAGTACCTGACTTCAAAAAGTTCAAACTCAGGTCTTTGGATAGAGTCTTCACGATGGTTTCGATTGGAACATAACCTTTTTGGAGCTGTGAGTCGAAATTGGAATGGGAGGTCCTTGAAGGGGGTGCAGCGGTCTGTTTCTCGTCCGTTTTATCTTCTTTAGACTCTTCATTGAAATACTTTTTTTCAAGTCCCACAAAGTCGATCACCGAGTCTTTTGAGAGCGACTCCAGAATACTCGGCAAGAGTTTGTTGTTCTTGGGTTCTTCCAAGTTGTCTTTTGAGAAGAATGTTTGGCGTTTCACGTTTTCGAGAGAAGCGATCGGGTCGTCTGAGAGCCAGGCTTTGCTGATCGACTTGGCCAGCATCTCGTGGATGGTGGAGTGTCCGCTGGATATTCTCGAAGGGAAGGCGTGTTCTTTCGCAAACAAACTTCTACTCGGCGCCAAATCGTCGTTTTTGGAAGGCATTGAAGGGGGAGAGTTGGAAGTGTCTGTTTGCTTCTGTTCGGCCGATTCATGTTTTGTTCTTGAGGGTTTTTGACTCTCATTGTTGGCTGGGACAGTTTTTGAATCAGTGAAAATTTGCTTTGCAGGCTTACCTTTTTTCTTTTTTATTAATTGTTTATTCTTTGAGTTCTTAGATTGGTTCACCTGCAGTGAATCAATCGTCAGTCTTCCGTTTTGTTCATGCAATTCAGCCAACTGCGAAGATTTTTTTTTCTCAAAATCTTCCAACTTCCTTTCATCGTACTTGCTCAGATCCATCTTGTGCCTCATTGGTTTCTTGAGTTTCTTCAGATTGGTCTGCGACTTTATGATGCTTTCAGCCTGCTCTTGATCTGCATCTAGGAACGCTTGATTCGAATTGTTCTGTGCATTTCTATACTTTTTTGGGAAACATTTTACGACCCTTTTGGTCTGAAAAAATATAATTTATTAGTTTTTCATAATAAAATAATTTATAAATTTATTTTAACTCCTAAAATAATTCAATTATATTTAAAATCACTCTCAAGATGGAGGATACTCACAGGTTTTGAAGGAGAGTGATTCTTACAATTCCTTGGACCCCCCTCCAACTGACCCAAAAGTCTGAGCAGCAGTCCACTGATTTGCTGCTGCTGCTGCTGCAGATGCAAAAACTCCTCGGAGATGCTTTTGTGAACTGGAAATGTTTCTGAGGATTTGTTAGTGAACTTGGTGTCGAAAATTATGTTCTTGAGATCTTCAAAAGGATGCATGTTTGTTTGATGTTTTTCTGGATGATACTTTCTGTTTATAGCGTTGTTGTTTGTGTTGTTGTTTGAGTTTCTATCATCGTTGTTGTTTGTAAAGTTTTCATCGTTGTTACAACCGAAATTGTCACGTTTATCATTTTGCTGAGACTGTGAAACAGCCTGATTTAAAGAAGAGTAACTCGATTCAAACTTCTTGCATCGTATCTGAGAACTGAAAAGAGGCGGCTGTTGAGGGCAGTTCCTAGCGAGGTAGATCTCGTTTTGCAAATGAACTCTTTCAATTTTTGAGGCTTTCTCAAGCTCTTCTGCAGATTTGCTCCACTCGCACAGTGCAATGACTGCTTTCACATTTTCTCGAGCTTTCGTAACTAATGGCAACTTTTTTGTGAATTTGGAACTGATCTCAGTTGCTCCACAATCAAACTGAGGTCTTTCGACAGTTTTTTTAACTCGTGGATTTTTATCGATCTTCTTTCTCGGGACGGAAGCAACAGGCTTTTCTTTCCCAATTGGAGGCAGTTCATCATTTCTTCGAGGAGACGTCTTTGAAGCGGGAACTTTGTTGCCATGCGTTAGTCTTTCCTCCATGTTCTTGAGACGCTCACAGAGGTTCTGTTGTTGTTTCTGCAGCATCATGCACGTGCTGCACAGGTCCAACAGTGTGCCGTAACCAACGTCAGGACACACTTTCATCACACTTCGGTCCAGATCAACAACTGGATTCTTCTGGCAATTCTTTTCGAAAAGAAGAGATTCTTCCGAAGTTTTCAAGGTTGGTGCTTTTTGCGATGAAGCTGTATTGTTTCCATCAATTCGCGTGAAGGCTGTCTTTTTAAGATCATTTCCTTTTGATAATCTGCAACAGAAATCTGCAATAAGTTGCGCACAATCGGAATCTACCACGGCTTTATTAGGAGTTTCTTTGACATTTTTTGTATTTTGAGTTTCTTTTTGTTGTTTAACACCAAGCTGTTCTTTGCGACCACTCACTCTGTTCTCAAGTTGACAAATTTGTTTGTTCAAGAGAAGCTGTTGTTCCTGCAGTTGGGCACACAATGCATCCACGTCAACGCTTGAACAGGGATCTTCAGGCTTTGCTGCCAAAACCGGCCCAGCAGACGTCTTGGTCACTGCAGCTTCAACCGCTGGAAAATCTTTCGTTTCTGCTGCTGGTTGCAGACTGACTTTCAGATTGACTATTTCATTTTCTCTGGCCACTTCTTCGAGCTTATTTTCATTTACAAACTTGTCCCTCGTGACAGAATCATCTGCCATCATACCCAACCCCCCATTAAAGGGATCTGCATCATCATCCTCTTTTTTGTTCATATCATTTTGGTTATTTTCTTTGTCTTCTTGATCTTCTTCATCGTACTTGTTCACATCGTCTTCTATATCAACTCCATTTTCATTTGTTTCACCACCTTCCCTATCACCTCCATTGCCTTCTTTATTTTTTAGATAAGTTTGCATTGTTCTGGCTTCATTTACTCCACCATAGTTCCTATCAAAGTCATCATCAGCTGGCTCATCATCGTTTGCTTGTGTGACAGTATTCTTCGTAGCTTCATCGTTCAAGTCGTGTTCTGAATCGCCTTTTTTATTCTCATTTACTCCTTCTCTTACCTCTACTCTTTCTGCTAACACTTCGTCTTCTACTACTTCTTCTTTCTTATTCATTACTGTCTCATTCCCCTTCTTTCCTTCTTGTTTTCCCAATTTTTTTTCTTTTGCCTCTTCTTCCTTCTTTGCCTCTTCTGTTCCTTCACATGGGTCTTCTTCATCCAACGAACTCTTGGTTCTCTTCATTCAGAGAACATCAAAAAGTGTTAATAAGATGCAAAAGTATGAGAAAGATCAAAATCATTACACAATACAAATCATCGACGAATATTATTTTTAACGAATTTTTAACTGACCAACCTTGCTTAGTCTAGCTCTGATCTCTCTACAGTTGAGCTGGTGCGCGTGACAACACACAGAGAGATCATCATCAGCACTTCCATGTCTCCTACAGGCACACTGCATTTGCCGACAAGCCAATTGCAACTGCTTGCAAGATGCCTCCAGAGATTTGAGGGAGGTCAAAAACTCTGTCAACTTTTCTCTTTCTGAGTCGTCTGAAGATTCTGCTGCTGTCAAAATAACTTTTAGATTATTTAAATTCACCTATTTTTCATGTGTTTCATATATTTATTTTGTTTTATGTATCTTTATATTTCATCCTTACTATTCCACATTAGACAAATTAATTTATTATTTTCCCTTCTAAGCAAGCATCACAACCTTGGAAACAGGCGGTCATCAGCTTGCGACAAGAGCTTTCAAGCTGCTTGCACGAAGAACCAAGCCTGGAACACATGTGGAGAATTCGGTGGCGACAGCATTGCGACTGGTCAAGGCAGTTCTTTTGCTGACCGCACAGCTGTTCGAATTGCAGACAAGAGTCGTAAAGGTTGTTTTCGATATTTTCCAGCGCCTTGGTTGCTTTGGAGGATTCAGGAGGTGGTTGGTAGTCGGGATGACATTTTTGCAGTTGTTCAATCAGTCTTTGGTTCTCTTCAAAGCAACATTTTTGCTCTTCTTGTAGCTTCTTAATGATCAGTTCTTGCTGCCTCAAACATTCTTCCTGTCGTCTCTGCTTTTCTCGCAAACAACACAACTTTTGACACAGATTCAACTTGTCTGGGCTCTCATTAGAGTTGTGTTGGCAGTGTTGAAGGGCGAAGAAATCTTTCTGCCACCCTTGTTTCATGGGACTTCGAAACTGCCTCTCAAGGCAATCTCCCATGTCGAAGATTGTAACACTTTCATTGGAAGAGTCCTGATGCAAGTGGTGTTGGAGACCATGTGTTTCCAGCAGCTTCAAACTTTGTTTCACCACCTCCTCGTGAAGAATCTGCTGATGTCTTATGTAGTTCAAACCCGTCAAGACTTCCTCCTTCTCGAGCACTGACCCTCCAAAACATTCCATGTTGCTCATTTTCGAAGCATTTGAAGTTTTCGAAACATAAATTTGTGGTTTCTCATAGTCAGTGTTTCTTTTATTTTTTAAAACAGTTTGACTTCTACCACTAAGTTTTTGGAAAATTCCACGTTTACTTGATCCATTTTTTACGGCGTTTTTATTCTTTTCGACAAAAGAAATTTGTGTGAATGGTATGCCGTTGTGATTGTTGAGATTGGATGGAGACTCCTTAAACCTGATCTTTCTGAGCCTCCGAGAAGGTTTGTTTAGTGCTGCATCCAACTGGCCACTTTTCTCGATACCTCCTTCCAGCCTTTCTTCCCAGCATAAACTCCTTCTTCTTCTGCATGTCATCGACAAGTCTAAAACCTCATCTAACGATTCACTTTCTTGATTTTGTTTCGAGAGGGGTGGCAAAGTGCTGCATCTGGGCCTCCTCTGCATTTCTTTTCTGTTGATTTCGTAATTCCAGGGTTTGAATCGTCAGAGCAGAGATTCCCTCAAAAAACTTAAAGCGGTAAAGATATTTCAAGTGAACTTTCTACACAAACGCATGCTGCTGCAGTCGCTGGTAAAGTAGAGTGGTGATTCTTTAAATTTGAGACTTTAAATTTGTTTATTTTTTTGAAAGGTTAAAATAAAACTTGTGATATGACGTCCCTGTACAAAATAATCTTCAAAAATGTATTTTATCGATTCTAAAAGTTGTATAAAAGAACTTCAAAAGGGAATTAATTCTCTGAAAAACAGTTCAAATTTCAATGGAAGAATCAACAGTTATAGAAAGAAACGAAAGCAAGAAAGCTTGCCCATGTCAACAAGTTACTGACCGGCCATGCAAAAAGGTACAAACAAATAAGGTATCAAAATTTCATTTTCAACAATTACTTCAAAAAATATTCATAATCTTTTTCGTTCCAGAGAAATTCCCGTTCCAAACCTCAAAGTGCCATGACTCGGTCCAAAAAGAAATGATGCAATAGTGAAGGCAGTATGGTAAGGCTGCTATGGGAAAGTCTTTTTACACAGTTGCAATTAAACAAAATGCTGAAATACTTTTAACGTATAAACTAAATGATCTTTGTACAGTTATCACTATGTGTCTATTATGTCAGTTTTGACTCTGTTTTAGGGGTTTTGTCGCATGCACTTGTTATTGTTGATGGTGTTATATGGTTGATCAGGTTCCAAGACATTCAGTTTTGGTCGTTATTTCATCATTCCCTCCACTACTCTTCACTTTTAAGCTGTCACTCTCTAAACAGTGGTCAACATTGTTGCTGTTGTTGTAGTTGTTTTTGTTTTTGTCGTTGTGGTTGTTGTTGTAGTTGTTTTTGTTGTTGTTGTCGTTGTTGATATACATGTTTTTCGGATGCGTCTTATAGTTAGCACAGAGGTAGTTGTTGCCATTTTCATCCGCAACAATCTCGCCTTTCTTGATGCTGTTGTAGTTGTAGTTGCCACTAACCAGCTCTTCTTTCGGATCCTCATTTGACACCTGTATGTATTTCAAAAATAAATGCTTAGAAAATTTTAATTTAAACTATTTTTTGGAAAACAAAGAATATACTTTTTTCGAGATGTTATTTGAAAAACAATTTTACTCACTCAAATTATCTACAAACACTCCTCGCAACGACTACACAACACATAAAACCTCATAGAGAAACAATTCACTTCACACAAACCAACACTTCTCGCAACTATATGACACATAGGGAGCTCACAGAATGGTGGAGTCTGTAGAGGATTGCCTGGAGGGTGTGGTGCAGGAAGGAGAAGGAAGGTCTCAAAGAAGGTTTCAGGCTCCAGCACCTCAACATCAAGTCGTATCTGAGAGGAGTGTGACGTCACAATTCACTCCACGTTCGAAAGAATTTTTAAATTTGATTATTTTTAGTTATCTTTAGTTTCCCCAAACCATTACTTTCCTCCACGTAAAAGTTTATTTTTTATTATATTCGATAAAGCCTTATCATCTCCCTCCAGCCTCCTCACATCTCAGCAGTGCAGTATACAGGCGCCTCCATTCGATATCCGGCCTTGAGAAGTCTGAAGAGGTGCTCCACTGGAACCGAAGGGTAGGGAGATCCACCCAGCGAAAACAACTCCCACAACAACACCCCGTATGACCATCTAAAAAACCGTGGTTGGAAAGTTGTGAAAGCCTGAATGAAGCTCAAAATGAACTAACAATTGAATTCAAAGCCGAAGTTTGGAAGCTTGGATAAAGCGATTAGAAGGGCTAGAAATTTGTGCGTTTTGAAACAAAAGAATAATAATAATAATATATTATTAATATTTTAATATTCAAAAATTGTTAATTCTTAGGCTATCAAGCACTCACACATCACTCTGCACACTGCACTTGCGGTCAAACAGTGCCTCTGGGGACATCCACTTCACAGGCAGACGACCCTGAGTGTCAGTTGAACTTTTTTTGAAGATAAACGAATTTAAGATATCTGCGCAATTAACCGGTATTTTTATCTACTTCAAACACAAATAATACCAAAAAAAGCATCAAAACTGCATGCATACAGCAACAAAAACTCACTAATCTCAACAAAAAAAAAAATAACATCATAGTTTGCATTCCTACAAAAACAGCATTTCACACATCAACACACGCACGTCTGTGGTCTTCTTATAATAGTCCTTTTTTCCAATGCTCCTGGTCAAACCAAAGTCTCCGATCTTCATTCGGTGACCCTCTGCCACCATCACGTTACGAGCTGCTACGTCTCTGTGCACGCACTGTGGCGGGAGTGATGGAAGGTGTGAAAAAAAGTTTTTTTAAAAGATTTTATGATGAGGCAGTGGTGGTGGGTGTTGAGCTTATGTTGAATTCAAGAGGGTTTTAGAATTTATGAAAAAGCATTATAAATATAGTTTTTTGATTGATGGATTGATTTAAGATGATTTAAAAAAATAAAATGGAGATTAAAATGAAATCTTTCCATTTTTAAAGTTTTCACTAAAGTCTATGAAAAGTGCATCTACCATTTTGGAAGCTAGATAGTCCAGACCACAGGAGATCTCGATGGCGAACGACACCAAGTCACTGAAACTCAGACGTGTGTCAGTGGAGTTGCCTGGTCGCATCTCCTTCAAGTAGTCTCTCAGGTTACCATGCATTGCATACTCTATGATTACGTATAGAGGACCTGTGTGTGTGTGTGTGTCTGTGTGTGTGTGTGTGTGTCTGTGTATGTGTGTGTGTGTGTGTGTGTGTGTGTGTGTGTGTGTGTGTGTGTGTGTGTGTGTGTGTGTGTGTGTGTGTGTGTGTGTGTGTGTGTGTGTGTGTGTGTGTGTGTGTGTGTGTGTGTGTGTGTGTGTGTGTGTGTGTGTGTGTGTGTGTGTGTGTGTGTGTGTGTGAGTGTGTGTGTGTGTGTGTGTGTGTGTGTGTATACCATTCTGGGTAGAGCATCCGATAAGTGATAGCACATTGGGGTGTTGTCCAATGGTCTTCATCACCTCCATCTCCTGCACCAGGTCCATCAGATCCTGGTCACTGGCATCCTCTGTACCAATTATTCTTCTCATTATTCTTACTACTATTATTATTATTATTGTCATTTTTTCCTATTAATTCCACTTATCATACATTTCGTGAAATCATTTTATAAACTCTACACTAATTATTTCACAAACACCACACAAACCATCCGACAAACACCACACAAACCATCTGACAAACACCACACAAACATCCGACAAACACCACACAAACCATCTGACAAACACCACACAAACCATCTGACAAACAACACACAAACCCTCCGACAAACACCACACAAACCATCCGACAAACACCACACAAACCATCTGACAAACACCACACAAACCATCCAACAAACACCACACAAACCCTCCGACAAACACCACACAAACCATCTGACAAACAACACACAAACCCTCCGACAAACACCACACAAACCATCTGACAAACACCACACAAACCCTCCGACAATCACCACACAAACCCTTTTACAAAAACCATCTCACATACAAACAGCCTCACCTTTCAGCATCTTCACCGCCACTAGTTTTGTTTGCGCACCAGTTCTCAACGTTGCCTTCGCAACCTTGCCAAAAGCACCCTCTCCCAGAACATCCTCGACACTCAACCTTGCGATGATGATGATGATGATGATGATGATGATGATGATGATGATGATGATGATGATGATGATGATAATGTTGACAAGCACTGCTACAATAAGCTCATTAATCAGTCACTCCTTAAACCATCTCACTCCCCTCATCACCTTTCTCTGTCCACTTCCCAGGTCGTGTCCAATGGAATTTGGTAGTCTGGTCGTATGTCGCAGCAGTCATCGTCATCGTACATCATCAAGTGCTTTTCCAGTTTCACCTGCAGCGTTTTAGAGTGTTGTGGAGTTTATATGTGCATGTGGGTTGTGGAGTGTTGTAGAGTTTATGTGTGCAATTGGGTTGTAGAGTGTTGTAGAGTTTATGTGTGCATGTGGGTTGTAGAGTGTTGTAGAGTTTATGTGTGCATGTGGGCTGTGGAGTGTTGTGGAATGTATGTAGGCTTATATGTTTTGTTGTTTTCTCATAAAAGATGTTTCGACCAGTGTGAACATTTTCCCCATTTCATGGTGTTTGAATACCCATACAGACATGGTATACGAATACATACACACATGTATGAACAAATATAACCTTTATACTCTCCACATAAAATAAATAAATAAAATATATACAAAAAAACTTCAACATAAAAGAATAAAATGAAAAATATATAAATAAACTCCAACACACTCTTGGCGTGGCGAGAAGTGAGGTTTGTGAGGTGAGGTCATGCGTGTAGAGGGTGTTTTCCCTGATCACCACCACCCTCCTCCTCATCTGCCCCTCCCTCTGCACCTTCAGCTGGGAAACACAATGACGGAAAGGTCAAAGTTATTTTCGAAATTCAACAATTGTTACTAATATTACTGCTCTTTGCACTAATATTACCACTACAATCACTTTCATTACTACCATCACTACAACTGCTAGTCTGATCACCACTACTATCATCATTATCATTTATCTCATCATTTCCACTGCTACTACTATCATCACTCCCACTACTACCCCTGTTATAACTACTACCAGTACCATCCCACAACACCACATCCCCCTCCCCCTTCACCACACCTGTATCTTCTTGGAGCGGCAGTAGCGGCAGATGAGGAGGAAGAGGAGGAGGAGGAGGAGGACGATGAGGACGCAGACTGCCAACAAGAGGTTCTTGTTGAATGCTTTGGAGGTGTTGCTTGGAAGGCCTGAAGTGGTGGTGGTGATGATGATGTTGATGATGATGTTGATGGTGATGATTTTATTGCTCATGATAATGATGATCATGAATTAAACTAAAAAATTTATTATAGGAAAATACAAATAAAAGCATCGATGCAAAAGTGGCAAGTGGCGCAAGGGCGACTGACCGACAGAGAGCCACATGGACTGATGCACGAAGCCATTATCGTTGCTGACGACGCACGAATACATGCCCTCGCCACTGGCGTCCACCTCGTTCAACGCCAAGTCGTCGTTGTCGTCTTCACCACCTCTTGTCGCCACCACCACACCCAGTCTATTAACCAGCACTTTCAAGTCTGCATAGCCTCTCGAGTCGATTTCATCATCCTTTTTTAATTCGTCGTCAAGGGGAGTTATGGATACATTAGTGTCAACTGTGGTGGTTTCTTGAAGTGATGTGTTGTTTGATGACTTGAAGACCCAGTAAAGCTGGTATGGCAGGTCGCTGTAGACCGAACATGAGAGGGTGGTGTTGGAGTGTTCCGGAATTGTCCGATTGTCGAGTCTTTCGTTGAAAATTGGACGTGTGTTAAGGCGCTCTGTTAAGAAATTTGTCGTCAGAATAATTAAAAAATTAATTTATTGATTTTGTGTGTTTGTTTAAAAACAATATCTATACTTCAGAGATAACACCCTAGCTTTTCAAACACACAACTACCCACGAAAAATTCATCATCCTTCTCTACAAGCACCCACCAGTGACATCCAGCATAACACTCCGTTGAACTGTGCCGAGGTCGTTCATCACAAGGCACCGATACTCTCCCCTATCTCGTTCGGTGACGCTGTGAAGCGACAACTCGTAGCCCTGCGAGAAGGTGAAGTTTTTGATCGGTGATTTGGAAAATTTATATTTCCATATTTTTCTATATGTTGAATTGGGTTTCAATTAAACAGATTATTGAAATAATGGAATAAAATGTATTCATGAAGTGTTTAATTAGGAGTTTAGTGGAATGCGTATTTTTGGCATATTTGGTATTTTTCTCTTCTTACTTAAATTTATAAAAATTTCCACAAACCAGACCAACCTTTCGTTTAATAATCTCTCCATTCTTGTACCACGTGATCGACGTGGCGGGAGGAATTGCTGTCACGTGACATTGCAGTTTAACGTCTGCTCCAGCCACTTTGGAAAGGGAAGGAGGCCAGAAGAAGGAGTTGGATTTTTTCCAAACAGGTTCTGTAGGTGAGTGAGTGAATGAGTGGTTGAGTTAATGAGTAAATAAATAAATAAATGAATGAGTGAGTGAGGGAGTGAGTGAGTGAATGAGTAAGTGAGCAAGTCAGACAATATACACGACTGAAACTGTTAGCATACAGACTCAAATTCAAGTTTAATTTGTCATCTCTCATTGATCGGGCCATCTGCTTATGGACTCTCCTTCACTAACTAACCAACATCATCACGACCACCTGCATTAACATCTCACGCAGACACCTCATCACAGCCGCCATCATCTTTTTAACCCTCCACAATCTTCCTCACCACCACCGCTAAAGCCAGTGTGGCTTTCAACCAAGACGTAAATGCGCATTAAAAGCACTCATAAGCCTCGGAAGGTTAAAGCCCTCCGGATGTTTGCACGATCGATCGGCCCATAGCTGTCTCATTAGCATCATTCGTCGATAACTCAGCGTCGTTATTCACTTCTCCGAGGTCTGCTCGCCTGCCAATGCATTCTGTTGGCACAACACCTGCTCATGACTTAACCACCACCTCTTGAAAGCTTTTTTAGCCTTTTGTAACCATTATTAAACTCTTTCTTTTTCTTCACTTTTCAGTATCTATATTACAAACTTCTTATTTTATCACAAACTTCTTTAATATAATTTTTATATAAAAACAATGTTTCAATCACTATTAATAAATTAAACTCTTAATTATCTCTAACAAAAAACAATTTTCACATAGACACCATATTTTAATTTCTATGAATAAATTGCTAGCGTGCACTCACTGCCTGTGACTGAGACGTGAACGGTGTGAGAGGAGGAGGCAGCCACACACTTGTAGTCCCCAATGTCCTCAAACCTGGCGTCTCTGATCTTCAAGAGCCTGCCCTCTACGTGCATTCTGTGGAAATGTGATATTTTACTGTGTCTCTCATGCACCACCCACCTATCTACCATTCCACATCCACCCATGCATCCAACCTTCCTCCACCGCCCATGCAACACCCATGCATCCCTATTCCATCCCGTATTTACCTGCGTTTTTGCTTGATGGTTAAGACATTTTGTCCACCTTTGAACCACTGCATCTCTTCATGATACCCAACATCACTGTTGTTGTTGTTTTTGTTTTTGCTGTTGTACACGGAGTCAGGACAGGTGAGAGTGATGTTGTCGTGGTAGTTGTAGTTGCTCAACCCTTCATCACCTGCGTCTGTGTTGGCAACAACAAAAAACCGTAGTAAAATTGTTGTTGTTGGGCCATTAAGAATAAATATTACAGTAAATATTACTGTTTCCATCTATTCATTATGTGTTTAAGTATGCGTGTAAAATTGTGCTTTTTTGCATTGATGCATGTTTAAACACTCTGTTCGCGCTGCAGGTAATTTATTCGCGTGTAATTCATTGATTGCCTCGGAACATGCGAGCTTCAACTGTCTCTTATCGACGTTGTCTTCATCCTTCTCGTTGGTTTCTAATCGTCTATCGAGCCTCACCGATACACCACCGCTAAAAAAAACACTTCAAAAACTTCGAGCGAGAAGTTTTTCCCTCACTGCTTTTGAGCCGCCAAAATCCCTGGAATTACCTCACACAATGAAACCTTCAAATGGTTGAATCAACAGCGGCTAGGGCACTAGTCATCGACATGAGGTTTCAATTGAAGCTCTGATGACAAAGTCCTTAATTTTTTCGATCCTTCTTCTCAAACAGACCTTCCTAATTGGCATTTTTGTTTTCTTTTCAGTCTCTCACTCGCCTCATACACTCCCCTAACCCCATTTCAACTTTATGGCGTTGTTTTTATTTTCATTTTAATTTTAAAGTTTTGTTATTTTTATTTAAATATAAAATAGATAAAACGCCATTGTATTTTAGTCAGTTCTGTCACTCTCACCCGCTCCTTAATGCCTTCTTAACGAGGACTGATAAGGTGCTATCACCAACGTGTTAAAAGTCTCAGACCCTTAATTGCTCCTCATCTGAAAGTCTTTGCGACAACGATTTATCATCATGATCATGATCACTCTTATCATCATCTTCTTCATCTTCATCATCTTCTTTTTCCCCGTCATCTTTTTCTTCATTATCACCATCACAATCATCATCTTCATCCTACCCATCCTCATCTTCATCCAACCCATAATAATAATAATAATAATAATGACGAGCATTATTATAGTGGCGTATAACCCGAACGGGCTTCCAGGCCACTTAGGCTGCATATTTTCATTTGCGCCTTTAGGTTACTAGGGCATTGATTGCACTTGAACCTAGGACCTTTCATTATTGGTCAAGCCGAGAGTCGTTACCGACTCAGCCACCCGTTCACCCATCATCATCTTCATCCCACCCATCATCATCATCTTCATCCCACCCATCATCATCATCTTCATCCTACCCATCATCATCATCTTCATCCTACCCATCATCATCATCTTCATCCCACCCATCATCACCATTATCCCTACCGAAATGTCTAATAGGCGCGAACAATCGAAGTTGTCCAAAGGTCGCATATTGAATCTTACACATCAGTCGGTAGCCCATGCAATTTATCAAGCGTCAAAATGTGCGGTGGCTCACAACCATACTCTGTATTGAAACCAATTTAAAACAATTTAAATTATGCTTCACTATTTCAATTTTATTCTATGAATAATATACTATATTATATATAAAGAGCAAACATATTTTGTTTAAAAAAAATAAAACGACTAATACTATTAACGTGGCGTAAACCCGAAGGAACTTCACGACCATTCGGTTATAAATAATCCCACTACGTAATCTGTTCATAAGTACCAATAAAACTTTGTTTAACCACGTTAACTTCAGAGAGCTAGACCCCTTGATCATTTTATTATCATAAATCAATTCTACCACACTCTAAGGCCATTAATTTATGCAGCGTACAAAATTCAAAAACTAACGACTGAGAAAGAGAAGAGAAAGAAGGATGGCTAGGGTCAGCTGCATCTTCCAATGGATTATCCGATGAATCCTCAATAGAAAGGTTCTTAATTCGCTGCGGGTGTTGAAGTGCTGGAGATGGATTCTTGGTTGTTTAGTCGGAGGTTTATCGCTGACAGCGTTACTTTATGTTATCAAATGCCTGGAAGCATGCGATTTAAACCTGTTAATGCACGCAATTGATTTCTAATCTTTACGCTTCAAGGCCAACTTGCTACCACTCCTAGCGTTTCGAACGTTTCTCACTGTGAGATCACTGCTTGTGATGTTTTTAATCGCTTTACTGGTCAATAATAAAAATTATAACTTCTGGTAAGATCCACATCTGTTAGTTGTGCGTGGTACAGTTTTAAAGTACTTAGAAAAAAGATTTTTTTACAATTAAATTCAAATTAATTCTGAAAAGTGCATAAATTGTAAACTTAAATTAATTGTAAAAAACTTTAAAGAATTATCAACTTTTCAAGCTGAAAGCCACCACACTGGACGGGTCAAAGTAGTTGTTGAACGACAATGCACAAACTTTATAGCTTTAGAATTAAGTACACTGTATCAACATCTCTCAACTAACTTTATATATTTTTATCTCTATCTCTTACTTTTTTAATCTCTCTTTCTTTCTCTCCTTCTTTTCCTTTCTTTTATATATCTATTTACACATGCAAATTATTTTTGAATAAACATTTCTTCCTCCAATCACAGATTATCTTTTCTACCCTGGAATTTCTGTGGTCATTGTAGAGGTGTTGTATGGGAGTGGATTAACTCCCTTCGGAGGATGTGTCAACACCCTTTCGTGTGTGTGTATGTGTGTGTGTATGTGTGTGTGTGTGTGTGTGTGTGTGTGTGTGTGTGTGTGTTTGTGTGCGTGTGTATGTATGTGTGTGTGTGTGTGTTTGCATATGTGTATTTGTATATATATATATATATATATATATATATATATATATATATATATATATATATATATATATATATATATATATATATGTGTGTGTGTGTGTGTGTGTGTGTGTGTGTGTGTGTGTGTGTGTGTGTGTGTGTGTGTGTGTGTGTGTGTGTGTGTGTGTGTGTGTGTGGATGTGTGTGGGTGTGTGGGTGTGTGTGTGTGTGTGTGTGTGTGTGTGTGTGTGTGTGTGTGTGTGTGTGTGTGTGTGTGTGTGTGTGTGTGTGTGTGTGTGTGTGTGTGTGTGTGTGTGTGTGTGTGTGTGTGTGTGTGTGTGTGTGTGTGTGTGTGTGTGTGTGTGTGTGTGTGTGTGTGTGTGTGTGTGTGTGTGTGTGTGTGTGTGTGTGTGTGTGTGTGTGTGTGTGTGTGTGTGTGTGTGTGTGTGTGTGTGTGTTTGTGCGTTTGCATATGTGTATTTGTATATGTGTGTGTGTTAGTACATGTTTTTTTATTCCAGGGCCATTATAATGTCGTTAAGGGATTTGTGAAAAAGCAGAAAAGATGTCGTCTGGTGATAAGAAAACTGAGTGAGCATCTGAAGTGGCGGTGGTTTAGTGCTCTTCACAATTCCACAGATGCATTTAGACGTCAAATAAGTTCCTGAATTGAGACAACTCATCTTGTATATTCAACTATTTCACAATATGTTTTTTTCTAATTATGTATTCATAGTTTCTTTGCACTACAACACATGTTGAGTCTTTCTCATTCCAGACAGACTGTTCCTTTATAAGAATATCAATACAAAAATAATGATATTATTATTACTATTAGTAATTTATCATTTAAATAATATTAATAATTATTATAGTGGCTGTTCCTGTGACGCAAGCAGTGTCTGTCTGCATGGACGCCTGTCTGCTGCGAGGTGCAGTCCTGAGTGCATGGAGGAGGAGAAGGCAGGAATGGAGAATGAAGAATGAAATTACAAAATGAGTAAAATGAAAAAAGAGTTAAATGAAAAGAGAGAAATGAAGGAGGAAAAGAAAAAATTGAGAAAAAAAACAAAAAAATTGAAATTATAATTTATAAAGTGAAAGATAGAAAAAAAATTGGAAAGTCGAAACTTTGAAAAATGATAAAAACGAGCCAATGAATGAAGAGATTGCAACGAAGAATGCAAAGTGAAAGAATGAAAATGAAAATGAAAAAGTGGAGGACAAAACGAGCTAGAACGATTGAGAAACAGAATAAAACTTTTACCTTGACATTATGAGGCAAGTTCTTGTTCTTGTTCCTAATGGGGATATCAATTCAATGATGGTGAGGGGGCGTGCTGCTTTGAGAGGCAGATGTTGCCGTTGAAAAGGATACGAAGACTTTGATTGTGTCCTCGTGATTTTCTTGTTCTTTTGTTTGTATGATGTGTGTGTGTCATTGTCATTTAGTGTGTGTGTGTGTCATTGTCATTTAGTGTGTGTGTGTGTCATTGTCATTTTGTGTGTGTGTCTGTTTGTGTGTGTTTGTGTGTGTTATATTTGTTAAATCCATCTGTCCATCTGCCTTTATGTGTGTATTTTCTTTTAGCTCTTTGCATGTTTGTGAATATTTATTAATAGTTTGTATAACTTATACAGTGTAAGCTTAGATAAGTGACGATTATAATAATTATTAACTACGCCCTTTTTTCCTAACACACAATGTAATATATATTTATAATTGTGCATTTCAACCACCACCACCCGCTATTCACCCATCAATCACCCCTCCCCGTCAATCAAACACAATCCCCCGCTGATCACCCATCAACCCCGTTGACCAACCAAAACAAAAAAACTTCCCACATCCAGCACCGGATTTCCCTCCCTCACACAGTTTTGTCTCATTCCATTCATCCCAACAATCCTCCCCCCCTCCCACATTCGTCTTCTCATGCTAGTTTCTTGTTTCTTCTTGCTCCCACAGTGCTCTCCTCGCCAGCTACGATGCCAGGGCGGGAATTTAACTCACGACGTTTCGAGTAACGATCCAGCGTCTCAAACATTGAAAAATCGCCGTCCACAGCAATCAATGAACCGTTTAAAATCGATTGTTCAATACACAGCTCTTTGATGTCGCGTCGCCGATAGTTTGACCCACTTTGAGCAAGGGTTAACCCACTTTGAGCAAGAGTTGACCCACTTTGAGCAAGAGTTGACCCACTTTGAGCAACAGTTGTTTTCAGGTGTCGTCCCCTCACACCAGACTGAGTCTTACGCAGAAAATACACCTTTTTGAAATGTGTTTTTGTGATTTTGCTTGTGCGAGCCTGCTTCTTTCACGCAGTGTTTATGTGTTTATTTGTCTATTTATGTTTGTTAATGTGTGTGTGTGTTTGTGTGTGTGTGTGTGTGTGTGTGTTTGTGTTTGTGTGTGTGTGTGTGTGTGTGTGTGTGTGTGTGTGTGTGTGTGTGTGTATGTGTGTGTGTGTGTGTGTGTGTGTGTGTGTGTGTGTGTGTGTGTGTGTGTGTGTGTGTGTGTGTGTGTGTGTGTGTGTGTGTGTGTGTGTGTGTGTGTGTTAGAGGTCGGACATGGACGATTTTTCATTCCCGGTCCCGTCCCGTTCCCGAAATTTGTTTTCCCGTCCCGTCCCGTTCCCGATGGGACATCAGAATTTTGATTCCCGTCCCGTCCCGTTCCCGAAAGGTTTTTTCCCGTCCCGTCCCGTTCCCGATGGGACATCAGAATTTTGATTCCCGTCCCGTCCCGTCCCGAAATTTTTTTTCCCATCCCGAGCCGTTCCCGAAAGCTTTTTGTTTTTTTATTCATTTTCGCTGCCGTTTTCACTGGTCCCAAACTTGCTAGTTCTAACATTTCTTACAATTTGTTACTTGAAAGTCAGAGAATATTTCTTTTAATAAATAAAAAAAAAACACGATTTAAATTTCAAATATTTATTGAAATGAAAGTATTGAAGTTGGTCATTGTTTTTGAGTAATTCAATAAAGTCTTTATTTCTTTTCACACGGGTTAAACCGTTAAGAGTTTCAGCTTTCAAATAAGAGGATTTTGGGTCTGAAGTTAAACGACCACATATTGAAAAATTCCGTTTACAGCGAATATAACTTGCAGATATACTAAACAAAATGTTGGCTACTTCTTGTAGTATTTTAAAATTGCTCATTTTATTCCAATAAAAAAAACATCTTTATAATTTTCCATTTTTTGGGACGTAATTGTGAATATTTGTACAATTCATCCTCTTCTGAATTTTTTTCTTCGTTCATTATTATTAATTCTTCAATAATGTTAGAAATATGTTTTTTGACAACATTTTTATTCTCCACAACTGCAAATATAAAATCATTCGTATAATTTGATAGTATAATAATTTTATTATAATTTTGTTATAAAAACAAACATAATAGGTCTAAATAACCATCATTTATTTTTTTTCTCAACGGCACTGCAGCTTGGTCTGGCTGTACAAAATAGAATTAAATTTAATCTAATGAAAGTCTTGGTATTTATTTCTTTTCTATCCCAAACTTTTTTCCTATTATTCTTTCGTACTGAGGATGCAACAGACATGCTGTCATATGAATAAGATCAATGGCATCTTTTCTTTTGTCGAAATGATCAACTGAGCAATCATTTGGAAATTAATCATTCAAATTCAAAGTATTAATTTATAAAATTAAAATAATATAACTGACCATTTTGATGTCATCTGAAAAGTTTTCATCATCACCCATTTGTTCTAATCTCCCTAATCTTTGGACTCATCATAACAAATTCAAATGTAGTGTTGGAGATTTCGACATTGGCAATGGTGGCTTCGTTATACACTTCTATTGCATTTAATACTTATTTTAAGTATGGAGTATCGATGAAATAAAGATTTCCATACTTAAAAGTTTGCTGAAAAATCATTGTTAAAGAATCCAATCCCAATAACTGTTATTCCCGTTTTTCCCGTTCCCGATTTAAAAGTTGATTCCCGTTCCCGTCTTTTCCCGTTCCCGATTTGAATTTTGATTCCCGTTCCCGTTCCCGTCCCGAAAACCTATTCCCGGTTCCCGACTTTTCCCGTCCCGAAATTAATTTTCATTCCCGTTCCCGCGGGAGTCCCGCGGGTACCCGCGGGTACCCGGTCAAATCGGGTACCCGGTCCGACCTCTAGTGTGTGTGTGTGTGTGCGCGTGTGTGTGTGTGTGTGTGTGTGTGTGTGTGTTTGAAACTCATGAATGTGTTTTTTCGGAATAACAGTGTTTCTCGCCACAGCACCCCTTATGTGTGTCAAAGAATACACTTTTTGGTGATGACACTGCTCAAGTGTATTCTTGTATGCATTTATGTGTTTGTGGATGTATGTATGTGTTTGTGGATGTATGTATGTGTTTGTGGATGTATGTATGTGTTTGTGAATGTATCTTTTTTGTGTGTCTTCTTGGCATTGCTTATGTGAATGTGTTGATGTACAAAGTCTTTAAGCTGTCAAGTCTTATACAAACACTTCTCACAAACAAGTATTGCTTTGTTTGTGTGTGTACTTGTGTGTTTTTGTGTGGGCGTGTGTGTGTTTGTGTGTGTATGTGTGTGTGGCGAGCCCTTCACTTTTAACCACCATTAGCTCCAACTATTGCATTCTTCCTTTCATCCCTCATAGCCTCTCAAAAAGTTCACAGGGAAAACATCCAACCATCCATCCATCCATCCATCCATCCATCCATCCATCCATCCATCCATCCATCCATCCATCCATCCATCCATCCATCCATCCATCCATCCATCCATCCATCCATCCATCCATCCATCCATCCATCCATCCATCCATTCATCCATCCATCCATCCATCCATCCATCCATCCATCCATCCATCCATCCATCCATCCATCCATCATCCATCCATCCATCCATCCATCCATCCATCCATCCATCCATCCATCCATCCATCCATCCATCCATCCATCCATCCATCCATCCATCCATCCATCCATCCATCCATCCATCCATCCATCCATCCATCCATCCATCCATCCATCCATCCATCCATCCATCCATCCATCCATCCATCCATCCATCCATCCATCCATCCATCCATCCATCCATCCATCCATCCATCCATCCATCCATCCATCCATCCATCCATCCATCCATCCATCCATCCATCCATCCATCCATCCATCCATCCATCCATTCATCCATCCATCCATCCATCCATCCATCCATCCATCCATCCATCCATCCATTCATCCATCCATCCATCCATCCATCCATCCATCCATCCATCCATCCATCCATCCATCCATCCATCCATCCATCCATCCATCCATCCATCCATCCATCCATCCATCCATCCATCCATCCATCCATTCATCCATCCATCCATCTATCCATCCATCCATCCATCCATCCATCCATCCATCCATCCATCCATCCATCCATCCATCCATCCATCCATCCATCCATCCATCCATCCATCCATCCATCCATCCATCCATCCATCCATCCATCCATCCATCCATCCACTCATCCATCCATCCATCCATCCATCCATCCATCCATCCATCCATCCATCCATCCATCCATCCATCCATCCATTCATCCATCCATCCATCCATCCATCCATCCATCCATCCATCCATCCATCTATCCATCATCCATCCATCCATCCATCCATCCATCCATCCATCCATCCATCCATCCATCCATCCATCCATCCATCCATCCATCCATCCATCCATCCATCCATCCATCCATCCATCCATCCATCCATCCATCCATCCATCCATCCATCCATCCATCCATCCATCCATCCATCCATCCATCCATCCATCCATCCATCCATCCATCCATCCATCCATCCATCCATCCATCCATCCATCCATCCATCCATCCATCCATCCATCCATCCATCCATCCATCCATCCATCCATCCATCCATCCATCCATCCATCCATCCATCCATCCATCCATCCGTCCATCCATCCGTCCATCCATCCATCCATCCATCCATCCATCCATCCATCCATCCGTCACACAGGTGACAATTAGCGATTCACTTTATAAATTAGGTCCTACATCACTCCATCGCTCGGCAGTTTCATCAATCTCCTCTCTTGTGATTTATGCAATTGTAAAGATATATGGCAATCTTTTATTTGAACTATAATTTGCCAATTATATTATTATCCAACGATTTAATTATTATTATATTATTATACTTATAATTATCAATATATTATTAATTTTATCATTATTATTATTATATTTATAATTATCATTACTATTATTAATTTTAGTTATTATTATTATTATTATTATTATTATTATTATTATTTTTATTGTTGTTATTATTATTATTATTATTATTATTGTTATTATTATTATTATTATTATTATTATTATTATTATTATTATTATTATTATTATTATTATTATTATTATTATTATTATTATTATTATTATTATTATTATTATTATTATTATTATTATTATTATTATTATTATTATTATTATTATTATTATTATGATGATTATGATTAATTTTATCATTATTATTATTATATTTATAATTATCATTACTATTATTAATTTTAGTTATTATTAATATTATTATTATTATTATTATTATCATTATTGAGAGCACCTCTAGAGCTGCTGGGATGGCATTGTTTATGGATTTGCGAGCTTGTTAGTTGTCAAGGAGTAAACACTTAGCAACCGTTATATTGTCCATGCTTGCTCTGTATACACCAGAAGGTTAACAAGATAAGTGTGTGTCTGTTTATGGGTTTGTATGTGTGTTTATGTGTATGTGTCTGTGTATTTATGTGCGTGTGTGTAAAAATAAAGTCATAATTACTGGCAATTAAACCACATTTATTCAATTAAACGACCGCTATGTGCATTAATGGAAACTATTAAAATAGAATTTGCCATGTTTAAAATTAGCCATTGCTTTCCGAGTAAAATAATTTTTTCATGACATTTAAAAAAAGAAATTTGCAAAAAAAGATTTCTTTAAAGTATTTCAATTATATTATATTATAAATTTTTCATCATCGTCATCATCATCATCGTCATCATCATTATCATCATACTTTTTTATTTTAATGTTATATGAAATTCTGTTGAAGAAATGTTTTACAAATATGTGAAGATTTTTTATATACAAATTTTTGGTTGATAAAACAAAAATTTCGTCACAACTATTGGGTAAAAATTGTATTATAATGTTATTTGATTTAATTTAGTTCAACTTTTCAGAGAGATTCATTGCTACAAAATGTATTTAAAACTTTCATTCACTTTTAAAGCTGGTATTTCTAAATCTACTTTCACAATCTCAAAACTTCACTATATATGTCTAAAACATTTTCCATTTCTATACTTCATTTTTTATCAAAAAGGCCGTTTTTTCTTGGTAAATCTTTTGGAATCAGGCAGAAACGTTATTTGAAATCGCCTACAAAGTTTTTCAACCTATGTGATTGTTCCTACAGGCTGGTAGTTTATTATTTTGCTATAGAAGATTTGCAAAAATATTTTTTATTTTATCTCATTCACAAATTTTTGAGCGAAGATCAAAATTCCAGAAGAAGAAACACAGAGATGAATGAAAGCATTAATAATGGCAAAGGAAGTCTCTCAATCACAAGCGCCTCACAGCCCACCGAAACAACCCAAAACCTATCATCATCTATCCCAAAAAATACTTCATCCCCATTCAAACTAACCACACCCGACTTTCACTCTCTCTTCACTCCACAACTGCTACGCTTGGCAGACATTTTTCGCCGCCATAATTATGAACTCCGTATTGCTGGAGGAGCTGTTAGAGACCTCCTCTCTTCCAAAAAGCCTGAAGATATCGACTTTGCGACCACAGCCACGCCTGGTGAAATGACCGAGATGTTCAAAATGGAGGGGATTCGTCTGCTGAATATGAAGGGAGAGTCACATGGAACTATCACTTGTAGAATCGACGATAAAGTCTGCGATAAATTTATTTTAAATTTTTGTAATTAATTAATTTTTTTCAGGTATTTTTTTTTGTATAAAATAATGGTGTTTAATTAATAATTTTCTACATTGAATTAGTCTAAAATAAAACCCACTTTTAAACATCAATATATCTTGAAAAAAACTTTATAACTTCCATAAAATTAAAAACAACCCGCACATCCCTAAAAAACTCTAGGAGAACTTTGAAGTGACCACTCTGCGAATCGACACAGCAACGGGACGGTCGTCATGCCAACGTCTCCTTTACCACCGACTGGCAACTAGACGCACTGCGCAGAGACCTAACAATCAACTCCATGTTCTTGGGTGCTGATGATGATGATGGTGGTCATGATCCTTTCCAATTAGAAACTATTTTACATCATCACCATAAACCCCACCAACATCATCATCACCACCACCTACAGACCTAGAAGGGAGGCTATATGATTATTATGGGGGGTTGGGGGATTTGCGGGAGGGCAGGGTGAGGTTCGTGGGGGATGCAGATGAACGAATCAGGGAAGACTTCCTAAGGATTCTGAGATATTTCAGGCTGGTCTTTGTGCTATTTATCGCCATTCACTACTTCGTTCATTCAATCATTCATTCGTTTATTATTCTTTTCTTCATTCACTCTTTTTGCTTTCAGCATCCTTCCACCTTCTTCCTTCTCTTCACTGTCCTTCCACCATCTCTCTCCTCAACCATCCATCCATCTTTCCCCTACCCTCCTATTTCACCCTCCACCACCTTACCCCCCTCCCCCCCCACAGGTTCTGGGCCAGGGTGAGCAATGGTGAGCATGAGGGGTCCACCCTCCAAGCCATCCAACAACACGCACCATCTTTGTCCGGTAGTGTTGTTGTTATTGTTGTGGTGTCGTTTTTTTGTTGTTGTGGTGTTTTAGTTTTGAAGTTTTTTTGGGTTTTTTAATGGTGGTTTAGTTGTTGTTTGGGGGTTTTGGTGATGTGTTGGTGGTGTTCTTGGTGGTTGATGGTTAAATTTTTGTTTCTATGAATATATAATTACCGTCATAACATTATCATCATCAATAGTTTTATCGCATCATCATCATCACCACCCTCATCATCATCATTTCAAGGTATCTCTGGGGAACGGATCTGGTTGGAGGTGAAGAAGATAATGGGAGGAAAGAGGGTGGTGGAAGTGGTGGGCGTGATGGAAAGGTTGGGTGTCTTGCCCTTTCTAGGTAAGTGATGAGGATAATCTTTTTATTTTTTAACCAATTCGTCTTTCACGAAATTTTTAACAGGTTTTCCAAAAAAGTGCCAAACGGCTGAGTTCAAAAAGGTGGTTGAAAAGTGGGATGCTTCGGAAGGAGAGTGGAGTGGAGGGATGATTGAGAAAGAATTTTCATCCAGTCATGAGTGTGGGATGAGTGATGGTGGAGGAGGAAAGAAGGAAGAAGGGTGTGATGGAGGGAAGAAGGATGGGTTTTCAGAGGGTGGTGAGGTAAAAAAGAATGTAGTGGGGGCAGCTGGGGAGATGAAAGATGGCGTGGTGGGGGGTGGTGGGGGCTTGCATGCGATGAGTGTGGTAGCATCTTTGTTGGAGACTGAGGAAGAACTGGAGGTGTTGAGGGAGAGGGTGAAGATGTCCAAAGATGAGTTCCATACCTGCTCCTTTATAATGGCATATCGTGGAGATGGTTTGTTGGTGGGGGTTGAGGGGGAGGATGGCATGGAAAAGGGTGGGGATGTAGAGGGGAGAAAAGTGAGTGAAAAGTGGGATAGCGAGGGTGCTGGGGAGATGAAGAAGATAAGGAGGGAAGAGGAAGGAAGGGGTGTGATTTGTGGTGCAGGAGAACTTGGCTTGGAGTCAACCAAACCCTCCATCCATCTGCCCAACCATCTCCCTGCCACCCATCCTGCCAACCATCCCCTCACCACTGAATCCACCATACATCGCTGTGAAGACCTAGTTATGAACTCACCATTGGGTTTGATGAAGGGCAAAATGGTGGTTTTGGAACTTATGAAATACCTCGGAAAACCTCAAGAATACAAAGTCTATTTTTGACCTATTTATTTTTAATTTTTTAATACTTAAATTATTAATTTTATATAATTTTAATTTAGAGTATATTCTTTTAACAAAAATAATATACTTCCAATTTAACTTCCCAAAAACTAAAATTATTCAATTTAATCACTATTTGAAATTTCAGCACCTACGGGCTTGGGTGATTCCCCGCTTCCCAGTAAGTGGAATTTCTCTACTGGAAATGGGAGTGCCAAAGGGTCCCCAGATGGCACGGTGGTTGGAAAAGTTGAAGGAGGCGTGGAGGAAAGGTAGATTCAAGGCTGGTGAGAAGGAATTGTTGAAGATGGTTAAACCTAAAGGAGAAGCCGAGTGAAGGGAGATAGGATGGTGTTGTGATTGATTTACCGATGGTAGGATTTAAGATGTGATTTTTTGTTGAAATGGAAAAAAAATTGATAAAATCGTTTATTTTTTTAGGTGGGAAATAAAAACAATAATAAAACTATTAAAAAAAGAATAAATACTTAATAAAATTCTTAAATATAAACATGATTAGCTATAAAAATTTTAACAATAAACATGATTAGCTATAAAAATTTTAACAATAAACATGATTAGCTATAAAAATTTTAACAATAAACGACCGGTTGCACGGGATGAATTTTAACAAAACATCTAGAAAAGAACATAACCGAAGAAAATTTGAATAAGCAGTTTAACGAATTAACAAAAAAATGAGCTCCCATGTAGCATAAGGCCCTTTAGAAAACGTTTTGTCATTTTTTGTAAAGATTAAATAGTTCTATTGATTTCTAAAAAAAATTTTAAATGGTGCAAAGAAAGAACGCGGTTTTATTTATGTTAAATCAATGTGGATTGCTTGAATTTCTAGGTAACCCACGGATATATAAAAAAAAGATTAGATACATGCAATTGACTTTAAAAGGTTTTAATGCGATCAAAAGAAATACTAAATCATTTTTAAGTTCATAAATATATGTAGGAGAGACCGGGTCAAGATGACGAATGTCTCATATTGTCAGTTTTTCAATAGTTACGAGCATGAAACGAACACTACTGGCTCTCCTACCTTCTTTCGTTAAATAATAATATGCAAACCCTGAAATCTCTATTTTTTGTTTAAGTTGTGAAGCTTGGATTGTTTACCGTGGGTCACGTTATAACTTGTATGCACCAGTGTTATTTTCGTAACGAAAACGAAAACGACAATTCTGAATAATCGTTCCACGAAAACGAAAATAAAAACTAAAATTATTTTCAAAACGAAAACGAAAATAAAAACGATAATTAATTCCAAAATAAAAGTGAAATAAAAACTATAATTATTTTATGAAACGAAAAAAACACTGGTAGGCACGTTTAAACAAGCTCTGCTGCAGAAATAGGTGACATATTTCGTTTGAAAAAAATATGTATTTATAGTTTATTTATGATACTACCTATTCACATTAATAGTTGTCAACTAGTTGACTTCATTCATGGCAATAAAAACTAAAATTTGTAACCAGGCAGTTCGGGGCAAGATGACATGCTTGTCATCTCGACTCGTTTTTCATAATTGTCAAGAATAAATATGATTATGATACTGGAGCTTTCGTGCTGTTTAATTATAGGTTAATTATTATAAATAGAGAAATTACCGCAAAGAATTAATGCAGTAAATTATAGATAATTACGAATGACTAGATTTCATCCTATTTTTCTGATATTACAACTTATTTTATTTTATTTGTTATTTTCAAAATTTAAGAACATTGTTAGGATTTATTTAACGATGTAAAATATTCAGAAGATTAAAATTTACTTTTTCCAGTGTGTCATCTTGCTGCGGGGCAAGATGAAAATTGAGTAGGGTTGTAGATAAATAAAAATATTCCTTATTTACATTCATTTTCAAAATTAAATGTTGATATATTTATTGCAAAAACGAATGCTCTAACAGTTCATGAAAAAAAAGTTTGTTATCTTTAAAAATAAAAAAAACAAAACGACATAAATCGTTAACCAGGTCATGTTGCCCCAGTCTCCTCTATATATAAATAGGATTTATTACTTCTTTTGTTATATATATATGTATATATATATATATTATGAGAATATTTTTCTGGCCTTTTAATACCCAAAGCGAAGCGTTTTCGACTCAAAGAAAGAAACATGAAGGTGCTTAGAGGCGCTTTACTAACAATCATCTGCACCAATCTCATCTCCTGCCTCTCTCAGAACAATCTATTGGCATATTTCAAGAAATGTGCGTACGATGAGAACACCACTGTTGCCCACTCCTTCTCCACCTTCCGGAGCAGTATCATGTGCGCAAGTCAGTGTCTCCAGAAGAGGGACCCCCTTACTGTGTCCGTTTCAACTACAACTCTCTCACCAAGTCGTGTTCCGTCTTCCTCAGACGTTCTCCGTCCTCCTTCGTTGCTCCCCCCCACACCATGCCTCCATCCTACTTCGCATATGAACTCAACGCCGGTCAGTCTATAACCATGCAATCAAATTAAAATAAATATTTGAAAAAGGAAATTACAAATTTAGAAAAAAAACCATAAAACATAAAGCGCTGTAGTATTTTAATTAAGTTCGAATATGCCTCCTTTTCAAAAGCTTCAAAGCATTTAAGTCATGCAAAGTGACGTTTTCAACTTCAATTTTCGAAGGCATGAGTCCTTTAAGGTCGCTAAAACTTTTCCACCGCCAGAGGGCGTGTGTGAAAAAGATTTCTCGTACATCCCAGTTGTGAACACTTGCTGGCGACTTCTCAATAGTTAGTTTTAATTTTGTGGAACTCGCATTTTGATGAACCACCCAATCTCACTCACTTACATTCAGTGTACTTTCTTCTTATTTATTTATCCCTTCACTTCATTCATCATTCATTACTCTTTAACCCGCCCATTCACCAATAAACATTCTGAACAATTTCAATAAAACAAACCACTACAACTACAACACACACCTCCAAACTAACAACACCACCAACACCAACACCAACACCAATTCATCACAGAGTCTTTTTCGTGGTCAGACGCCAGAGACAAGTGCAACAACCTGAACTCCTCTCCGATCATCATGGACGACTTGCTGAAGAGGGAAGTCTTCAACGTCTTCAGGAAACGAGCCATCGAAGCTGGTCTTTTTCATACCTCATGAATGTCTTTTAAGTTTTCGTAACGTTAAACTAGTAAAAGTAAAAAATTGTTTGTTGTTTTTTTGATTATATATAAACATTTATTTTGTTCTGAAAGCGATTAATTATTTTTGGACTATGAAAGGTATTACTTTTTCTCTTTTTATTAATCGTGTCTGTGTGATTTTTGACAACCAAAATCGTTTTTTCTTCGTAGAACAAGTTTTTTTTCAAGGAAATTAAAATTTTTCTACATTTTTGAACAATACTTTTTATTAGACGTTTTTCAATTATGCCCATTTTTATTAGACTTTTCTTGAATCCACCCACCCACTCACTCCACTTCCCTACCACATCACAGCCTGGGTGAACACAACTTGCTATCTAGTCGTTCCAGGTTTCAACGTATACTGGACCGCGGGACAACGCATAGACCATTCTTACGCGTCGCCCTTCTACTGGATGCCTTACCCTGGAGTTATGTCGAGCATCAAGGCAAACTTTTGGGGTCGTAACCAACCGAACTTCTATCAAGCGAGTGAAAGTTGCCTAGGCATGTATAACGACGTGACGATTCATGATATGAATTGTAACGTCACTGTATGCGTCGTTTGTGAGGCGATTTCTTTCAGTTATGAGTTTAAAGTTTAGGGAGTTAAAAATCCACGCATATCTTTTGACCTCTATAAGTTTTAATATTTAACTTTACAATTTATTTATCTTATAGAACTACAATTATCGTGAAACCGATAATTAAAGACATTCGCCAGTACTTCCATTGGACTAATCATTAAATTCGTCTTGAGAACAATTAATTCAATTTTGTTCACCATGTCTCTCACACGATTCGTTAATTGATAAAATTGAATCCACTAAAGTTTGAACTTATATTTTTTGATAAAAAGGGTAAACTAATTAATGGTTCATGTAATTTTTCCACTCATACTATTGTTCCATCTAATCATATTCGTAGCTTAGGATTTATTTTCGACTCAAAATTAACCTTATCAAATCAAATTCTATCAGTCACTAAATCTTGCTATTTTCATCTCAGACGTATCAGACAATTATTACCTTACTTAGACGACCCTTCTTTAAAGATGTTAGTCTCTGCACTTGTTTTATCTCGAATTGACTATTGTAACTCACTCTATTATAATTTACCTGAATCTACTTTAAAACCATTAAATAAAGTATTTAATTATGCAGCTAGAGTCGTTAGCCGTACTCCTATTTATCACCACATTACACCCTCTCTCATCTTATTACATTGGCTCCCCATCAAATTTAGGATTATATTTAAAATCTGTGTTTTTATGTTTAAATTAAAAAACTCTCCAGTATCCCCAATATACCTCAAATCATTAATAACTCACCCTCATAGAAATAATTTAAGATCATCCACTCAAAATAATTATTTCATCCCTTCCATTAATAACTCTTTTGCTAAACGTTCTTTCCATTATGCAGGTCCATATATTTGGAACTCATTACCCCCTCATTTAACTACTTCTAAATCATTATTTACTTTTCGTAAGGATCTGAAGACATATCTGTTTAACAAATTCATTTACGAGCGCTCTTGAATTTGAAGAAAGAGCGCTATAGAAATCTATTTGATTGATTGATTGATTGATTGATTGATTGATTGATTGATTGATTGATTGATTGATTGATTGATTGATTGGTTGGTTGATTGATTGATTGATTGATTGATTGATTGATTGATTGATTGATTGATTGATTGATTGATTGATTGATTGATTGATTGATTGATTGATTGATTGATTGATTGATTGATTGATTGATTGATATGGCGTAAGGCGTCAAAAAACTAGAAGCCTTTGAAGCATGTATCGCTTTTAATTTATTAAAAATCGCATTATAAATTTATTTTATTGATTAATTTATGCATGTTTTAAAAGGGAGTTTTTCAAGTGGGATACAAGGCACTTTTCTACCATTCGCTTCCCTCTCAGAATCCCATGAAAAATGCAGCCATGACTGCAGCTACCAGAACAGCTACAGAAGCTGAAGTGGTGGCACTGTGGTTGCACAGATTAGCTGTGGTGAAGGTGAATTGGTTTTTATTTGGGAAACTAAAAAATATTTTTATTCTTATGAAAATAGAATATTGCTGGTAAAGCGGGCAACAACATTCAAATCATGAACAAAGCAAGAACAGCGACATTTAAAACAGTCTCAGTAACATAAATAAAAGTCTTATAAAATTTGTGTAACAACAATTTCAAAAGCGACAAAAAAACCACAAAAAAAAGCAACAACCACAACTTCTTACTGTTGCATTGGCACCCTTCGAACTTTACTCCCAAATAGTTGGCAAGTTCGAGGGCTCCACACGACTCCTCGTCTTCAGACGGCATGCAACCCCTCATTACGTTAGACAGACCTGTGGGGTGGTTGTGGTGTGAAGCTCACCCGGGTTTACGCCACTTTAAAAATATTCGTCGTTGTATTGTATTGTATCATAAAATAAAGATTAGAGACAAGATTTATCCTTAATTTAATTTTTATAGATTAAATAACAATAATAATGGCTTGATCGATTAAATTTTTTTTTGAATTAGATTTTGCAATTTAAAAAATCGCTTTCAATTTTCAAAAATGAATTTAAAAAGAAAAGAAAATTTTTAAAAAAAATTAACTTACCTAAAAGGCCGACTTTGCCAGTAGCTTTATAGCAGGCATAATTACCGTTCGGGCACACTTCCGTTGCGGTTGGCTTCTTTTTACCACAGAATGTACACTTGTAACACTTCAAGGCGTCTGCCGCACAGAACATCGCTAGCAGCACCAAGACTGCGCCCATAATGGTTCTTGATGGTTTCATCTACAGGGAGATTGAAGATTACAAAACTCTTAAAGAAGAGTGAAGGTTGAAAAAAAAAAAAAGTTGTTTGAATTGTGGGAGTTTTTTGTTTTTTTGGAAAGTGATAGAAGAAAATAGTTGTTTAAATTTTTTAGAATTTTTTATATATAAATAAAATAGGTAATTAAGTAAAAGTTAAAAAGAAAAAAATAACGAAAAGATAAATAAAATTGTTTAATCAAACCATGATGAAGAATCTGTATGTTAGAATATCAAAACAGAAACCAACAGGATCTTTTGCATCTCTTATGCACATGAGCTTTTTAAATACATTAATTTAAATATAAATATATATATATATATGTAAATTAAAAACACAAATAATTAAACCAAATTTTATATTGAGGGTTATTTTGTATGGGTACTTTTAACTTTCATCTGAGTCATTTCTATTACCCTAAAATGCCAAAATAATTTAAATGATCATTTTTTAAATGTCTGAAAATATAAGCATTGTTGCAGCAAAAATTAATAGTTGCCATAGATGACTGTAGTCATTCTTTTCTCAAATAAAAAGAGCAATTTTCTTTTAATGATGATGTCCTAAAATTATGGATGTCCGAAGATTTTATTATTTCACGCCTATTATTATAAGCTTAAGTTTTTAAGTGTTTTATAGCAGCGCTTGTGGTATTAATATTTCAATATTATATACTATAATTTTATTAAAATATGATAAATATAATTATCTTTTTATATTTATTTTACTCATAATGTTGTACTTTAAAATACTTGCATTTTTAATTGACCCAATAATTAAGAATTATTTCAATTATAATTGAAATAATTATTCGTAATTGGTTTGAGAATTTTTAGTGCAATTGCATGAATATCCCCAATTTGAATCAAGAGTCATCAGTTGACTGGATGAACAGAATGTTAAAGCGTGCTCAAGATTTCACGCAAATGAAAAGATTTTTGATTTATAAAATAATATTTCTTAAAATTCGCTTGAATACAGACGTTTAATGTTTAATTTGTTCCATTTAAACTTTGAATTGCTATGGATCAGTCCTTTTCGAGAACATTTCAAAACAGGGACGTTCAATTAGTTATTAGTTCGGCAATTAAACAGTTGTCAAACTCCATCACCACTAAACTCCGCCACAGCATGCAAAACCAAAAACCCCAAAAACAGAACTCATTCGCGCACATCTCCTCCCACATCCCACACCCAATACGTCTCCATTAAAACTTGAATCCTTTGCTTTTCTTGGTTTTTCCTTCCTGGTTGTTGCTGCTGTTGTTGTTGTTGTTGGCTTGTCTCTTACGCTTACGTTGTTGTTTGGCGTTGTTTTCGGCCACCAGGTCACTCAGGTCCTCTCTGGCTCCAGCTCCCTGCTGCAACACTGTCTGATTGTACTTCGCCTGCAGGTTGGGTGGTGTGGGTTGTATTGGCTTGTTGTTGGTGGTATTATTTATTTATTATTATTATTATTATATTATTGCTAGTATTATTAACAACAAAAACCTTCATGGTAGCAAGATCCAACTCCAGTTCCTCCGGTTCCAGGGCCACTTCGACCCCTTCTCCCTTCTTTGGCATCTCATACACATGAGTCGATCCGACAAACGCCCCTCCCACTCCGACCTTCCTCTCTGGCAGAACAGTGTACAGATCAGGAGTTTCCCCTCCGGCCTCCATGGGGTCTTCAATGCGCTTCTTCCTCAACTCAAGACTTTCGGGAGTTTCAGCACCGAACGTCATCACAGAGGTTGTTCCACTGGGCGTTGCTGCTCCATCATGGCATGGTGTTACTAAGCCAAGTGCGTCGGGTTCTTTATCAGCCTCCTCCTCCTCTTCTTCTTCATCTTCATCCTCTTCCATCTCTCCCCAGTATCCCTTTTCCACGTCATCGACCACGGGCAGGACTTCTGACTCGGGTACCATGGGACCGAAGACATCTCCGTATAAGGGCTTGCCCATCTCATCGACCGGTGGCTTACCCCAACCTCCCGCGTGGTAACCGAATGACGCCCCCTCAGGGATTGGTGCGTTCAGACCTGGGATTTTGAGGTTGGGATACGAAGGAGGGGGGCCATATCGCTGCATGGCAATCAACCATGGGACGGGGTGTTTCTCAGAGTTTAGGGGAATTCCCAGAGCCACTTTGAGGTCGTCTGAAATGTTCCCTGGCTTCTTCTCCTTCAACCTGGCTTCAAACTCTCGACCCTCGTAGTAGATGTCTCCGTGGATTGACAGCCATGGCTTTGTCTGCCACTTGAAAAAGGCGTCATGCAGCTTCTGGTAGTCAATGTCGATCTTACCCATCTTCGGACGCACTCTCTCGCGCATCTTGGTCTTGAGGCTCTTCTCATCCTCCTTCTCGGCCAACGCCTGCCTCATCTCCATGATGCCCGTAGACTTGATGCACTCAGGTAGATTGAAGGGTGCCTTCTCGATACCTCGTTTGCCTTGCAGGTACTTGCGCTTGAAGCACCAGTGCCGAGGCACAGGAACTGTGTTGCGGGTCGCCTTGAGGTGGATCAAGAGATTCGGATCACGCGATGTGACGTCATGCATCTCGACCACGTCTGGACGTTCCACCAACTGTTTCAACTCGGCTACAGTCAGTCTGTTGAGCTTCTTGAACTTCTTCTTCGACATCTTGGGCTTCTCTTCGTCTCCCTCAACCGCCTCCTCGTCTTCCTCAATAAAGGCCCTTGCCTTGATGGGCACTGCATCTGCCTTCTTCCTCTCCTCCACAGCAGCCTCCACCACTGCACTTTCACTCACCTTGAACCTCTGGAAGACCTGATTGAACTCGAAATAGGCATTATCTCTGGAAAACTCTTCAAGCTTTTCAGGAACATACTCGATTTCTACTTTTTCTTCAATTAATTTTGCCTCTTTATTGTCGCTGTTCGTCTGTTTGTCATTGTTACGCTTTTTGTTCTTCTTCTTTTGTTTTTTCTTCAATTGCTTTTTTGTAAGATTTTTAACGTCTGTTTTAATTTCTTCTTCTCCTGCAATTACAGCCATACTATTTTATCCGTAAACGACGATAAATAAATTAATTTTGTAGCCAAGACCAAATAACTTATGTAATTTAAATTATCTAGTTCAAGGTTTTACAAAATTAAAAAATATTTTCGTGATAACAAAATATTTCGGAATTTTTTTTAAATCGTATTATACTACTTTCTTTTGTTATTATTTAAACATTCGAGTCCTGCACACTATGGGAAGAATGTAAAAAGAACAAAACATTTGCACAAAAGATTCCATTTATTTAGCATAAAAGTTGAAATTGGATGAAATGACTAATAGAAAAGTTTAAAAGTTTGGAAGATCAATTGCCTAGCTCATGGCTAATTACTAAGAAAGCATTGCTAGTGAAATTGCTTGATTATTGGTCGCTAAAACAATTCATCACATTCGTAATTCTACCACAATTACCCCCGAAATCTATTCTTTCTGGACGTTTTGACTAGAGAGAAGGGAAGAAGGAGGACGGATGGGGGAGGGATAGTTGCCAGGAGATCTGATTACGTCGTATTGATAGATGGAGGGAGGGAGGTTCTTGTAGAGGATACGATTGACTACTTGGTTGTAAGGCATTCTGTGGACGGATCTAAGAGAAGAAGAACGGAAGTTTGAGATGCTAGTGGATGTGATGGTAGAAGAAAGGGCATGATTGCTGTGGGTGGCTGTGTGATGGGTTGGGGTGGATTGGAGATGGGTAGGGGATGAGTGATGTTGCGTTGGGGTAGATGGGTGGTGGGTGGGAGTGGTGGATGAGGGCGTTTTGAGGCCTTCAAATCTCTTTTCACACTCTTCCAGTAGTTGGGCCAAACATGTGAAACCCTGCTGAAAAGCCACGTCCTTGGCAGTGCAGCCGTTCTAAGCAGGGTGATTGTGTTTTGAAGGCAGGGATAAGTTGTATTTTTTGCAGTTGTATTTTATGCAGTTGTATTTTATGCCGTTGTATTTTATGCAGTTTTATTTTACGCAGTTGTATTTTATGCCGTTGTATTGTATTTCATTTAACAACCCTATTTGTAGTGAACCTTAATAAACTGTTTAATTATAAACTTTTAATGAGTTTTATGGTAATGTACCATATATATATATATAGATTTAGATGATTAAAAGCCTTTGTGTTTTAATGAAATACATTTATAGATGCGACACCTTAGTTGCAAGGGTGGGGTCTGCTCCGTGCGCGAGCAGAAGACTCACCACCTCCTGGTCCCCTATTTGAGCTGCCATGTACAATGGCGTGAAGTCATCCTGTGGTTTTTGTTATAAAACAATTTTTAAAAGTAAATTGTGAAATTATTTATTTCTTCGTTACAATGGTCTTTTCAATATTCTTATCATCATTATCATTATCATCATTATCATTATCATCATTATCATTATCATCATTATCATTATCATCAGTATCATCATTATCATTATCATCATCATCATCTCCACTCACATCATGACATTTAGATTGAGCGTTCACTTCTGCTTTCTCTTGCAACAGCACCTGTGTTGAGGATGATGATGATGATGGTTATGATGATGATAATGATGATGATGATGATGATGATGATGATGACGATGATGATG
>OX030968.1:2945842-2960842 GCA_943735955.1 Piscicola geometra | reverse complement strand
AACTTTGTACCGGTCAATTGGTCAACAGTTCCATGAAGTTGTTCAGTGAAATTGAATTGAATTACTAATCAAAGTTTTATAATTATAATTAAAAAAGATTTTATCCTATATTGTTTGAAAATATAATTAATATAATGCATACGGCTTTAATTTATTAGTTAAAATACTTTTATTTAAATATAAATTATTTTTTAAACCATTATAGAGGTCAAAAGATCTGCGTGGTTTAATTCCCTAAACTTAAGTTTTCTCGCGTGAACAACACTGAAATGTTTAATCTGGCATTGAAATTATTCGCAAGCGGAAATACTCTCTGAATCATTCAGTTTGTATAGCGCAAAGTTCATTTGATCATGTAGCGTAATTTATTCATGAATATGACGATGGTGTTTTTTTCTGGGTGCCTGCAGCCAAAGTGGTTGTTGTGGGGAGGAGGTAGTGATGGGTTGTTTGATGGATGCAACAGTTGTAGTTGTAGTGCCTTTGGAAGCATATTGTGGTATAAGTTGTTGATTTAGTTGCTGTTGTTGTTGAATCTGGTGTTGTTTGTGCTGTTGCATTTTTTGAAGTTGGAGTTGTTGTTGCTGTTGTTGGTACAACATTTCTTGTCTTCGTTGCTGTTGCAATAGTTGCTGCTTAATTTGTTGTTGCTTTTGTTGCTGTTGTCGTTGAAGTAGTAGTTGTTGTTGCTGCTGCTGGTACAAAGACCTTTGCATTTTTGAGTCATTGTTATTGTCGGCAAACTTTTGTTGGAGTTGCTTGAACTGGTTTGATGGGACTGTTCTAGAAACTTCCGAGAAATGTTGTTGTTGTTGTTTCAGCTGCTTCTGTTGTTGCTGTTGTTGTTGTTGATGCTGTCGTAGTAGTTGCTGGTGTTGTAGATGGTTTAGGTGGTGGTGAAGACGTTGTTGTGGTTGTGGAGGTTGTGGTGAGGGTTGCTTGAGCATTGCTTGCTTGTACGAGTCGGTCGAGGGCATTTTAACGAGAGTTCGTTCTATTTTCTTGAGAGACTTTTTAATAAGATGTTCTTGTTGTTGTTGTATTTTTTGGGGTGGTTGTTGTTGTAGTTGTTGCATCTTTTGTTGTTTCTGTTGCTGTAATGCCTGTTCTGAGTAGAGAGCAGTGTTATTGTATTTTATGTAGTTGCTTTTGTATTCGTTGTTCTTGAAGTCGACGTTCTTGCTGCTGGAAACGGTAACGAATTGTTTTGTCGTTTGGTCATTTTTGTTGTCAACCATCGAATAGGATCTAGTTTTGGGTAGGTTTTTGATTGAGTCAGTTAACAATCGATTTAAATTAATTTTTCACTTAAACTAAACGAGTAATTTAGAAAAACGGGCCTTACAGAATCCTGTATTAAAATTTGTAGAACAAAATATAATTGCCTTTCTTAAAGTTAAAATAAACTGACCAGTCTCAAAAACTTATTTAAGTTTAAACTTTCAAAGTAAAACCTGCTAAAGTTGAGTCTTTTAGAGCTGCTGCTGCTGCTACTGCGGTGGTTGCTGGTGTTGTGGTGGTAGCTGGGATAGGAATCAGAGGATGGTTTGGTGGGGTAGATGGGTCGGAAGCAAGATTGAGAAGTAGGGATGGAGAGAGGTTCGTGAGTGGAAGGGGTCTGGAAATGGTTTGTAGTTTGGAATGGGTGGGTTGAGATGGGTTGAAAAGGAGATGGATGCGATGGGTTGTTGAAGGGTTGGTTCAGCGGGTTATTGGATGGGTTTTCAGAGTTAGGGATTGGATGAGAAGAGTTCAAGTGGTTTGGCTTGTCCAACGGCTCACAGGTGCGGGGTCGAGAAGTTTCAAATTTCTGTTTAATGGCCGAAAAGTTGTCGAGAATGCAGTCATTGGAGCGCCTGCGAGAGACTGCAGACTGCGTGTTGAGGCGCTGGAGGGACATCAACAACTGGTTCTTTATCTCTTTGAAGGATCTGGGTTCTTCTTCAAGCATCTCTTCTTCTTTCTCTTTCTCGACTTTCTTCTTTTCCTCTTTCATTTCATCTTCCCTTCCCTTCTCCCTTTCTCCATTTTCACTCACGTCTTTTTTATTCTCCATTTTCTTAATTTCTTCAGAGCCCACTTGCAAGACCGAATCTTCATCGTCATGCGATGAACACGTCATCTTGCTTGTTTCTGCAGCATTTATTTCTTGCTTAGAATTTTCTTTCCTATCGACACCGCTATCCTCTCTCTTCTCATCTCTCCCATCCACACACCCATCACCTTCTCTTTTCTTTTTGAACTTGTCAAACATCTTCAGCAACTCACAATCCCCATCCTTCTTCCCCCCATCCATCCCTCTTCTCTCCAAATTTTTCTCCACTTTCTTCTTCCTCTCACCATTTTCTCTAGTATCCCATTCCTTCCTTTCTTGATCCCATCCTTTCTTCTCTCCATCCCATCCCTTCCCTCTGGATCTAGGCATCGTTTGAGTCTCCTTCGCCAGGTCTTTGTACATCTCTCTTGGAGACAGCAAACTGAATGGTCTTTCTTGCCTCACCCTCTCCTCTTTCTCCTCCCTATCTTCCTCCTCACTTTTCCATCCATCTCTTCCCCCTTCCCCCCTCCCACTCCTCCCCACCAAATCATCCATGCTTGAACTTCCCCCACGAATTCCGACAATGGCGTTCATCTCACTCACCACCTTCGCATGGGTGGTTTGAAAAATTATTTTTAATAAATAACGAAAGGATAATTTTTTTTGCCTATAATTTATTCAAATATTCTGGTATAATTTCGCTGCCTATAATTTATTCAAATATTCTGGTATAATTTCGGTGCCTATAATTTATTCAAATATTCTGGTATAATTTTGGTGCCTATAATTTATTCAAATATTCTGATATAATTTTGGTGCCTATAATTTATTCAAATATTCTGGTATCATTTTGGTGCTTATAATTTATTCAAATATTCTGGTATAATTTTGGTGCCTATAATTTATTCAAATATTCTGGTATAATTTTGATGCCTATAATTTATTCAAATATTCTGGTATAATTTTGGTGCCTATAATTTATTCAAATATTCTGGTATAATTTTGGTGCCTATAATTTATTCAAATATTCTGGTATAATTTTGGAGCCTATAATTTATTCAAATATTCTGGTGCTTATAATTTATTTAATACTTCTGGGGCTTATAATTTATTTAATACTTCTGGGGCTTATAATTTATTCAATAATTTTGGTGCTTATAATTTATTCACTCATTACCTGAGAGTAGAGAGGGTCAGTCTTCACACCAGGCAGGGTCTTTTTGGAGGCCTGTTGTTTGCAAGGGTTGGGTGAGAGGGTTTGGGGATTCATTGGGGTGGTTTGAAGGTTGGGTGAACAGGGTTGAAGGTTGGGAGAAGGAATTTGGAAGTTGGGTGAGGTGGATTGAAGATTGAAGGGATTAGAAGAATTGGTAGGGGTCGTTTGTGATTGAGGTTGATGTGGGTAGTGATGGTGTTGTTGTGAAGAGTGTTGTTGTTGTTGTTGATGTTGGTACTGTTGGTGGTGTAGTTGTTGGTGTTGTGTAGGAGGTTGTGGAGAAAGTTGACGATGTTGAAGTGGTTGGGGTGAGATGGAGTGATGGTGTTGTTTGGTTGAGGTTCGTGTTTGATTGAGTTGTTTGGAGTTGTTGTGCGACTTTATAATGAACTGATAGTCTGAGAAGTCGTGTTGTTGTTGTTTTTGATTTTCATGTTGTTGCTGGTGTTGTTGCTGCTGCTGTTGTTTTTGATCATGATAATGCTGGAATAACTGAGAGTGTTGTTCTCTGTAGAGTGGTTCAGTCTTTGCTTGCTTGCGTTCAACTTGAGTTTGTTGTTGTTTTTGTTGCTCGAAAATGTCATTGTAGTGGTGTCGTTGCGAGTAATGTTCTTGTTTTGGTTGTTGTTGTTGCAGTTTATGTTGTTGATGTGAGCCTGATAAAGTTGTGTTGTTGTCAAAAAACGAATGCTTGTTACTAGGTTGTTTTTTGTGTTGTTGTTTATCGTAGTTGAATTCCTGGTGTTGTTGTTGTAAGAGAAAGTGTCTATAGCCGTTGTTGTTGTTGTTTTGGTTGTTATATAGTTGGCTCTGTTGTTGTTTTCCAAATTCCTGACCACGACCTCTATCACTAGTTGTGTAAGCAGAAGCTTCTTTAGTATGTGTGGTTGTATGTGTGGATGGGTGTGTGCTCGTATGTGTGGATGTCTTCTCGTCACACTCTTCATCAATGGCCGTTTCCTTGGCATTAGTATTCACCCTCAACCTTCTCTCCATCTTCCTTCTTTCACCGAAAAGTTAATCCGTTAATCGATACTTCAGCTAGCCACACGGCCAAGTAACTGATGGTGACTTGTAAGCAGAGCTTAAATCAACGGCACTTTCAAACGAAACGATATCAATGATAAAGCGTTAAACTTACATCGTTAATATAGACGTATCACCATCCTTACCAGCACCACGCAGCCGAGATTCTTTACTTTCTAAGACCTCTAAACAACCACCAAGACCACCCAACTACGTCTGCAAGCCTGTACAACACTGTGCAATTTTGTACGCTTCAGTACAACCACTGTACACAAGGAACTGACCAATCAATACCCACATCTCTTCACTTCCTTCAAACTCGCCTTTTTCCTGAACTCAGGCGACTGGTGACCATTCGGAAACTACATCTCCATACAAACCTCGCTTCATTTTCACATTCTTTTGATCTGATCCAAAAAGCTCTGAGACCACTTGAATATCGAATTTAATTGTTTTGTCCCATCACCCAGCATTCGAGAATTACTTTTTGGTTTATCGATCAACTAATCTATCTCCTACATCCATATTAAAACCTTTTCACCCACCCATCCACCCATCCACCCATACATCCCAACACTCAACTATAATTCTGTCCATCCATCTATTTACCCACCCACCCACCCACCCAATCATTCATTCATCCATCCATCTATCTATCTATCTATCCATCCATCCATCCATCCATCCATCCATCCATCCATCCATCCATCCATCCATCCATCCATCCATCTCCAAACAGACAGAGCTCTTCATTTATTAAACGCAATTAATAAAGCTCCATCAGGATACAATTCACAAGCCTTGGCATACACTTGTGAGCCTCAAGTATATATGTGTGTGTGTGTGTGTGTGTGTTTGTATGTGTATGTTTGTGTGTGTGTGGTTGTGTATGTTTGTGTGTGTGTGTTTGTGTGTGTGTGTTTGTGTGTGTGTGTAAGAAGAAATGATGAAAGTGATATAAAATATATGGAAGCACCTAGTGATGATGATGCATGTCCACATCCATTCATTCTCCCATCTATCATGCATTCATCCGCACACCCATGCACCCATCCAACCAACCATACAAAGAGGCACACACACATGCACTGAACGCGCCTTAAAGGGGGAGGGCTAGCATGGGTTAGAAACCTCCCCAGAGGTCACGCTAGTCTTAGTAGTAGTAGTAGTAGTAGTAGTAGTAGTAGTAGTAGTAGTAGTAGTATTAGTAGTAGTAGTAGTAGTAGTAGTAGTAATAGTAGTAGTAGTAGTAGTAGTAGTAGTAGTAGTAGTAGTAGTAGTAGTAGTAGTAGTAGTAGTAGTAGTAGTAGTAGTAGTAGTAGTAGTAGGCAGTTATATTGTTTCGTGGAGATTAACGTAGAAAATCCATTTTAGAAAGGAAATGAAAATTGATGATCGTATTAACTAATAAACTATACATATTTGTAGAGTGGTAGACCATACATACATATAGATATAAAAGAGTAAGTGATTTAAAGTTGAAAGAAAACAGTTGGTAATGTTACTTTAAGCGAAATCATAATCATTACCGCCATCATCACTATCAACACCATCATTGCCACCATCATCGCCATCATCATCAACACCATCATCAACTCCAAAGACCTAACTCTACTATAATGATTGGCGACGCCATTAATACTATCGTTGTTATTGCTATTATACTTATTGTTGTTTTGTTTTTTATTTTGTTCTATTTTGTTAGTATCTTTATTATATTTGTAAACCGCGCAAGATACAAATCGATGCGTTAATAGGCGTTAAAGTAACGGACGTTACTAAAATGCCCTCCTTGCGTACCAAAGAGTAGAAATGCCCTGTCAAGAAGTCTCCAGTGCGGAGCTGGTTACTGAGTAAATCAACTAACCTAATAACAACAATAACAATAAAAACAAGAACAATAATAATAATAATAACAACAACCTTAACAACACTACTAATACTAGTTAAAGTGGTAATGATAATGATAGAGATAGTTTACAAACAATGTTACAAGCTTCAACATGATTATAAATGCCATGACGTTATAACATTGAAAATAACCATTATTATTATTAAAATATATTGTTAATATTTATTATTATTAAAATATATTGTTAATATTTATTATTATTAAAATATATTGTTAATATTTATTATTATTAAAATATATTGTTACTATTTATTATTATTAAAATATATTGTTAATATTTATTATTATTAAAATATATTGTTAATATTTATTATTATTAAAATATATTGTTAATATTTATTATTATTAAAATATATTGTTAATATTTATTATTATTAAAATATATTGTTAATATTTATTATTATTAAAATATATTGTTAATATGGAATATTATTAAAATATATTGTTACTATTTATTCTTATTAATATTTATTATTATTAAAATATATTATTACTATTTATTCTTATTAATATTTATTATTATTAAAATATATTATTAATATTTATTACTATTATTATTCATATTAGTATAAAGAAAAGTAACTACATACCAATATATATATATATATATATATATATATATATGTGTGTAAAAAGATAATAGGGATAATGATGGCAATGATTATGATTAGCTTTAATGGCTATGATGATGATGATTACGAGATGATGATGATGATGAAGCTGATGAAGAGGAGGATGATGATGAAGAAGAAGATGATGATAATGATGATGGGGCAATTACAGATACGCTTCAAGTGTTAGAGCTTCCTTTTGAACAAATAAACATATTTCACTATGTGTGTTTCTATGTTTTTGTATGTTCGTGTGTGTGTGTGTGAGTGTATGTGGGAGTTTGTCATGTATGTGTGTGTATGTGGGTGAGTTTGTGTGTCTGGGAGTGCGTGTGAGAGGCAATTTGTGGATGTGTGATAGTGACGTGAAGTTTAATCACAAGCATTAGTAGAAGGATATTGGGCGATAATTGGCATCATCATCATCACCCACACCACCACCACCATCATCATTATCATCTCGACCAACAAGAAGAGTGACAAACAATGCCACGTAATTACTAACCGCAGCTTAATACATTAAGGCACCATGACGCGATTAATGATAATTAAAATAATAATTATAAAAAATAAATAATGAGAAAAATAATAATATTATTATTGCTATTGTGATTTTAAGGCAATGATGAAGAACAATTTTTAAGTTAGTCCAAAAAAATATGTTGATGATTGTTTTGAAAGAGAGGTGATGATGATGATGGTTCTTAGACAGTGGTGATGATGACGTTGATCGTATTAAGAAAGAAGTAATGATGATGATGGTTTTAAGACAGAAATTATGATGATGCTTTTTAGACAGTGGTAGTGATGATAATGATGCTTCATAGACAGTAGTGGTTATGATAATGATAGTTCTTAGACAGTGGTGGTGATGATAATGATGGTTTGGAGACAGGATGACGGATGCTGGCGAATGTCAGATGAAAAGCTCATTTTGAAAGAGTGGTGATGATGATGATGTTGGTGGTGATGATGATGATGGTGGTGGTGATGATGATGACCTAAACAGTGATGAAGGTTGAAATATGGGTGGGTGAGTAAGTCTTATGTAAGAATTACGTTAATATTTTAGGATGATAATGATTATGCTAACGTCAGTAATTTCATCATCATCATGCCATTAAAATTATTTACATTATGTAGCGGATAATTGCGAGAGAAGGTTAATGCTAGCAAGTAAAAGAAGGATAAGAAATATAATATAATAATAAATTTATTAACAAATATTATGAAATAGACACATATATAAGCGAGGTATTGTGATAGGGATGCTGGTGTTGATAATGATGATGGTGACTTACAATTGGGGTTTGTGCACGTTATTGCAAGAGTGGGGTTGTAAGGCGTCAAGTGCTGTATGTAAGACACTAGTGGTGCATGCATGCATGCATGGAAGGATGAAAGGATGTATGAATTCATGCGTGGATATATGGATAGATACATGGATGAATGGATGGATGAAGTGAAAGGATCGATGGAGGAATAATCATCGAATTATTCGTTGTGCGTATTTTTCATGGGTACATTTAGGAGGCGCTATACATAACAACAACAACAACAACAACAACAACAACAACAACAACAACATTATCTCAAACCATGGTAGTAGTGGCAGTGGTGGTAGTTGTTGTAGTAGTGGTAGTGGAAGTGATTTGTGTATTAGTATTTTTTTAAAAACAGGAAGCTAATTTCACATCCCCCGTAATCATCATAATCATCACCACCATCATCATCATCATCATGACAGAAGTTAGGTAGGTTCAGATACAAGCTAGAATGCCCTTTTATATAGACTCAATCCTCGAAAATAAAAACACCAGACCATCATCATCATCACCACCATCACCACAATCATCATCATCATCACCACCAACACCACAACCATCATAATCATCATCACCACCACGGCAGCAATTACATCATATCCACAGAACAGTGATGACTCTGCGATGACGTCATAGGACACACACACGTGATGTGTGACGTCACATGACACGTAACTTGACGGTGACGTGTCAGTGTCGAGAGAGGCAGACGCTTGATGATGCTGAACAGTGACGAAAAATCTTCAGAAGTCTTCGTATACTATCAAGAAAGTAACTTTGTTCGTGTTTGTGTGTGTATGTGTGTTTTGTTGTGTGTTGTTCTATTTGTATTTCAGTATGTTTATGTGTGTATGTGTGTACAAAGAATATACTAAATAAGCAAGTTGACGCTCGGATCATTATCACAACCCTCTTGGGGGGTAGGCACCACCATCATCATCATTACCACCGCCATCATAACCATCACTACTGCCACCACCATTTACAGCCTCTTCTTCTTCTTCATCACATTGACACCCGTCATATGCATGTGTGGAGAGGCAAGAACAACACTGGCTTCGTTTGCCATAGCAACAGCAACACAACACCTTCAACAACTTTTGCATCCACGAACCCCTCTCTTCTTCCACTATCCCCTCATCCTCCTCCTCCTTTTCATCCACCTCTTCCTCATCTTTTTTTCTCTCTTCTTGTGCCACAACCTTTTTGGTGATGAAGTTCATTCTGTCACCACCACCACCACCACCACCACCACTGCACATGAGCACCATCACTTCGGATGGCGCTGTTCCTTCGCGCAGTTTGCTGGGTCGGTAGTTGCTGAGTAGTCGTTGTTGTTGTTGTTTGTTGCTGCGGTGGTGGTTGTTGTGGTTTGTGATGTTGTGGATGTTGTTGTTGTTATTAATACTATTGTTTGATGAGTTGTTGCTGAGGTCGTTAATAAAAATATTGTTGTTGTTGTTGTTTAAAGTGGTATTATTATTATTATTGTTTTTGTTGTTGAGTTTATGTCTGCTTTGTTCAATCAGGATGTTGTTGTTGTTGTCGTTGCTGGCTGCGTCGATGACGTCTCGCTTGATGACGGGCTTGCGACACTGAAGACACCGACATTTGTGACACCTGCGACACATCAAACCACCACCCCCACCACCACCCCCAACCACTGGACACCTCCCACCCCCTCGCCTCCTCCTACTGCATGCATCTTTGACAACATTGTTGTTGTTGTTGTGGGGGTCTTGTTTGTTGTTGTTGCTGTTGGTGGCGATGTGAGGGTCACTCACGTACTCATTTTTGCATGGAGGTTTCGAGGCGAGTGAGTTGATGTTGTCGGCGTGGAGGGTCGGGAAGTGAGGTAGATGGGTGAATGTATGGTGGTTTAAGGTGTACGAGTGGGTAGGGGGTGGTGGTTGGAGGGATGAATTTGATTGGGTGGATAGGTCTTGCAGGGATGTGGATTGTCTTGCTGACCTGAAAAGAGATGACGGTTGGTGGATGGGAGCACTGGAGGAAGATTGTGTGGAGTTGTTGTTATGAAGGCATGCTAAAGTGAACGTGGAGTGGGGTGGTGAGGTGAGGAGGATGGTGGAGATGATCGGTGCATTGGAAAGAAGAAGTTGTGAGAAGGTTGATGAAGAAACAACCAGAATGGTGTTGACCGTTGAAGTTGCAATCTGTGAGGTGTTTTGTTGCCGAGGTAATTGTTGTTGTAGTGGTTGTTGTAATAAAAGTTGTGTGGGTTGTTGTGGCGCTTGAAGTAGTATTTGTTGGTTGATGGGCGTGTGTAGAAGCAGTGGTTGCGTGTGTAGTATGTTCTGAAGACACGTGTGTGAAAGGCACTGTTGCGTGCAAGGAAATGGCACTTCGGTGGTGGTGGGTGAGTTGGTGGCGCTTTGGTCACCAAATGTAGCATCTAAGCTGGTTCTATCTACCTGGATGTTTTGAACATCCTCATTTTCATTTTTTGTAGTATTATTTTCAGTTACCTCTGAATTTGATGAAAAAGCAGAATTTTTAAAAAATCTTTGGCACTTTTTGCACCCACCACCATTCTTCCTATTGTAGCTTTTGTTGTGGAGAGGAGGTGGTGGTGTTGGCGTTAATGGTGGTGGTATGGCAGGAGCTTTTTTTGTAATTTTGGGAGCGCTTTTGAAACTGCTTCTAGGAAGGATGCTTGGTGGGATGCCTCCATCCCAACTATCGACTACCCCTTCACTCCATCCATTCCTCAATACTCCACTGCTGAGCTGGCTCAGTGGAGAGTAGTCGTTATTCCTCTCCATCCCCTTGAAATTAAAAAAATTAATCATTACATGAATTTCATGTTTTTTATATATCTGATGAAATTTTATTATAATAGCTGAAAAAAAATTAATTAAAAACAGTGAACTTGAAGCGGTTGTATGACAACCCACACAATTAAAAACCCACTAAAATTAGCAGGTAGTTTGTCAAAAAAATTTCAGGTGAGTTGTCTGAATACACTTTGAAACATTATTGTAGAAAGATTATAAAAGAATTTGATAAGAAGCAGTGCAATGCAAACCCACCAAAGTACCTTATTCCGTCGAGAGGATAACTTTCTTTTTCAATACAACTTTCTAATTAAATTACGAGAAGCTTTTAAAATGTTTATTTTTGTAAGCATCGAAAATCCAGATTACATCGCAAGCGAGAAACGAATCAATATACACAGCCTCCATTTTTATGAATGGATCCATTTTTTTGAATGACGTTAACCATATTCAGATTTGGGAATAAAAGCTTGCAACAAACTATTATAACATTTCACAGTATTTTATACTATCATTAAAATCGAATTTAAAGCTTGATATAAAAAAGATATGACATCGAACGCCGAAATCTTTACGCTTTTAGCCAAACTAAGTGTATTAGTACGACGCTCATCAGTAATTCGCTCTTAGCGCTGTCATGAAACTTAATATTAATTAGCTTGAGCTTTTACTCTCATCTTTTATGAGAAATCTTCTATAAAATACATTTTTGTGAATGCTATATGCTGATTTTTTTCTAAATACCCGTTTTTGAAATTAATTAGTACAAAAAGAATATTTTGAAAAATGTGTTGATACAATAACTCATTAAAATATTTTTACATATTTTAATAACTAAATTTTAGAAGTTTAAAATATTGAAAAACTTAAATTATACATTTTAAACTAGTTTTATATTTAGTTTTTGGGTAAACACTACTTGTCAAATGGAAAATCAGTTCTTTAAACTCTTAATTATTTCCTTGACGTTTTGGTCATGTCACAGTCAACAAATTAATTCCATTAAAAATACAATTTATCAAAAAGAAGTATCCACTACACTTCCACTTCCATTGAAACATATGCTCGAAAACAAAACCGAAACAACTTTAAACTCCTCCAGCGGCATTCATCTCAAGAATTCATCGAGTGTGGCCAAGACGAGCAACAGTAGTTCAAGCTGTCATGGAGTCTTGTGTGGTTTATTGCCCGTCACGCCATCTTTTGATGTGCTGAAAACCAATAAGGTTTTCGTCATCATCTGCCTTGCCACTTCTATCATCATCGTTTTTTTCATCATCAAACTAGCTAGGTTTTCCTATATTTCTTTCTTTAGAAAATTATTTGCAATAAATTGAATAATACGAATGATTAAACCCAAGCATCATTACTACCACACAGAATGAAGAAAAAGAAGAATGCCTCTTCCTATGGAAGGGGGAAAGAGGTGAAGGTAGATGTGGAGGAAAGCAGACACCTGGAGATTGATGATGATGATGATGATGATTGGACCCTTTACGAGGCAAGCCTTCACAAACAACCACGTTGATCACATGTGGTCACAGTTTAAATGTGGTCTCCTATAAAAGAGGTCAAGAGACCTGCAATGGTCAAACTCCATTTGTGATCTCGACTACTTTTCAACTCTTTTTCTGGCACTTAATTAAGAATAGTTTTGGAAAAGTTGAATATTATGTTCTTACAATGGTTTATACTATATATTGCAAATAGTATTGATGATAACAAACTTAATTCTATGAACTTCATAGTATAAAGGGTGGGATGTTGTAGCAAAAGACTTATTTCATGTTTTGCATCATCATCATCATCATTAAGATTTGTCACAACCACTTCCTTTTCTAGCAATGTGATGGCGATTAATTCCTACATTGAAATGCCGAATAAATATCATTGGTGTTATTGTTTTTACCCGCCACTTTCTTATCTCTTTTTTCGGCTCTTTAAACAATAAAATAAATTGTATAGCGCATTTTTTTATCTTTCAATTCTTTTTCTATTTTTCTAAGACTTTTTGCTTCCAAAAGATAAATAACTATATTTATAGAAAAATTATTTCTGCATTTAAAAGACACATAACTTCGTTTTATTGTGGATGAACAGAGCTGGGTGTGACGAGAGATGTGAGTGATGGTGGTTTGCTTTGGTTCTGACGGTCAGAATGCTATTATGGTGCTTTGTTGGTGGTTATGATGATGATCCTGAAGTTCTTTGTTGGTGGTTATGATGATAGTGTGGCGTTTTGAAGCAATGATGTGAGAGTAGTGTAATGTTAATGTGGTAGAAGAGAAAACAGTAAAAGAACAAAGATGGTGGTGTTTTTGATGATAATGATGGTAGAGGTTTTGATAATGATGGTGGTGATGGTGATGATGGTGCTAGGCTGATTATATCACTATCAGAAGCGACACAAATGTTACGCACGAGTAAGCATCATAACCACTTGGCAAATACACAAAATATATAATTGATTTTGCATTATGTTTGATAATTGTCCAATTAAAAGTTAAGTTATTATTAATTGGTTATTTAAAATGTTTACGCGTTAGAGAGATTTTCATAATTTCACAATAATTATTTCTACATTCAGATGATTATTCCACTTGATATAGGAATAATTTAAGCTTAAATTAATTACATATAATCATTTTTAATAAATAAAATAAAAAGATTAAAGTTCTGAAATTCAAATAATGTAAACCATCACTAAATGAAGTCGTCGCATAGGCTTTCAACAACAACAACAGTAAAAATAACAACAACAACAACCATATTAACAATTATAACCATTATTCCATGCAGACATTTGTAGTCGTTTGTTTTTTTGCACCAAACAAAATAACGCTTTCATGTTGATTTCGACGAAAATAACTTATTAATAACGGCTACAATGCTTAGTTTTATTATTTTTTATTGTCATTATTATTAATATTTATAATAATAGTTATTAATCAGTAATTAAATTAATGGCTTACTAAATTTTCAAGTGGGTGGGTAGGCTAGATGATCGAAATGTAATAATATTTTAAATATAATATACAACATTATAATGAGAATTAAACAAATATCGGCTTAATTCATTTAGCGCAGAATAATATTTAGTTAATTTATGTAGCGAAAAATTACACTAATTCCATATATGAAAAATGCACTTTAAAAAGTGTCGATGAAATTGACAGTGAATCAGACAAACCCAGTATTTTTATGTAATTGACCACATATATATTTACAAATATCATATCAATTATCGTATAAAATTAGTTAATATACGCATATTAATTGATTGATTATTCAATTAAATGTCATGATAAAAAGGAATCCCATTCATACTTCCTAGGAGGATGCCATGGTTACTGAAGTGGATGAAAGAGTGATTAACCATTCATGTAGGATGAAAAGGGCAAGATGTCGTAAGTGGTGTGTAATTATAATGGGAATGTGAAGTGGGCGAATGTGGGGGAGGATAATTATGGTGATGATGATAATGTTGATGTTAATTATGCTGATTAAAAAACAAATTTAAAAATTATTGCTGCGACCACTTATAAACGGCTGTGATTCAATTAGTGATTGATTGAGCTGATTGTAGTTGGGTTCTACGTAATAAATGAAGTTTAGCTTGAAATGAAGTGTTTGGAAGGGCTTTGAAAGAGAGAAGCGTTAACAAACATGAAACAAATTTATCCCAACAAACTGACGAAGTGTATATGTAACGTAAAACAATTTAAGAAATGCTACATCGATAAAACACATGAAAATAAACTCTAAAATGAAGAATAATTTAAAATATGTGTTTTTAGATCGATATTGAATAAAAACATTTAAAATCGAGAATCAGAATGGACCAGATTGGAGGGTAGTGAGCAAAATCGTCTATTTTGGACGCTGCAGACGAAAAAATTCAAAAATCAACAACTCAAAAATACAAAGAATATATAAATACAAAGAATATATATAAAATCAAAAATTTATAATTTAAAAATCAGGCTTCATAGAAATCAACAATAAAATATAAATTAAAATGTGAAAATACTATATAACATTGATACAAACACAAGTGATGATTATTTAAGAGTTGAA
>OX030968.1:2938342-2943342 GCA_943735955.1 Piscicola geometra | reverse complement strand
AGAGTTTCGGGAAAGAAAGCCTGAATGTTGCTGTTGTTGCTGTTGTTGCTGTTGTTTTTGTTGTAGTTGTTTTAGTTTTTGTGTTGGTTGTTGCTGTGGTTGTTGTTGTTGCTGTGATTGTTGTTGTTGTGGTTGTAGCTGCTGTTGCTGTAACTGTTTGTATTGTTGTTGTTGTGGTAGTGGTGTGTGTTGCATTAAAGAAGCTTGATTGAATCGTTGTGGAGTTGTTTCAAGTTCAGGCTGATGTGTTGATGTGGATTGTTGACCGATAGTTTTGATTTTGTTGAAGGGCTGTTGTTGTTGTTGTGGTTGTTGTTGTTGTGCTTGTCGTTGTTGTTGTGGTTGTTGTTGTTGTTGTGGTTGTTGGCTGGGTAGAATCGAAAAATGTTGCATGCTTTGTTGTAGGTTGTGTTGTAGCAGTTGTTTGTGAAGTTGTTGTTGTAGTTGTTGTTGCAGTTGTTGTCGCAGTTGTTGCGGTAGCAATGAAGGATCGCAGAAATGTTGAGAAGCCGCGCAAAAGATCGGAGGGGTGGAAGAGGCTGGTTGAGGGAAGATGAAAGGAGAGTTGGGTGGTTGTGAAGGGGGCTGGCTGGATGGTGCGTTCAGTTTGTGGACCAGCTTATGATCGGGAATATCAACGGAGTGACTGAGGTGTTTGTGTGCGAATTGTGGCATGGAAAGGATGGCATCATCCTGCTGAGTTGAAGGTGGGTTGGTAGTGAGACTGAAGTTGGGAGGGGTGGCTTGATGGCTGGGTGGGCCCCGCGGTTGTGGGTGGATGTTGAGGGAGGCGTGCGAAAGAACGTGCGAGTTTCCTTGCGGTCTGGGTCGATGGTGTTGTGAGGGAGTGTTTCGGGAGGGGGGGTGGTGAGAGGTGCTGTGGTGGCTGCGATGGTGAGCCTCTTTGTAGTGAGAGTGACTAGCAGGATGGGTGGAGTGCGTGGTGGAAGGAATGGTGGAATGGAGAGTCGAGTGTATAGCATTTTCATCGGGACACAGCGGTTCTGAAGCGGATGACAAGCGGAAAGTATGAACCCTCTCCTCCTCTCCACACCTCACGTCGACCATGCTGCCATTGCAGTTAAAAGTGAACACCACGGGTCGCTTTACGGCCATCAAGTCCATCCGTTTCCGCTTAAAGATTCTGAATCTTTTTTCTTTTGCTTCCATTCCCAGAAAGGGGTCAAAGTTCGACGACTTGCGACCTGATTGTAAGATCTGACATGTTGCGTCATCTGTCTCGCCTAGTCTTTTCGTCTGTGTGTGTGTATGCGTGTGTGCGTGTGTTTAAAAATGAGTGTGCTTATAGATTTATAGGAATGTGTGTGTTTATATAAACATGTGTGTCTGTGTGTGTGTGTATTCATTTAAATATGTGTGTCTGTGTGTGTGTGTTTATATAAATATGTGTGCCTGTGTGTGTGTATGTTTAAAACTATGTATGTTATTATGTATAATAAATATGTGTGTTTATTTATGTGTATCTGACAACACCCCAAGCACACAAAAGACACACAAAGCACCTTGGTGTACTGCACGAACAGGTTCATGTGCTGGGGCACGCCAGAGAGAGCAGTCCCATTCATCATCATCGTCTTGTCTCCCTCCAGCAGGGGTAGTGTCGACATACCGCTGGTCGTCATGGCGTCTTCTTGGTTGCCTGGCAACAGGGTTGCATCGTCGTGCTGCATTTTGTCGCTGAGTTCTGCTTGCCGGCGTCTGAATTGGTTTTCTCGTTCGCAGTGGAACTTCAGGAATGAGACAGCGATCAGCGCTAGCAGGACGATCGTGAAGATGATGTAGGGAAGCCATAGTAGAAACTTGTCGAGCGCGTCTTCGGCGGGTGTTAGCGGCGATGGCTCGGTGGTGTTAAAGGTGCTGTTGATGGTGAGCGAGAGAGGCGTGGTTAGACCGGTGGTGGTGGGATCAGTGTTGATTGAGTGCGTGTTGGTGGATGTTCTTGTTGGGCCGGTAGAGAAGAGAAAAGCTTGCTGGGTTGTCAGCTTGAAAAGAATGAAAATGGTGGTGGTTGAGGTAGGAATGGTGGATTGGGTGGTGGGTAGAAAGGCAGTGGTGCTGGTGGTGGCTGAAAAAGCAGGTGGAAGTGTATGGATGATGGAAGGAATGGTTGATGAGGCAATTGTGTTTTGTGATGCGACGTTGGATGGGAAAGGGGTTGAGATGGATGAGGAAGCTGGAGAAGAGATGGCGGGAGAAGAGATGGCGGGAGAAGAGATGGCGGGAGAAGCAAGCAGTTCAGATGGATGGATCTTCGTGCTTGGAGGCGAAATGAAAAAGAAGAGAGCTTTCGGTTCTTTGATGGCGGTTAGTGAATCCATCAGCGTGTGGGGTCACTTGATGGTGGTTAGTGTATCCATCAGTGTGTGGGGTCACTGGCAAGAAATGTGATGTAAAGTGGGTTAGAGGAAAATGTTGGAAAGGTGCGTAGTTGGGAGGTTTAATACGAGGTTTGGTGAGAAAGTTGAAACAAGAAAGATTGGAGTGAATTGAGTTGTGAAGGGTTAATGCATTGATGATATAATGCAAAGATGGGAATGAATGAATGTATCCAATGCGTGGTTCCAGCACTTAGAATCAACTAATGTAGCAAAAGTCAATATTACTGCAACCCCATTCTAGCTCACGGACACAGGTAACACACACACACACACACACTCTCTCCACTCCACTTTCTATTGTTTTCTGTATAAACAGAATTTCTATGGATTAATATTTGCCATTAATATAATGGATTTTATCTGTTCTTTGAAAGTTCCAGCTAAAAGGTGGTACTGGCGTTTTTTCTCCAATATTTTTTCCAAATTTTTGTTAATCTTTTTTTTCTAATTATTAATAATTCTTTTTATTAATTTTTTTCCCATTCATCCAACAATCCATTAATCTGTTTATTCTTTCATTTATTCATTCATTCATCCATCTATAAATCAATCCAGCTGCCCATCCATCGATCCATCCTTCCGGCTTTCAATCCATCCATCCATCTTTCCATTCATGCCGTTGTCATGGAAGCCTCCCGACTAATTAGCTGTCTTCGCTTCCATAAATCGACATTCGACTGCTTCCACAATCATCATCATCATCACCATCATCATCATCACCACCATCATCGGCATCATCATCAGCCACATCATCATCATCATCTTCATCATCATCATTAGGAGCATCATCATCATCATCACTCCATCCTGCTTTTAGTACCTTGCACACACATACGAGCAGCAGGGGAGTTTGAGAATTGTAATCATTGTAAGCCTCATCGCTTTCCTCTTCATCTTAATCATCATCATCATCATCATCATCATCATCAGCATCATCATCTTCATCACCACCACCGTTATCATCATCATCACCACCACTATCATCCTCATCATCACCACCACCATCACCATCACCCCATCATTGGTCAATCAATCAATCAATCAAATCAATTTCTATAGCGCTCTTTCCTCAAATTCAAGAGCGCTGGTAAATGAATTTGTTAAACAGATATGTCTTCAGATCCGTACGAAAAGTAAATAATGATATAGAAGTAGTTAAATAAGGAGGTGATGAGTTTTAAATATATGGACATCGTTAAATAAGGGTCATCTAAGTAAGGTAATAATTGTCTAATACGTCAGTTTTCAATAGATAATAGACATAAACAGTCATGTGTAGAAGATTCGTTCTGACAGTCTGTCCTTCATCTGCAGAGCTCATTTGCCTTGTGAAGTAAGTAGCCAGTGGGTGCTTGCAAGCTGTGCACTGGTGTTCAAATTGAGGCTCTGGCACTTCTTCATAAACACAGTCATGTATTGAAGATTCGTTCTAACAGTCTGTCCTTCATCTGCAGAGCTCATCTGCCTTGTGCAGTAGGTAGCCAGTGGGTTCTTGCAAACTGTGCACTGGTGCTCAATTTGAGGCCTTGGCACTTCTTCATAAACACAGTCATGTATTGGAGATTCGTTCTAACAGTCTGTCCTTCATCTGCAGAGCTCATCTGCCTTGTGCAGTAGGTAGCCAGTGGGTTCTTGCAAACTGTGCATTAGTGCTCAATTTGAGGCCTTGGCACTTCTTCCTTTTAAAATAAGTTTTTATTGTAGTCCGTTAGACAGTTATTGGTTGAAGATTTTAATTCCGAGAGCAAGATAAATTTAAAACCAGAAAACAAAAAAAGATATAAATTATGATTACTATAATCATTTGAAATTAAAAAAAACTAAATTATTAGATAAGAAGACAAACTATTTAACAAAATCATTACGGTTAAAGCGGCTGCCAAGATGGTGTTATTATCCTTTCAAATATTCACGGAAAAATAAATTCTTTTTGACTTTTTGTTATTAAAACTTATTTATGTCGTTTTTTGATTAAATTCGTGTTTTTAGACGATTTTTCTTTTTCAGGTTTAAACCTCTCACTATCAGCTTCCACATACATTTGTAAAGGACAACGGCAATTTAATACTTCTAACATACATTTTACAATCATTTCATGTACTTTTCACATCTTAAGTTTTGGAATACAAAAGTCTTAACCGTCACATGCATTTGGAGACTTCATAGTTAGTGATTTTGAAATTATATAGCGCCTATTTCTCAACCAACCAGTTTCAGTCGCCTTCTGACTTGAATCCACATCGATCGCTCAGTAACCGTTTGAAAAACAACTCTTTCAGATACCTGCTATAGATTTGTTCACTAATTTCCCAGTTTAGCTAGGAAAACTCTAACAGAACTAGAAGCTTTGTGGTTCTAATAATTTACCAAGTTTCCAAATCACCAGAAGCAACATTTGAAATTCAGCGCAGCACTAACAAAACTATCGACAGAAGCAACCAAAACGGCACCAACTATAACAACTTTCAGCAAACTGCGAGGTTTAAACAACACTTTCAAAACACAAAAACCACCACAAATTTGTTTTAAATTGTTGGAAACCTTGAAAATACCACATAATCTCTTTTTATTGAAAAATCCTGTTAATACCAAAAATACTTC
>OX030968.1:2910842-2935842 GCA_943735955.1 Piscicola geometra | reverse complement strand
AAGGAATTTTTTTCACGTTTAATAGAGTCTTCTAGTTTTTTGTTTGTAATATGAATAAAATTAAAGTCTGGTTGAAATTTTATTGTTTTTTTTTAAATTTAGTATCAAGTCTTTTTCTTCACATCATGAAACCTTTAAATTAAAGGCTTTAGTTAACAAAAGCACGTCAAATAAAGTTGTATCAAATCGTTTTTCCACTTTTTTCTATCTTCATTTGGGCAGAAATGTCTTGGAATATTTTGGAAAAGCGCCACCACTGTTAGCATTGTCAAAATGTACAATGTTTCAAGCTATCTTACCCACTTTAATTATGAAACATAATTCAAAACTACTTTGTCATGATTTATGATCTACATAGAAACAGCGACATAGGATGAAAGAAAAGAAGCTTGAAGTAGAAAAGCTAGAGTCTGTGATTTTCGTTTAAAGTTATGCAAGATAAGAAATGCGTATGATAAAACTTTGATTGATCTTATTTCTTGTTTTTATTGGAAGGAACAGCGCATGAAGACATTTTGTTGACGAGGTTTGAGAACTGCGATTGATATGGTTTAGAGTCCAAACATTGGACATAGAAGAGTGATAAGATATATCTATTAAAGAATGTTGAAGTAATAAATAAGATCGAAGAGATGTACATGAATGATAAGCTAACCTGATAAGTGAATGTTATTCTATCGGATTCATGATGGATTCTTTAAGAATTTCTTTGACTTATAATTAAACCCTTGATAAACGGGGAATTTGAAACTTTAATAAAAATAAATTTAAAGTTTTTTTAAGAGCAATTTTTGCGGTTAAAGGATATATCGCACTATATCATGTCAAAGGTCACAGAGTGCTTGACTCACCCCAATATGCAAAGTCCATGTCAAGGATATAAATAGGCTTCATGTTAATTCACTGAATTCAAATTTGAAATTGTAAAAATAAGCGAGAAATTTTAGAACTAAAAATCTAGATTAACAATTTGATTTTGAAAACCAAAAATGTCAAACAGAATAGATGAAATCTCTTCTAATAGAGATGCCAACTTTGTTACTTCAGCCAACAAAAAACTTGAGCAGTTCACTTTTTCTAGTCAACCACACACAATGAGTCCCACGTCTCCAATCAAAATGCCAACGTATGGAATACTTGAAAGCACTGTCGTCAGCTCAGTCTTGGTGATCTACTGTGGGGGAACCATTGGCATGAAGAAACAAAATGGAGGTTCTTCAAACATTTTTTATAAATTATTTTAAATTCAATTTCACATAATTTTAAAACATTCTCAAAGGATTTATAGTATTAAACTTTTGAAATGGCAATATCACCTGCAATCACCACTACCACAGTGTACAAACCAGATCCATCTTTTTTGCACGATGAGCTGAAGAAGTTAAGTTTATTCCATGACAGCAGCTACAACTACCTGGAAGTGCCCCAGTCTTACCCCCCTTCCTCCCTCCCACTCGTTCTTCCGTATGTTGTGGTGCCTTGTGTTTGTGTGGAGATATATCTATTTATTAATTAAAAATAATTAAATTTATGTATATTCAATTATTTTTTCTTCCCCCCCTCCCCCGTACCACACCACACCATTTCAGACCAACCAATGATGGGCAGCGCATAGTCTACCGAATGATTGAGTACACGCCACTTTTGGATTCCTCTAACATGTCTTACGAAGATTATGGCAAGATAGCTGATACTATTGAGGTTTTATGTGGTGTTGTGTGTGGTGGAGTTTGGGAAGGTTAAAGTGTGGAGTTGGTGGGTGAGGTTTAAGGGTGGAAATGGGGAGCCGGGATGGCTTAGATGGTAGACGTCGGACTTGTAACTCAAAGGTTGCTTGTTCGAATCCTTGACAAGCGACCGTGAACTATCATATACCTAGTGTATATGATGCGGTGTTTGCGACGTATGCATTGAGAGATGTGTACGTCGTGTGAAGTGGCGCTTCGGCGCATAAGAACCATGGTTGCCAGAACCATTGTAACATAGCCTGCGTCTGTCAGGCTGAGAATGATATAGACTAAAAAAAAAGTTGGCGGGGGAGATTTGCTGTTAGTTTTGGTGTAGGGGGTTTATGAGGTTGTGTAGTTGGGTTATAGGTGGGGGCTTGGTGTTCTTGTGGTTGGTTGTGCTAATACCCACCCATCCATTATCACACCCACTTACCCACCATTATGCCCTTCTAACTTATCCTCCCACCCTACCCATCCATTATCCCACTTCATCCACCCACCCTCTCCCTCTAAATCCACCATCACCAATCCACAACCCCCTTCTACAGCAAAACTACAAATCATTCGACGGCTTTGTAGTCCTTCATGGCACCGACACGATGGCCTACACTGCATCAGCCCTCTCCTTCATGCTCGAGAATCTGGGAAAACCCGTTGTACTTACTGGATCTCAGGTAGGTGGGGGAGGGTGGATTGATGGGTTTTTTTGGAATAAGGAAGGAGGAGGGGATGCCATCCAACTAAACCACACTACACCACGACCACTACCCACCACACCACTACCACAACTACCACACCACCACCCTCACCACACCACCCATACCACCTTCACCATACCACTACTCATAATTTACCCATCTTCAACACTACATAACTCCTACCACAACATCAACATCTTTTTTCCATCCCCACCATCCACCACCACCACCACCACACCAGATCCCTCTTTTTGAACTGAGGAGTGATGGTCGCAGCAACTTCATCAATGCACTCACCATGGCCGGAACCATTCTCATCCCAGAGGTTTTCACAATTTTCTCTTCTTTCCATCACTTTTTCTTTTTATATCATCATTTTTTTCTCTTTCACATCTCTTTTTTTAAACATCACTATTCTTCTCCTCTCCTCCTCCCATCACCATCTCCATCTTCCACTACCATCTCTCCTCCACCCTTCCCCCCCAGGTGACCATCCTCTTCAACTCAGTCCTCTTCCGCGGAAACAGGAGCTCCAAGGTGAACAATGTGTCCTTCGAAGCCTTCGCCTCGCCCAACATCCAGCCACTCGTGAAAATAGAGATTAATATTAAAGGTGCATAGGAGATGGGCCAAATTTTGATGTTAAAACTGCGCGCTATACATGGGATGGATGGAAATTGGCGTTGAAGCGTTTTTAAATGAAAAACTTTGATAGTGGTGTTTAGGAGAGGTTTTATTTGGGGTTAGGTGTTCAAAGATTATATGTATTAAACACAAACCCACACATCCACCATTTAACCCACACATCCACCATTTAACCCACACATCCACCATTTAACCCACACATCCACCATTTAGCCCACACATCCACCATTTAACCCACACATCCACCATTTAACCCACACATCCACCATTTAACCCACACATCCACCATTTAACACACACATCCACCATTTAACACACACATCCACCATTTAGCCCACACATCCACCATTTAGCCCACTCATTAACCATCCGCTCACCATTCAACCTACTCACCACCTCACACCTCTTTCACTTCTTGCTACTTGCCCCAGTGAACTGGCAAGAGGTGTTCAGGGCCACGGAGATCGCAGCCTTTTCAGTCTCCTACAACATGTGTCCTGACGTAGGCCTCCTCCGCATCTTCCCCAACATCACAGTCCACATGGTGTCTTTTATCTATTCGTCCATTCATCCATTCATCTTCTTGTCCATCTGTCAATTTATTTATTCATTCATCTATCAGTTCGTCTATTAATCAATTTATCGATTCATCCATTCATCCATCCATCCATCCATCCATTCAGATTCGTTCTGTCTTCCAGCCACCCATCAAAGGAGTGGTTTTACAGACTTATGGACAAGGTTATTAACTATCTATCCTTATCATCATCATCATCATCATCATCATCATAATCATCATCATCAGCATCATCATCATCATCATTATCATCATCATCATCATCATCATCATCATCATCATCATCCTCATCCTCATCATCATCATCATCATCATCATCATCAGGGAACGCTCCAGACCTAAGAACTGATTTTTTGGAAGCGATAGCTGAGGTTTAATTCTACTCTACCATTCCATCCATCCACTCTTCCATCCATCCACTCTTCCATCCATCCACTCTTCCATCCATCCACTCTTCCATCCATCCACTCTTCCATCCATCCACTCTTCCATCCATCCACTCTTCCATCCATCCACTCTTCCATCCATCCTCTCTTCCATCCATCCACTCTTCCATCCATCCACTCTTCCATCCATCCACTCTTCCATCCATCCACTCTTCCATCCATCCACTCTTCCATCCATCCACTCTTCCATCCATCCACTCTTCCATTCATCCGCCATTTCATTCATTTTCCATCCACTCTTCCATCCATCTTCTCTTCCATCCATCCACTCTTCCATCCATCCACTCTTCCATCCATCCACTCTTCCATCCATCCACTCTTCCGTCCATCCACTCTTCCATCCATCCACTCTTCCATCCATCCACTCTTCCATTCATCCACTCTTCCATTCATCCACTCTTCCATCCATCCACTCTTCCATCCATCCACTCTTCCATTCATCCACTCTTCCATTCATCCGCCATTTCATTCATTTTCCATCCACTCTTCTCCCACACACCAAGTACCACCATCCCCTTATTCTCCATCACGGCACCCTCCACCACAGGCTTGTGACAGAGGGGTGATAGTGGTCAACATCACACAGTGCGCCAGGGGCACAACCACTCCAAGCTATGCTGTTGGCATGGTGAGTGGATGAATGGATGGGTGGATAGATAGATGGATGGATGGATAATTGGATGGATAAATGGATGGATAATTGGATGGATAATTGGATGAATAATTGGATGGATAATTGGATGGATAATTTGATGGATGGATGAATGGATGGATGAATGGATGGAGGGATGCATGAATGGATGGATAAACGGATGCATGAATGGTGTGAGTGGATGAGTGATAATGATGGTGATGGTGATTGAAATGGTTATGATGGATGAGTGTAGGGAAAAAACTATGATGATGATGATGATGACGACGATGACGACGATGATGACGATGATGATGATGATGATGATGGCGACGATGATGATGATGATGACGATGATGATGACGATGACGATGATGATGACGATGATGATGACGATGACGATGATGATGACGATGATGACGATGATGATGACGACGATGACGATGACGACGATGATGATGACGATGATGACGATGATGATGATGTCACAGTCACTGGTGAACTCGGGGGTGATATCAGGGGCGGACATGACGGTAGAGGCTGCTCTGATGAAGCTATCTTATGTGCTGGGAAAGGAAGATATGACTTTGGAAGAGAAGAAGAGGGTGAGTGGAGAGGGGGCTGCGTGGAGGGATCATCATCATCATCATCATCATCATCCTCATCCTCATCATCAGGATCATCAATACCTTTAAAATCATTATCATCATCTCTACCATCATCATTATCATCAATACCTTTAAAATCATCATCATCATCACCATCATCATCATTATCATCAATACCTTTAAAATCATCATCATCATCACCACCATCATCATTATCATCAATACCTTTGACATCATTATCATAATCACCACCCCTTCTAAGCTGATGGGCTTAAACTTGAGGGGAGAACTTACCACACTAATAGACGACAATAAGGAAGAAACGTGAGATGATGATGATAATTATGCCTGAAGTTTTAATAGTTGTTTTTCGGAGTTTTTTTTCAATATAATCATGATTACTGATCCTTGCAACCCTGTTATCATCATCATCATCATCATGCCATTTTCATCATCATCATCATCACCGCCATCATCATCATGCCATTCCCATCATATTCATCATCATCATAATCAACATCATCTTAATCATCATCATCATCATCAGTTTGAAGCTTATACGTCAGAGAGCGTATGACATGAAACTCGTCTCACTCAAGGTCACTTCATGATCATTATATAGCGCTGAACTTTTTATTACAACTAGTATAGATGTAGTCAAAAAGTAGAAATCGGAAAATAATATTTATATAATTAATATTTTAATTCATTCAAATGAATAGATAAATTTGTTCCTATTAATAGTTGATCATTTAGTTTTTTACAATTATTAATAAATAAAAAAGATTAAAGCATTCGCTAGTGTGTTCAATGTCTGAAGCCTATTCACAATTCTGTAACTAACAGCAACTGAAGAAGCTTGAACAGAAGTTAAACCCGTTCCTGTTGTGTACTGCGGCACAAGAAGGGAGTTTAGAAGATTTGGAGAAGTTGAGGAAGGAGGTGAGGAGGGAGGAGGGTGGGAGAGAGGGGGTTGAAGTGAGGGGAGGGTGGAAGAGAGGGTGGAAGAAGTGAAGGGAGGGTGGGAGAGAGGAGGATGAAGTGAGGGGAGGGTGGAAGAGAGGGGGATGAAGAGAGGGGAGGGTGGAAGAGAGGGGGATGAAGTGAGGGGAGGGTGGAAGAGAGGGGGATGAAGTGAGGGGAGGGTGGATGAAGTGAGGGGAGGGTGGAAGAGAGGGTGGATGAAGTGAGGGAAGGGTGGAAGAGAGGAGGATGAAGTGAGGGGAGGGTGGAAGAGAGGGTGGATGAAGTGAGGGGAGGGTGGAAGAGAGGGTGGATGAAGTGAGGGGAGGGTGGAAGAGAGGGTGGATGAAGTTAGGGGAGGGTGGAAGAGAGGGGGATGAAGTGAGGGGAGGGTGGAAGAGAGGGTGGATGAAGTGAGGGGAGGGTGGAAGAGAGGGTGGATGAAGTGAGGGGAGGGTGGAAGAGAGGGGGATGAAGTGAGGGGAGGGTGGAAGAGAGGGTGGATGAAGTGAGGGGAGGGTGGAAGAGAGGGTGGATGAAGTGAGGGGAGGGTGGAAGAGAGGGTGGATGAAGTGAGGGGAGGGTGGAAGAGAGGGGGATGAAGTGAGGGGAGGGTGGAAGAGAGGGTGGATGAAGTGAGGGGAGGGTGGGAGAGATGGGGATGAAGTGAGGGGAGGGTGGAAGAGAGGGGGATGAAGTGAGGGGAGGGTGGAAGAGAGGGTGGATGAAGTGAGGTGAGGGTGGAAGAGAGGGGGATGAAGTGAGGGGAGGGTGGAAGAGAGGGTGGATGAAGTGAGGGGAGGGTGGAAGAGAGAGGGTTGAAGTGAGGGGAGGGTGGGAGAGAGGATGGATGAAGTGAGGGGAGGGTGGGAGAGAGGGGGTTGAAGTGAAGGGAGGGTGGAAGAGAGGGTGGATAAAGTGAGGGGAGGGTGGAAGAGAGGGGGATGAAGTGAGGGGAGGGTGGAAGAGAGGGTGGATGAAGTGAGGGGAGGGTTGAAGTGAGGGGAGAGTGGGAGAGAGGATGGATGAAGTGAGGGGAGGGTGGGAGAGAGGGTGGATGAAGTGAGGGGAGGGTGGGAGAGAGGGGGATGAAGTGAGGGGAGGGTGGAAGAGAGGGTGGATAAAATGAGGGGAGGGTGGGAGAGAGGGTGGATGAAGTGAGGGGAGGGTGGAAGAGAGAAGGGGGAAAGGGAGAAGAAAGAAAGTTGGGTGACTGAAAGAAAACGGAGATGGAGTTGGGGAACGAAATAAGAAATTTAAAAGGACAAAAATACAATACAACGACGAGTATTATTAACGTGGCGTAAACCCGGACGGGCTTCAAGACCACTTGGTTATGAAAAATTTGATAATAATATTAATATTGATAGATGAATAAATGGAAGGTATAGGAAAAGTAAATTATTGAAATTTAACAATATAATCCTTTTTGTATATATATACATATATATACATACATATTCATATATATACACACATATATATACATATATATATTTTTTAAATAGACAAAATAATTTATCTTTTTTTAAAGATTGAAACTGAAATGATAATAACACTAAATTAAAAAAAAAATAAATATCTATATTATATAATTATGATTATTTTTATTTATTATTATTATTTATTTTACAATTATTATTGACCATTAGTATAAATATAAAAAAAAGAATGAAATTGGAAAGCAAGAAATTGATTAATGAAAAATGAGCAGTAAATTTGTAAGTTATTTTGATCGGTCGAACAAGTACGTTTTCAGGGAACGGCTGAATGTCGCGGTCGAGCTCGGGGATTTGAGTCTATTGGGAAGACTATTCCAAAGAGTCGGCGCTGCAACAAAAAAGCTTTTTGCACCTGCATACTTGAGTTTGTAGCTCTGTGGAACTACATCTCTTGACCTAGCAGACCTGAGTCTTTCCCTCTGGGGAAGATTTGCTCTCATGACAATGCTACTCGACAAATAATTTGAGAACTCGTTAGACAGACACTTGTGCATTAACCAGATGTTTTTGTATTCAATTCTGTTTTCAACACGAAGCCAGTGAAGCTCCTTGAGAACAGGGCTGATGTGATCATACTTTCTAGCACCTGTTATGAGCCTAGCTGTGGTGTTGATTATAGACTGAATTTTCTGCAGCTGCGTCATTGGCGACCCAGTAAGAATGATATTGCCATAGTCAATTCGACTGAGAACCAAAGCAGAAGCCAATGTTCTCAGTGAGTCCTTGGTCAATAACCATCTTATGGATCGTATTTGGCGTAGAAAAGCAAAGCAGGTTTGAGTCATCTTGTTGATGTGTGTCGTCATAGGTTTCTGACACTTTCGGAATGAATTATCTCGTTCTGACAAATGCGAACTGGATCTTTGGGAGTGTGAACAGAGTTTCGACGGGATGAGAGCCAGATAACTTCAGTTTTGCTTGAGTTAAGTTTCAGTTGATTGGCACCCATCCAAGCAGCAACTTCATCAATGCATGATGACACCCTTTCTTGCAGGTCAGCCTGATGACCTTTAATGCAATGACCGTAAATCTGGGTGTCATCAGCGTACTGATGAAAAGCGAGCTCATGCCTAGCTGCTATTCTTTCCAAATCTCCAGTGTACAACGAGAACAGTAAAGGACCAAGGACTGAACCTTGGGGGACTCCTACAGCGGAAACCGACACTGTCGATTTTGTCCCACTGCAGCGGATGTCAAAACATCTGTCATTTAAGTAGTCCCTAAACCATTTTAACACAGAGTCAGAGAACTCATAGGAGATGTGCAGTCTTCGGAGCAGTGTTGCGTGATCTACCAGATCGAAAGCTGCCGATAGATCAAGCAAAACTAACAATGTAAGCTTACCGTCATCTGCTGCCCTAACGATGTCTGAAAAGACTTTGGTTATGGCAGTTTCTGTCGAATGATGACGACGGTAGGCTGACTGCAAGGGAGGGAAAAGATGTAATTCTGCGAGGTAGTTGACTACTCTGTGGAGAACTAATCTTTCCATGAGTTTGGACAACACCCTCAAGTTTGAAATAGGCCTGTACGACGAAGTTTCAGTGAGTTTAAGACTTGGCTTCTTGAGCAGTGGCGTGATGTAGGCCGACTTGAAAGACTTCGGAACCCTGCCTGCCGAAAAAGACCTGTTGAATAAGCTCACTAAAAAAGGAGCAATTATTCCAGATATCTCCTTCAACAGCCATGTAGGTACCGGGTCATTCGAGCACTGCTTATTCGGAAGCCCTTGAATAGCCCTAACTACTTCTTCTTCGTCGACTATGCTGAACCCATTCAAACTGAGCCCGTGCTCGCAGAATGAAAATGTTGGGTCATCTTGGGCATTGATTGACCTTCTCGCCGACGCAACTTTCTCTGTGAGGTGTGCGTGATAATCATCAGCACTGATGCCTGAGACTGACGACGTCTTACTTCTGCCCGCGATGCTATTGATGAGTTTCCAGGTGTCAGCTGGCTTCCCTTTGGACTGAGAAAGCTTCAAGTTCCCGAACTGTTCACGCTTGCGTCTGCACAGACTCTTGTAAAATTTCAACTGCTTGACCCAGGCAGTACGTGCTTGCTCATTTTTTGACTTACTGTAGCTTTTCTCGAGACTTCTCTTAAGGCGTTTATAGGCGCGACACTCATGGTCAAACCAAGGGTCCGAAGGCCTCTGGTGCACTCTAACAGTATTAAGAGGAATCAACTTATCGAGAATGCTAGTCAAAGTGGAGCTGTAGAGGTCAGCAGCTGAATCTACATCAAGGTCAGTGCTAGACGATAGTGGAGACAATCGAACCTGTTGAGCAAACTCTGTTCTATCCAAGAGTTTCCAGCCTCTACTAGAACTTATTTTGTAGACAGGAGGAGGCTTGGCCAGTTGACACTTTCAGACCAACAGTTTGTGGTCAGAGAAGCCTACCTCAATGCAGTCAACTTCAAGACTCTTTCTCGAGGCAACAACATCAAGCCACCCACCCTGAGTATGGGTTGGTTGGTTGACTAATGACTGGAAACCATGAGAGCTCAGGATATTTTGAAACGTCTGAGTATCGTTAAAAAAGAATTAACTTTTACCATTATTCCACTGCCCTTTCAACCACCTTATATCCACTCACTATTCATCCATCCAACCACCACTCATCTATCCATCCACTACTCATCCATCCATCCACTACTCATTCATTCCATCACAACCCATCTGTTTTTCCGCCCACTCACCATCTACCACCAATTCACCCATTACTCATACATCCACCACAACCACACCATTCCCATCCACCCACCCTTTTCACCCACCCACCCTTCCCACCCACCCACCCTTCCCATCCACACACCCTTCCCATCCACACACCCTTCCCATCCACACACCCTTCCCATCCACACACCCATCCCATCCACACACACCCATCCACACACACCCATCTACCCACCCTTCCCATCCCACCCACCCACTCATCCCACCCACCCACCCATCCCACCCACCCACCCATCCCACCCACCCACCCATCCCACCCACCCACCCATCCCACCCACCCACCCACCCACCCACCCTTTTCACCCACCCATTCCAGGGCGCAGTGTTCAACATAGGGGACTATGACGCAAGAACTCCATTACATGTGGCATGTTGCAATGGTGATATCAGAATTGTTAGGTACCTCCTAGAGTATGGTGAGTAAGTGGGTCTTGTGTGGTGGGGGAGTGGGGGGTGTGGGGTTAGGGCTGGGTGATGGTGGATGGGGAAGTAGGGATACGAAATGGGTGGCTGAGATTTCAATAGGTGGGTGTTTAGGATGGATGGGTTTTTTGTTTCATCTTGTATCCCTTTTTTTCAGAATTTCTCTCACCACACCAACACAACCACCACTGCAACACTACCCTCACCACCTTCGCAACCACCATCACCCCACCATCATCATCATCACCACCACCACGACAGGGGCACCAGTGCATCAGAAAGACCGCTTCAACTTCACGCCCTTTGACTACAGTCTTCTGCACCAACACCACGATGTAGATGCACACACACACACACACACACACACACACACACACACACACACACACACACACACACACACACACACACACACACACACACACACACACACACACACACACACACACACACACACACACACACACACACACACACACACACACAGGTAGCTAATCTCTTAATGCAAGCTGGTGCACACTTGAGCCTCTCTAATCAGAAGATGCTGGACGCTTTTGTGGTGTGAGTGAGAGGTGGGCTCTAGGAAGGGGGGGTTTGTGGTGTGAGTGAGAGGTGGGCTCTAGGAAGGAAGGGGGGGGGTGTGGTGTGAGTGAGAGGTGGACTCTAGGAAGGAAGAGGGGGTTTGTGGTGTGAGTGAGAGGTGGGCTCTAGGAAGGAAGGGGGGGGGTTAGTGGTGTGAGTGAGAGGTGGACTCTAGGAAGGAAGGGGGGGTTTGTGGTGTGAGTGAGAGGTGGACTCTAGGAAGGAAGGGGGGGTTTGTGGTGTGAGTGAGAGGTGGGCTCTAGGAAGGAAGGAGGGGGGGGAATTTTTTCGTTCTAGGAGGAATTTTAGAAGGGTTGTTTCACGTTTCAGAAAGACATGTTTATTATATTAAATAAACATCAACATCCCTATCATCTCCGTCATCATCATCATCACCACCACCTCCACACAGGGCAGTCTTGAAGGAGGAGGTGCAGTCGTTGCAGTGTTGGCTCGATGCAGGTGCCGCTTGTGGGTGGTGGTATATTATTAACATCATAATCGTCATCATCATCACCACCACCATCATCATTATCATCATCACCACCATCATCATTACCATCATCATTATCATCATCATCACAGGCATGAACTTGAACTTGGGGGGCTTGGAGGGAAGGACTGCGCTGCATGTCGCAACCACCTTTCACCTTCCTGACAAGGTGCTCCTGATGATGATGATGTTGATGATGATGATGATAAATAATAATAATGCCTATTTATAATGCGCCAAGGCACGCAACTGAGCCGCCACTCACACGACATAAGTCGTGAAACACCGCATCATATACACTAGGTATATGATAGCTCACGGTTGGTTGAACAGAGATTCGAACTGGCGACCTTTAATTTGCAGTTCCAATGACTTTACCATCTAAGCCAAACCGCTCGCCAAATGATAATGATGTTGATGGTGAAACGGTTTTTCTTATACTTTATAATTTATTTCAATAGATTTTAATTTATCTACACCGCTACAGATTGAATGGCTTCTAAAGAAAGGAGCTGATCCCCTATTGGAGGACTCTCTTGGCATGACCGCCCTAGCACAGGCGGCTAAATTAGGCCACACCGACCTAGTTGCTATCATGCAAAATCATCTGCAACAAAAAGATCTTCTCAAAAAATAGTTTTATATTTTAGACTGATGTTCGTGGTCCAAATATTTTGTCATTTCTGCAGCATGCATTCTTTTAGATATGTGTATTTTACTAAATTATCTGTTTATGACATTTTTTAACCAATAAAATCTTAGGGTTATTTTACTAAGAGATGGGTTTAAAAGTATAACGGATTTTTAAATCGATTTAGGGTTTTTGGGATTTAATTTATGGAAAGTAATGGCCTTCGTTAATTTGTATATATTTATAATTCAATATCCGTTTCACTTTACCGGATATGCTGAAAACTACCCAAGTCTGAAATCAACATATCGGCAATGAGAGCAATGAAGGAAGATGTCTCGCATAGAGTTGCAATTTTAAAACTTTTAGACAAGCAAGAGATAACCAGAAGTTTCAATCAATCCAATAAAACCACAAACCACATAAAATTCTAATATCTCTAACTTTTCAAACCAACATTTCGTAAATTTCAACTTTTCGCCATGTTTAGCTGCATGCCCTTCATGCTTCCGTGCAATAGGCACGTCGAGAGTATGGACAAACGGCATTGCAACCTGACCAGTGTGCCGGACGAGGTTCTCAGGCATGCAAACACCCTGCAAGAACTGCTTCTCGACTCGAACCAACTGACCGACTTGCCAAGGGTTGGTGTGACCAATGCATGCCATGGAATTATTCACTTTTCATGTCTAAATGTGTTTCTGCTAATTCATTTATTTTTTAATTAACCTATGCAAAAATTCAGTTTAAATATTATTTTATAAACACCGAAGACATGTATTCTTCTTAAGCCGCCTTCCCAACATTTATGCTTAAGTATCAACATCCCATTCCATCTCACCCTTCTACTATACCAACCATCTGCTCTATTTCACCATCTCATCCCACCAATCCACCCACCACACCAGGGTCTCTACAGACTGAAACAGTTACGAAAGTTGTCCATCAGTGACAACGAGGTCTCGCAACTGCACCACGAAATCTCTAACTTGGTCAACCTCCTCGAACTGAACTGCTCCAAGAATGGTCTGTTGATGCTCTAATAATACAACTACCACTACAACAACTTTAACCATTTTGCACAAATACTACTATTAAAGCAACTTCTATCAAACCAGTACAACTACTACCACTATCAACCTCACCACCACCACAACAACCATTACCAAAATTACCACCACAACCAAAACTACCCCAACTACTATCACCACCACAACCATAACTACCCCAACTACTATCACCACCACAACCATAACTACCCCAACTACTATCACCACCACAACCACAACTACCCCAACTACTACCACCACCACAACCACCACCATTGCAACAGAGTTGGAGAGCATTCCAGACACGATAAGACAGTGCAGCAACATTCAAATTCTCGACTTGAGCAGCAACCCACTCTGCAGGTTTGCTCTCTAGCATCATCATCATCATCATCATCATCATTATCATCATCACCATCATGCTCACTATCATCTAAAACTATTACAAAAACATCATTATCATCACCATGACAACAACATCGTTATCATCACCATTACAAAAACATCATTATCACCCCTATTACAACAACATCATTATCACCACCGCATAGACTTCCTGACAGCTTTTGCAGTCTGCGCAACATCACACACCTCTGCCTCAACGAAATCTCTCTCAACAGAATGCCTCATGACTTCGGAAGGTGTGTGTGTGTTTTGTTATGTATGTGTGTGTCTTTTGTTATGTGTGTGTGTGTGTTTTGTTATGTATGTGTGTGTGTGTTTTGTTATGTATGTGTGTGTGTTTTGTTATGTATGTGTGTGTGTTTTGTTATGTATGTGTGTGTGTTTTGTTATGTATGTGTGTGTGTTTTTTTATGTGTGTGTGTGTGTGTTTTGTTATGTATGTGTGTGTGTTTTGTTATGTATGTGTGTGTGTTTTGTTATGTATGTGTGTGTGTTTTGTTATGTATGTGTGTGTGTTTTGTTATGTATGTGTGTGTGTTTTGTTATGTATGTGTGTGTCTTTTGTTATGTGTGTGTGTGTGTGTTTTGTTATGTATGTGTGTGTCTTTTGTTATGTATGTGTGTGTGTTTTGTTATGTGTGTGTGTGTGTTTTGTTATGTATGTGTGTGTGTTTTGTTATGTATGTGTGTGTGTTTTGTTATGTATGTGTGTGTGTTTTGTTATGTATGTGTGTGTCTTTTGTTATGTGTGTGTGTGTCTTTTGTTATGTATGTGTGTGTCTTTTGTTATGTGTGTGTGTGTGTTTTGTTATGTATGTGTGTGTCTTTTGTTATGTATGTGTGTGTGTTTTGTTATGTATGTGTGTGTTTTTTTTTATGTATGTGTGTGTGTTTTGTTATGTGTGTGTGTTTTGTTATGTATGTGTGTGTGTTTTGTTATGTATGTATGTGTGTTTTGTTATGTATGTGTGTGTGTTTTGTTATGTATGTGTGTGTGTTTTGTTATGTATGTGTGTGTGTTTTGTTATGTATGTGTGTGTCTTTTGTTATGTATGTGTGTGTGTTTTGTTATGTATGTGTGTGTGTTTTGTTATGTATGTGTGTGTGTTTTGTTATGTATGTGTGTGTGTTTTGTTATGTATGTGTGTGTGTTTTGTTATGTATGTGTGTGTCTTTTGTTATGTGTGTGTGTGTCTTTTGTTATGTATGTGTGTGTCTTTTGTTATGTGTGTGTGTGTGTTTTGTTATGTATGTGTGTGTCTTTTGTTATGTATGTGTGTGTGTTTTTTTATGTATGTGTGTGTGTTTTTTTATGTATGTGTGTGTGTTTTGTTATGTGTGTGTGTTTTGTTATGTATGTGTGTGTGTTTTGTTATGTATGTATGTGTGTTTTGTTATGTATGTGTGTGTGTTTTGTTATGTATGTGTGTGTGTTTTGTTATGTATGTGTGTGTTTTGTTATGTATGTGTGTGTGTGTTTTGTTATGTATGTGTGTGTGTTTTGTTATGTATGTATGTGTGTTTTGTTATGTATGTGTGTGTGTTTTGTTATGTATGTGTGTGTGTTTTTTTATGTATGTGTGTGTTTTGTTATGTATGTGTGTGTGTGTTTTGTTATGTATGTGTGTGTGTTTTGTTATGTATGTGTGTGTCTTTTGTTATGTATGTGTGTGTCTTTTGTTATGTATGTGTGTGTGTTTTGTTATGTATGTATGTGTGTGTGTTTTGTTATGTGTGTGTTTTGGTATGTATGTGTGTGTGTGTTTTGTTATGTATGTGTGTGTGTTTTGTCATGTATGTGTGTGTTTTTTTTATTTATGAGTGTGTGTGTGATGAAGCATCATAATCACCATTGCCCTCATTGCTGCCATTACAACCACCACACAACACGCTTAAGAACAACAACAACCACAACAACTCTCCAACACCTGCCCCCTACCACCACCAACATTCCACAACATTCCACAACAACAGACTAGTGCTGCTAGAAAGTCTCGAACTGCGCGAGAACCTGCTGAAGAGCCTGCCGCAGTCGATGGCTTGCCTCAGCAACCTCAGACTGCTTGACCTCGGCAACAACCTTTTTGACGCCATGGTAGTCGTGTGGTCGATTGTTGTTTTTGTGGTTGGGGGGGAGGGGGTGTTGCTGGGTGCTGTTGTGTTGTTGTTGTTGTGGAAGAGTCAAGGGTGTTTTTGTGGAGTAATTTGTTGCACCACTTCTTCAACCATTTTCATAATCAATTTTTTCATTATTGTCATCATCATCATCACTACAGCCTGATGTAGTATCACAAATGCTTGCCTTGGAAGAGCTCTTGATGGACTGCAATGAACTCTCCACCATCCCTTCTGTATGTGTGTGTGTGTGTGTGTGTGTGTGTGTGTGTGTGTGTGTGTGTGTGTGTGTGTGTGTATGTGTGTGCATGTATGTGTGTTTGTGTCAATTATTCACTCACTCCACTTACACCCACCACCACTACCACCACAACCATCCACCTCAACCACCACAACCACCACCTCAACCACCACAACCATCCACCACAACCACCACCTCAACCACCACTTCAACCACCACAACCACCACCTCAACCACCTCAACCACCACCTCAACCACCACTTCAACCACCTCAACCACCACAACCATCCACCTCAACCACCACCTCAACCACCACACGAACAAAGGACACAAGCACCTCTGAACACCTCAACCAACTCGACCTCTCCGGCAATCGTCTGCAGTGCCTCCCGGGCGCCTCCCTCCTGCCACACCACGCCCTCTCCGACCTCCTCCTCTCCTCCAACTTCCTGCAAACCTTGCCTGTCGCCATTGGTTCGTTGTTTGTTGGTGTTGCTTGCCTTGGATGTTTGTTTCTATGTTTGTTTATTTGTTGTGCCACTTGTTTTTTGGTTTATTTTGAGTTTTACCGTTTTACTCATAGAAAAAGTCGCTTTTCCTTAGTTAGAAAATATGTTTCATAGCTGTTATTGTTTGAACGCTTGGTCATGTGTGGTTCATCTGATCGCACTATAATATTACTCTTAATTATTATTATTTTTACTAATGACTCTTTTGATTAGGATCATGATGATGATTATGATGATAATTGTAGGTGAGTTGTGCAATTTGACGATCCTGAAAGTAGATCAGAATCAGTTGATCTCTCTCACTCCAGCCATCGGACTGTTAGTGGTGTTGTGGTGGTGCAAAAACCATTCATTCATCCACCAACCCCTCCACTCATTCATTCATCCACCAACCCCTCCACTCATTCATTCATCCACCAACCCCTCCACTCATTCATTCAGGCATTTTCTATCCATTCATCCATCCACCCAACAACGCACCCACCCATTCACTCACACCGTCCCACCACCACCACCACCTCCACCACCACCACCACCACCACCACCACCACCACCACCACCACCATCGCTCCCCATCTCCTTTCAGTTGTGTGTCGCTACAAGAGTTGATACTGACCGAGAATCTGCTTGTGGTGAATGCAACGTTGTCGTCACAGCCGCTACCACAACAACCCATCACCACTATGACAACACCCACAATCACAACACTACTACACCACCACTACACAACAGCCACAACCACCACAAAAACACCCAAAAGCATCATGAAAACAATACCTACCACCACAACAACAGCAACTACAACACACCACCACAACAACAACCACAACAACAACTACAACCACAACAACAACAACAACAACAACAACAACAGGAACTACCAGGCGACCTGGGCAAGCTGGTCAACCTCACAACACTGAATGTCGACCGCAACAAACTCGCCTGCATTCCGCCAGAGGTGGAGTGCTCGTTGTGGTGGTGATGGTAGTAGTGTCGTTGTGGTGGTGATGGTAGTAGTGTCGTTGTGGTGGTGATGGTAGTAGTGTCGTTGTGGTGGTGATGGTAATAGTGTCGTTGTGGTGGTGATGGTAATAGTGTCGTTGTGGTGGTGATGGTAGTAGTGTCGTTGTGGTGGTGATGGTAGTAGTGTCGTTGTGGTGGTGATGGTAGTAGTGTTTACTTAAGCACACATCGCAAAAACAACACCTAACCACACACAGCAACACCCAACAACATCACATGTACACACACACACATTCCACACACACACACACACACACACACACACACACACACACACACACACACACACACACACACACACACACACAAAAACACATTAAAATCATCTCACCACACAACACCAAACAAACAAAAAACAACAGTTGGGCAACTGCACGAGCCTGGGCGTTCTCTCCTTGCGTGACAACCGCTTGTGCAGTCTGCCACAACAACTCGGCTGCCTCAGGCGTCTCAGTGTCCTAGACGTGGCCGGAAACAGGTGGGCACACGCATACATGCACGCATACACGTACTCATCCCATATACAAATATACACAGACACAGCAACACACAGACACAGCAACACACAAACACACGCACAGCAACACACACACACAGCAACACACAAACACACACACACACAGACTAAAGAGTCTGCCGTTGAGTTTGGGTTCTTGTAATCTGAAGGCCATTTGGCTCTCAGAGAACCAGGCGTACCCACTACTGCACTTCCAAGAGGATGAGGAGGAGGAGGAGGAAGAGGAAGAGGAAGTGGAAGAGGAGGTGGAGGTGGCTGGCGGGCATGATGATGATAATGGGCATGATGATGCCTATGCAGCTGGTGTTGATGATGATGCTGGTGGAGGAGAAGGCATCATTTCGAGGAGGTGTGTTGGCGGGAAGGTGTTGAGGAGGCATGCAAGCGATTGTGGCATGCTCAATCCAGTCAAGCATCATCATTCCCATGTTGTGCAATACGTCTAGGCATTTAAGTTAAGTATATCTTTGCGGTATTATCGTCCTACAGACCAAAGACGTTGAATAAGAAAGTGAAGAGGAGAAGGAGGGTGCTCACCTGTTTCCTGTTACCTCAAACGGCCTATAATGATGTCTACTCTCTAGAAGGTGGGTGAAGGATGATGCACGGATGGATGGAAGAATGGGGGATGGAAAGAAGGATGGATGGTGGAGTGTAGATGAGGGTTAGGTGTTGTATGTTGTGTGATGGCTGGTGGCGAAAGAGCCGTCATTTACACACACACACACACACACACACACACACACACACACACACACACACACACACACACACACACGTACACGTACACGTACAAGGAGACAGAGAGACGCATACAAAGACGCCAGAGCATGCGGGCATGGAGGATTTGTGGATAGCTTCGACAGAGGATGAAGATGCTTTGTTGTTGGAGGAGGAGGAGGAGGAGGAGGAGGTTGGTGGGAGGAGGAGGAGGAGGAGGAGGTTGGTGGGAGGAGGAGGAGGAGGAGGTTGGTGGGAGGAGGAGGAGGAGGAGGTTGGTGGGAGGAGGAGGAGGAGGAGGAGGTTGGTGGGAGGAGGAGGAGGAGGTTGGTGGGAGGAGGAGGAGGTTGGTGGGAGGAGGAGGAGGAGGAGGAGGTTGGTGGGAGGAGGAGGAGGAGGAGGAGGAGGAGGTTGATGGGAGGAGGAGGAGGAGGAGGAGGAGGAGGTTGGTGGGAAGAGGAGGAGGAGGAGGTTGGTGGGAGGAGGAGGAGGAGGAGGAGGAGGAGGAGGTTGGTGGGAGGAGGAGGAGGAGGAGAAGGTTGGTGGGAGGAGGAGGAGGAGGAGGTTGGTGGGAGGAGGAGGAGGAGGAGGAGGAGGTTGGTGGGAGGAGGAGGAGGAGGAGGAGGTTGGTGGGAGGAGGAGGAGGAGGTTGGTGGGAGGAGGAGGAGGAGGAGGTTGGTGGGAGGAGGAGGAGAAGGAGGTTGGTGGGAGGAGGAGGAGGAGGAGGAGGTTGGTGGGAGGGAGAAGTGGGTTAGTGAGGGTCAGTGGGGAGGGGCCATTGTTTTGAAAGGGTTTTTTCACGATGACCACTACAACTACTAATTTTACCACCACTAGCATTCCACCACTATCACCGCCACTACCCCATAACCACCACAACATAATCACCACCACCTCACCACATAATCACCACCACTACTACCACTACTACCACCACCATCACATAATCACCACCACTATCACCGCCACTACCCCATAACCACCACAAAATAATCACCACTACCTCACCACATAATCACCACCACTACTACCACTACTACCACCACCACCACATAATCACCACCACTACTACCACTACCACTACAACCATCACTACCACCACTACCACTACAACCATCACTACCACTACAACCATCACTACCACTACAACCATCACTACCACTACTACCACCACTACTACTACAACCACCACTACCACTACAACCACCACTACCACCACCACCACTACCACTACAACCACCACCACCACGGCAACAGGGCGGCAGCAAATTCATGCGCCAGAACACACCACATCCCCGTAACCTACGCAACAAGCTAGGTCTTCCACGCACCACCACAACCGCCACAACCGCTACCATGACCACCACCACAACCGCCACCATGACCACCACCATGACCACCAATGAAAACAAGCAAGACGCTACTTCCAACCACCAGCAACCACTGAATAGTTCCCACGACGACGATGATGATGATGATGATGATGACGGAGATGGTGATGGTTGTGGAGATGGTGGTGGTGATAATGATGCGGTGAAGATGAAGGCGGCGTATAATTTCAAAGTCGATCTATCCGTCAACAGTGCTTGCCAGACTCCACCACCCAACGCACCCCTCCTCCACCAACAAAAATCTTCCTCCAATACATTTTCGCATGGAACCAGTAATGTTCGTTTGTCCCAAGACCAATCATCATCATCATCATCATCATCATCATCATCTGCATCATCTCCAACCTCACCAACTCTTCCCTTGTCACCATCAGCTACAATCATCATCACCACCACTACTCTGTTGCTCCACGAAAAAGCTTCCGTTAGTAGCTTCAACAACAACAACAACAACAACAACGACAACAACAACAACAACAACAACAACAACGACAACAACAACAACGACAACAACAACCACAATGAATCTATATTTCCAAATATCTTGAAAAATCATTTAGAACGAATTCCAATTTATAATTGTAATAATACTATTTCTACTACTGCTACTACTATTACTACTACTACTATCACTTTTACCACCACTTCTACTACTACTACCACTGCTTATACTAATACTCCTACTACTACTACTAGTAGTACTACTACTACTACTATTACTCCTACTACTACTACTTCTACTACTACTACCACTACTACTACTACTACTACTACTACTACTACTACTACTACTACTACTACTACTACTACTACTACTACTACTACTACTACTACTACCAATACTACTTCTGCTCTTACTACTACTATCACTACTAATACTACTACTACTTATAATAATATTAATAATAACGATAAAAATAATGGTGGTGATGATGTTAATCATATTGGCATAGAAGTGAATAAAAATGGAAGCTTAGAAGAAGTTACAATGCTAAAGATGGAACCAGAAAAAGTGAACAAAAGCAGTATTAGTTGGTCTAAATGTGATGAGGGTGTTGATGGTAATGATCTTGGTGGTGGTGGTGGTGGTGGTGGTGTTGATGGTAATGATTCTGGTGGTGGTGGTAATGATTCTGGTGGTGGTGGTAATGATGATGGTGTTGATGGTAGTAGTAATGTTGGTGATAATGATCGTGGTGATGATGATCGTGGTGATGATGATACGATTAGGTTTATTGATGATAATACGAACAATGAAACGAAAGATGATGATGATGATGATGATGATGATGATAGCTCGAAAAGGGAAGTGAAAGATGATGATAATGATGTAATCCAAGCTCAAAACAATCCACCAGCGTCATCATCATCATCAACTATCGGAGCTTCATCAACGCCATCTAAAGTTGCGCCAAATCAAACATCATCATCATCACCACCACAGCGATCATTACCACAACTACCACCACCACCATCATCATCATCACCACCACCTCCATCATCATCAACTCAACAGCGATCATTACCACAACTAGCACCACCACCATCATCATCATCACCACCACCTCCATCATCATCAACTCAACAGCGATCATTACCACAACTGCCACCACCATCACCACCTTCATCACCCGTTTTGATGAGGAAGAAGAGAAGAGGGGTTGATGTTTCAAATGGAGAGGAAGTAAGTAATTGGCTTGATTGAGTCCCATATCAATCCATCTTGTTATTATTATGATTATTATTATTATTATCGTCATAATCAGCATAATAATAATAATCATCATCATCATCATCACCCTACCATCATTCCCTAATTTTTCTCTATGCAACACAGGCGTCTGTTCAGGACATTACCACCACCAACCCCCAAGACAGCACTGATGAGAACACTACAAACGACAACAAAAAGACCAAAAACAACAACAAAAACAAAAACAACAGCAACAACAGCAACAACAGCAACAACACAGAGTCTAGAAGACAAGTTGGTTTTCAGATGAACCCTGACCTCTTCAACCTCAACGAGAGTATGTAGTTGTTGTTGTGGTTGATGTTGTTGATGATGTAGTTGTTGTAGTATTCGTTGTTTTTGATGTAGTTGATGATGCAGTTGTTGTAGTTGTTGTTGTGGTTGATGTTGTTGATGCAGTTGTTGTTGTGGTTGTTGTTGTGGTTGATGTAGTTGTTGCAGTTGTTGTAGTATTCGTTGTTTTTGATGTAGCTTCGTTTTAGTTGTTACTTTTGAGCAGTGTTATTTTCGTAACGAAAACGAAAACGAAAACGACAATTCTGAATAATCGTTCCACGAAAACGAAAATAAAAACTAAATTTATTTTCAAAACGAAAACGAAAATAAAAACTATAATTATTTCCAAAACGAAACTGGAATAAAAACTATAATTATTTTCAAAACGAAAATTAAATAAATTTCAAAGTATGCCATAAGATGTAAATGTATAGTTTATATAAAAAATATATGTCTATGTTATAAACATTATTTTTAGGTTTTATGAAAGTAGCGCCATTTATAAAACGTCATTTTATTACCGCTTCGCTTTGTCAATTAAATTATCACTTATTTTAATCGTAAATTTGTTATTATATTTCAAATTTGTTATTACTCAATAATTTATGTACTCAATTCTTATAATAATTCAATTGACTGTTAAAACTCCTTTGTTTTTAATATAAAGTTCTATTTTACTGTTTCATTTTATGATCAATTAATTTTTTTTAGATATAAAAATAGTTTTTCAAGTTGTAAATTAATATAATTTCAAAACTAAAATGAAAATAAAAACTTTAATTATTTTTAAAACTGAAACGAAAATAAAAACTTTAATTATTTTCAAAACGAAAACGAAAATAAAAACTATAATTATTTTCAAAACGAAAACGAAAATAAAAACTATAATTAATTCCAAAACGAAACTGAAATAAAAACTATAATTATTTTCTGAAACGAAAATAACACTGCTTTTGAGGGTACTCAAATAGGTTTTGCCGTTTTTATTATTATTTTATTATTATTGTTATTATTATTTATTAATTAACTACTTATTTTGCAGGTAAGTTGAGGCGCAGAGATACGCCACATCACTTGAAGAGCAAGCGAATCAATTCCAAGGTCTATTATTCTATTTCTTTATTTATTTATCAACACCATCATCATCATTACCACCATCACCACCATCATCATCACCACCACCATCATCATCACCACCATCATCATCACCACCACCATCACCATCATCATCACCATCACCATCACCACCACCATCATCACCACCACCACCACCACCATCATCATCATCATCATCATCACCATCATCATCATCATCACCACCATCATCACCACCACCACCATCATCATCATCACCACCATCATCACCACCACCACCACCACCATCATCATCATCATGCACAGAGCGAGGAGGAGGAGAAACTGAAGAAGATCCTGGCACACGCTCTGTCAGTCGATTCGACACAAAGAACGTGCGTCTCGCAGGTTTGCACTTGCATCTTTCAATCCCTTGTATAACGCGCACCAATGCATGTTGAAAACTTATTCTAGAAATTATTTCCACAGCAAAGTACATTTCAAAAAAGTGACGACGATGATGATGAAGATGATGAAGATGATGAGAATGAAGATGATGATGATGTTAATGAAAAAGAAATGAAATCAAAATCCGATGATTATGACGATGACTTGATAGAAGCGGAAGCGATGTTACCAAAGATTAAAAAGAGGAAGAATACCGGAAGGAAGAAGGTTAAGGTAGACAACAAGAGCTCTCTTCTGATTGGTGCAAATGCCAGCCCCAGTGGTGGCAAGATGGGCGGGAGGGGGAGGGATGATAGTGATGTGGTAGATGATGCTGGTGATGGGGGGGTGGGGCAAGGTAGAGGTGGGGGAGGGAGTGGTGAGGGTGGGGGAAGAGGTGGTGGTGGGGGTAGGGGTGAAGGTAGTGGGGGTAGGGGTGAGGGTAGTGGGGGAGGTGGCAGGGACGGGAGTGCCTCTGAGGTCGCCTTCAAGCAGCATCCTCTCAGGAAACTCAAGCAGATGCTGAAGAACTCCAAGAAGATGAAGCAGAAGAATATGAATAAAAATAACAACAATAACAACAATAAAAACAAAAGTAAAAATAATAATAGTAATCAAAGCAATAAAAATAATTATGATAGAAAGATCGGATTTGCTGATGGCAAAATGGAAGTGCAAAAGAGCAGTGTATTTCTAAAATATACCCCGGGAGATGATGGTGATGATGATAAGGGAGAGGATGATAATGATGATGATGATGGAAGTGAGGGGGGAATGGAACTGGTGGTGAGGGTGGAGAGAGGGGAGGGAG
>OX030968.1:2895842-2905842 GCA_943735955.1 Piscicola geometra | reverse complement strand
ATCATCATTATCAGCAGCGTCAACACTGCCACATTTTGACAGCATAAACTGTAAAGCAATAGGCTTGAAGCAAGTATCATCATCATCATCATCATCAACGCCACTTTCATCAATATCATTACCACTTCCTCTTTCATCATTATCATCGCCACTACCTTTGACATCATTATCATCAGGGTCAACAACTGCGATAACAGACAGTTCACAATTCCGTGACAATGCAAACCCATCATCATCATCAGCACCATCATCAGTATCATCAGCAACATCATCAACATCATCTCTTCCCAACAACAAAATCAGCCAGCTTGATGACTTGTTATATTCACCTGCATCGAAGACACGTCCAACTACAAGGCAACACTCAACAACAACAGTCCAGGCAACTACAACAACTACAACAACTACAACACCAACTACAACTAGAACAACAACTACAACAACAACACCAACTACAACTACAACAACAACTACAACAACAACAACAACTACAACAACAGTCCAGGCAACTACAACAACAACAGCCATCTCATTTCTCATCACTACAACCATTCCAACTTCCACCAATAAGACTCTTTATTCAATTGCATCGTCATCATTATCACCACCACTGCCCACTACCATCGTTTCACCCACCCCCTCTCCCCAACCACCCTCCTCCCATCCATCACTCCCCTCCCCTCCCCCATCCTCCCTCCACCATGGTGCCTTCCAACTACTCGTTCAATCTTGTGCCTCATCCACAAACCATCCATCTTCGGCATCATTATCATCCGCACCCCCTCTACTATCATCATCAACACCACCTAAATCAAGAGCGCCAACTATACTACCTCTATCATCATTATCATCTGCATTCACGCAGTCGTCATCATCATCACCTCCGTTTTCAAGAACTACACAAAATAAACCAACTTTAAAACCACTCGACCGCCCATTAGCCAATATATGTCTTAGGAATATCAAAACTGATGATGATGATGATCATGATCATGATGATGAAGAGGATGAAGAGAATGAAGATAAGGATAATGATGTTGATAATGATGATGAAGAAGTTGATTATGATGACACTGATGATTATAAAATTGAGGTTAAAAATTTGGTTTTTAAATCATTAAAATCATTATCTTCGTAATAATCATCATCATCCTAATCATTCATTTCAAAAGCACAACTCTTCTTCAACCCCTGTTCATGCATCCATCCATTTATCCATGCATTTATCCATGCATCCATCCATTTATCCATGCATCCATCCATTTATCCATGCATTTATCCATGCATCCATCCATTTATCCATCCATTTATCCATCCATTTATCCATCCATCCATTTATCCATGCATCCATCCATTTATCCATGCATGCATCCCTTTTCTAGCACTTGGTGGTGGAGAAGGGGGGTGATGGGGGCATTGGCATATGCGTAGTTGGAGGCGTTGACCAGAGACTCAGTCACCACCCCTTCCCCGGAATCTATGTTTCAAAGGTGATGATGATGATGATGATGATGATTATGATTATTATTATTTATTCTTATATCATTATTATTATTATGTTTCCAAGGTGATCATATTTTCTAAGCAGTTCGTCTTATTTCAGTCATTCAATTAGTCTTGATTTTCAAGTCACACGTACTGACCTATCAAACTGACCTATCAAACTGACCTATCAAACTGACCTATCAAACTGACCTATCAAACTGACCTATCAAACTGACCTATCAAACTGACCTATCAAACTGACCTATCAAACTGACCTATCAAACTGACCTATCAAACTGACCTATCAAACTGACCTATCAAACTGACCTATCAAATTGACCTATCAAACTGACCTATCAAATTGACCTATCAAACTGACCTATCAAACTGACCTATCAAACTGACCTATCAAACTGACCTATCAAACTGACCTATCAAACTGACCTATCAAACTGACCTATCAAATTGACCTATCAAACTGACCTATCAAACTGACCTATCAAACTGACCTATCAAACTCACCTATCAAACTCACCTATCAAACTCACCTATCAAACTCACCTATCAAACTCACCTATCAAACTCACCTATCAAACTGATCTATCAAACTGACCTATCAAACTGACCTATCAAACTGACCTATCAAACTGACCTATCAAACTGACCTATCAAACTGACCTATCAAACTGACCTATCAAACTGACCTATCAAACTGACCTATCAAACTGACCTATCAAACTGACCTATCAAATTGACCTATCAAACTGACCTATCAAATTGACCTATCAAACTGACCTATCAAACGACAGATAAGAGCGGAAAGTGCCGCGGGCAGGAGTGGCTTGAGGCTTGGTGACCGGATCTTGAGGGTGGATGGGCGGAGCTTACGAGGTTTCAGCCATTCAGAGGCGGTGCAGTGTTTAAAGGGAGCCAATCAGGTGCTTCGGATGAAGGTCAGAAGGAGAAGGGCGCTGTCATGCACACTGCAGGAATCGTCGCAAGATGTCTTTTGTTTTAGTTCGCAACATTTACAACAACAACTGCCACAACAACAACTACTACAACAACAACTACTACAACAAGTACCACAACCAGCCAAACGATCACCACTAATACCACCATTAGAACTGCAACAACCACCACATCCACCACAACCACAACCACAACCTAGAAGACTTTCGGTCCTTCAACTGAAGCAATCATTACAAAGCCAATTCCAACAACAAATACAACAACAAAAACCACCACAACTGCATCCACCACAACAACCTCAACAACTGGAACCACAACCACAACAACAACCCCAACAACTGCAACCACAACAACAACAACAACAACACTACTATCATCAAGAACAACAACAACCCCAACAACACTACTATCATCAAGAACAACAAGAACAACAACAACACACAAAGCCACAACTTCAAAGCAGGATGCAGACTTGCAGCAAAAGTCTCTCATCGCCTGACTGTCTTTCTCCACACCACCCTCTACAGGTTTGCCACCATCGTAATCATCATCAGCATCATCATCAGCATCTTCATCATCATCGTAATCATCATCAGCATCATCAGCATCATCCTCATCATCACCAATAATTCCGACTACTGCATATGTTTCCTTCTAGCTTATTTGCTTGATAGTTAGGTTTTCAACGCGCCTTTTGCTTTCATTTATGTTCGAGGCCTTTGCATTTCATTTATACGTCATCCATAGGCATGTTACTTAAATATCAAGTTCAAGTGAACCACTCTTCAACTAACCTCATCTTCTTCTCCTATTTCTTCATCTTCTTCATCTTCATCTTCTTCTTCTCTTCTTCCCAAATTGTGCACGTTAGTCATTCAACATTTTGTAGCGCAGGCTTGATAGCCACACCAGCAACAACAACAACAACGACCACAGCAGCAACAACAACTTTTCATTGCTGTTGCAGCACAACAGCAACCAAACAGCCACAACAACTACTACTACTACTACTACTACGCAACGATGTCTCATGCAACACGAAGTCCTTCTTGAATCTGCAAACCTCAAGTTGCGTCTCTCTCCAGCAAACGATTCAAAAACTGATGATGATGATGATGATTATGATGATGATCATGATGATTGTGGTGGTGGTGATGGTAGAGATGATGATGATGGGGTTAATGATGATAATGATAGAGTTATTAATGATGATGGGTTTAATGATGATGTAGTTTTTTATAACAGCGGTGATTATATTAATAATTCTACTGTTAATGAGGGTAGTGGTGATGATGATGGTGGTGGTGATGATGATGATGGTGGTGATTGGAGGTTTTATTCGAAGGTGTTTGTAAACGATAAGTTACTGATGGGGATTGAAAGAGAGAAGGTGAGAAAAGAAGTGAGAGGGAATGGAAAAGGAGAGAAGGAGTTAAGAGAGAGGAACTTTGTCAGAGTGGTGGGTGAGGGAGAGATGAATCAAGGAGGGATGGATGGGGTGAAGGAGGGGAAAAAGAGGCATGCATGGGGTAGTGGTGGAAAGGATGGAGTAGAGTGGGATCTGAGTGAAAGTTTAGTGTTTGAAAGAGAGTTTCAGGGGGGTGCAATGGGGGATGTTGAGGGAAGACATGGTGGAGGAGGGTGTGAAGAGGGAATGGATGGAAGAGGAAAGGAGATGGAAGGAGAAGAACAAGAGATGAATGGAGAAATGCAAGAGATGGATGGAGAAGAACAAGAGATGAATGGAGAAGAGCAAAAGATGGATGGAGAAGAGCAAAAGATGGATGGAAGAATAGAAGAGGAAATGGATACAAGAGAACAAGAGATAGATGGAAGAAAAGAGGAGATAGATGAAGAAGAAATAATGAAATGCTTGCTCGAGCAGCTACAACAGAAGGTCTTTCAAGTGAAGCTCTCGTTTTTGCCCAAGCAGTCTCTGCCATCATCATTATCAACACCGCCATCATCATTATCAACACCACCACTGGAACTATCATCAGTTCAATCACCTTTATTACTGCCAGTACAACCAAATATAAAACCATCAGTACATCCGGTACCACTTGAAAGAATATCGCTTAAACCGAGACGACAATCAATAATACTTACATCAAGGTCTACTCAGACTTCACCACTAACCACCCGTCCACCACTAACTACCCATCCACCTTCAACCATTCAACCATCACCAACCATTCATTTGCCAATCATCCATCACCAACCACCACTAACCACCCATCCATCACCCATCTACTTCTACCAACCACTGCCAACCACCCATCCATCACCCATCTACTTCCACCAACCACCACTAACCACCCATCCATCACCCATCTACTTCCACCAACCACCGCCAACCACCCAAAAGCAATCATCATTGACTCAACAACTAATTCCACTACCACCAGCAACCCCACCATTTCTATCAAAAAAAGTACCAATGTTAAAATGGTCTTCAACCCCCCAACCTATCACATCTTCAACTAAGACTCTGATATCATCATCATCAATATCGCCGTCTTCATCATCGTCATCATCACCACCAAACCCACCATCACCACACTCACCACTCGTTTCTCCAAAACATCACTTCCCCATCACACATTCATCTCTCATCACCAAAAGCAACAAATCGCCACGACCACCACCAAACAACCTTTACCACCACAACTCCTACCACCACCACGACAACCACCACCACAACCACCACTACACACGCGACGAACTGCGCTCAGTGCAGCGACAAGCGAGACGCCATCTGACGAGACAAACTAAAAGTGGTGGCCGCTTCTGCAGCCACCAAAACCACACGTCGCCACATCATCATCATCATCACCGAAGATTCTCGACTCATCACACGCCTGCCTATTCAACTATGTCGCTGTTTGAAGCGCTCTCACCACACTTCAAGAATGAGAGACTAATTGGCAGTTTGAGTTTTGATGATGATGATGATGGTGGTGGTGATGATGATGGTGGTGGTGGTGTTAATGTGAATGATTATAGTGGTAATGATGATGGTGGTGGTGATGATGATGATGGTGGTGATGATGATGATGGTGGTGATGATGGTGAGGGTGACGAGGAAGAGGATGAGAGGGAAGAGGATGAGAAGGAAGAGGATGAGAAGGAAGAGGATGGGGATGATGAGAAAGAGGATGGTAATGAAGGTGCTGATGATGATGATGATGGAAAGGATGACGGTGGTCATGTTGAAGATAATGGTGAGGCTGACGATGATGATGATATCGAGGATTTTGTTGATGATGACGATGGTGGTGTTGCAGATGATAGTGATAATGATGATGATGATAGGAGTATTGGAGAGGATGACGATAATGATGGTGGTGGTGCTGGAGATGATGATGATGATGGTGGTGGTGATGAGGATGACGATGAAAAAGAAGACATTTATGAGAAATTAAAGCAAATAAAGATGGCAGTGATGAAGCAAAAGCACGGAAACAATAAAATAGAAGTTTCCGCAACGGAAGACTAACACTGTGGGAATGTTAGCGTCGAATAAGTGGAATTGTTTAATTGATTGTTTAAATGTTTAATTGATTGTTTAAATGTTTAATTGATTGTTTAAATGTTTAATTAATTGTTTAAATGTTTAGTTAATTGTTCAAATGTTTAATTAATTGTTTAAATGTTTAATTAATTGTTCAAATGTTTAATTAATTGTTTAAATGTTTAATTAATGGTTTAAATGTTTAATTAATTATTTAAATGTTTAATTAATTGTTCAGATGTTTAATTAATGGTTTAAATGTTTAATTAATTATTTAAATGTTTAATTAATTGTTCAGATGGCTAGTTAATTGTTTAAATGTTTTATTAATTGTTTAAATGTTTAATTTAAATTTTAAGCATTAGCTGCATGCTTAACTGCTTCATTCTTTTATCTTCATTTTTTTCAATTATGTAATTAATGGTCTTAAATTGCATTTTGAGTTTCATTCCTGATTTATAAAAATCATAAATATCATCGCCATTATCATCATAATCATCTTCATCGTCATCATCATAATCATCATCATTATCATCATCACATTTAAGGATCTCGGTAAAGATGCCTGCAATAATGGTTTTGGTAGGAATGGTGGTAACTCTGATAAAGGCAAATGGGGCGGTGGGGGTGGGAGCATGGCTGGTAGGGGGTTCGCTGATGATAGGGGGTGTTGTAGGGCTTCTGATGATAGGGGGTATGGTAGGGGGGGTAGTAGGCGTGGTGATGATAGTAGTAGTGGGATGGCTGGCATGACATTTGAGGAGAAGAGGAGGTACTTTGAGGATCAGATTGAAAGCTCCAAAGCGCCCTACAGGTCTCAGTCAGGTTTGGCGCTTCTTTTCTCAAATTGTTCATTATAAATTATATCGCATTAACGACTAATAAATTATGAATATAAATAATTTTATATTAATTATTAGAACAGTAATAACTATTACTTAATTATAATTAAGTAAGAAAAAAGTAAGACGTAGTTTGAATTGTTTTTTATTCCCTTCTCCCCCCTTCCTTCACCTCCCTCCAGTTCCAAAGGGGTGATAATGCCCAGTTTTTTATCCACAAGCACCTCCCTCCATCCGTCCCAACCATTCTTCCAAGCTGCCACCGGATCCTTTAATCCTCTTTCTACCTCTTCATCCCTTCCTCTTTCCATCTTTTAGCTCTTTATTTCCCACCTTTTCTTTCCCATCCCAATTATATCTACTTCACTTTTAGCTTTTTTTCTTATTATTATTACAACATCGAATGTTTTTAACTTTACATTTTTATTATGTTTTTATGATGTTGCTTTCATTCTTGTTTCATTAGAAATGACGTAGGATCGACCTTAGCGTTTGATATACACTTGCTGAACCACCCCATGTCACAAACCATACAATACTCCATACATGGACAACATAAATCGACATTATACACACATACATGCACAGATGATTACAAAGATACAAACACAGATACACACATAGATACATACACAGATACGCATACACATACATACAAATACAATGACACATAGGCAAATTTACGTTCGCTGTACATTGATTTTCCCACATTATTTTGATGGCTTTCTAGTGTACAGTTGCTCACAACGGCCCCTGACCTCTGACACCCCACCCAGCATTACTGCAGCAGGATCTTCCCCGGAAAGAAGTATTTCAAGAATACTTTTCTGGGAAGTCTTCTAGTTTCGTTTAGTACTCGCTCTAGTTACTGCCTTTGGAATGTTGAGTGGGAGGTTGTTTGGGGTTGAATTAGGTGGTAGATAGGGGTTGTTAATGGTGTGATTAGGTTTTTTAGTTGTGTTCTCATGGTAGCCGCTTGCGAGGGTGTTTAATCAGTCAATTTAGAAAGTCAAATTGAAAGTATTCTCCAGTATTTGTTGTCGTTTGTTACCTAATTTATTGCATATTTAATTTAAATTCTAATTATTTATGATTGATTTATTATAATTCATCTTTCTTGCATCTTCACTCTTGCAGAATCTCAGCACTTTTTATGTTGTATGGACGAATGTAAGGATTTCACTTTCTTTTGTAACTGAATCCTTTATTCTTGATTTTGTATACAACCAAACCCATGGTATTCGTCGTTAGTCCATTATTTAAACTAGAATGACATTTATAGACAAACTTTATTTTAATTTTCATTTCATGTTTTAGTCTTCGTATTTATTAATGAATATATAAATAATATTCAATACTGATTTGTTTTGAAAATTTAAAATCGGATTAATTAGTTTAAACTTAGCTGCTCACAAATATTACAAAACATTTTATTAATATTTTATTCTATTATTTCTCAGTATCATAATTATATTGAAAGTTGTTACATGCCTACTTTCAGTCGGCTTTTTCGATTTAGTTAATCTGTAAAATCAAAAGTAAAAGCGTTTTTCCGAGTTACTTCTTTGAAAAATGTCTTACGGCGATGACGGTAAAGTTTAAAATTTAAACTTTAAATTGATGATAGTTTCAAAATTTTTATCACTTTTAAGAATACCGCATTATAAGAGCCTAATGGCGATATCGACAATATATGAAAAATTATCTGAATAGAATGTATACAAATATTACATTAGTTTATAAAACATTAAAAATTAAGCATTTAACTAAAAATGTGAAAGAATTCAAACATCATAACAGCAATTAAAATTCAAAATGTGCAGATGGAGGTTCTGGACGCAAGCGAGCCAGGGTGAGTTCTCCGGTCAGGGAGGTGAATGTGGAGGACTATTATGGAGACCTCATCAACCGCTTCACAGACGAGGTGTGTCTACTTTCAATCAATCAATTATATTGATTTATCTAGCGATTTTTCATAAATTAAGGACGCTTTGAGGCCAAACAAACAAACATCAGTAACCATATAAGACTTATAATTATTTTATTATATATTTTGTATTATAAATGTACAATCAATCTCACCACAGAGCAACAACCCCGACTTGAAGAATCGTCTGGCGCGTCTGGTGGAGTTACTCGAGGCGGACATGCTGACCAGACAAGATGTCATCTTCAACGTCTTCATCCAGTGGTGTGTGTGTGTGTGTGTGTGTGTGTGTGTGTGTGTGTGTGTGTGTGTGTGTGTGTGTGTGTGTGTGTGTGTGTGTGTGTGTGTGTGTGTGTGTGTGTGTGTGTGTGTGTGTTTGTTCAAAACGATGATGATGATTATTATTCAGCTAATTAGTTACAATTAAATGACAATAACCTAAATAATTAATCATATTGAAAAGTAAAGCACTTCAAGATGTCACTACTACCACCGCAGTGTGAAGGCGCGTCCGAACAACATTGGCATTTGCAGCAGTATCATTTCCATCATCAACATCAACATGTACAACCAGTGTGGAGAGGTCGGTATCATCATCAACACCATCACCATTATCATCAACACCATCATCATTATCATCTTCACTGCCATCATCATCATCACCATCATCATTATCATCTTCACTGTCATCATCATCATCACCACAGTTTGTTGACTTGGTGATCAGGGAGTTGAAAGACTGCCTGCTGAAACAAGAGCTGCCTAATGCACGCAGTCTCGTAAGTGGGTGGTTCCATCCCGTATTCTATCCCATATACATTTTCACATCCATCCCCTATTCTATCCCATATCCATTTTCACATCCATCCCGTATTCTAACCAATATCCATTTTCACATCCATCCCGTATTCTAACCAATATCCATTTTCAGATTCATCCCGTATTCTAACCAATATCCATTTTCAGATTCATCCCGTATTCTAACCAATATCCATTTTCACATCCATCCCGTATTCTAACCAATATCCATTTTCAGATTCATCCCGTATTCTAATCCATGTCCAATTTCACATCCATCCCGTCATTCATCCCATATATGATTGTTTCACTGCCAATCCCATCCATAATCAATCTTTTGCATTTTATCATTCACTCATTAGTTACTCATTTACTCACTCACTCACCCACACACACTCACTCACTAGATTTTAATCAACAACACACACACACACAAATCCCCATCCCCTCTCCACACACACA
>OX030968.1:2818342-2890842 GCA_943735955.1 Piscicola geometra | reverse complement strand
CCATGCCATCGTCACGTGGGTCTTTTCTGACGTCATGAGTGGGCATCTGGCCAGGTGTGGGCTGGTGGTGCGTGGTTGGGGTGGATGGTGTGGGGGGAGAAAATTGTTAGGGGTGAGGATGTTGTGGGGGTAGGGAAGATGGTGTTTGGGATGTTGGGATGATGTGGTGGTGGGAGGAAAGATTTTCAGGTAATTTGGGTTTGGGTGGAGTTTCGAGTTGGTTTTTCGATATTATCAATTCTCATCCATTCATCAGCATTACTTTTATCTCTCAATCCCACCACTCACTCAACACACCCAACATCCAATCCACTCACCCATTCACACACCCAACCCGATCCACCCACCAGCAGACACCCAAACCATCCTACCACCCAATCCACCAATCCCAAACCACCAATCCCAAACCACCATTCCCAAACCACCCATCCACCTATCCCAAACCACCTATCCACCCATCCCAAACCCCCCAACCACAACAGTTCTTACATAGACCGCATCTTGCACTCAATGCTGGAGCATCTGCACAACAGACTCGTGCATGCAGGCACCAGGCTAGAGGCTGCTAAGAAGGTGGTGGTGGTGGTGGGAGGAGGAGGGGAGGGGGGTTTGTGAGGTTGCTTGGGTAGGGTGGGGGTGGAGGATGTGGTGTTTGATCTGTGGTGTGGGGTTTTGTGGTCTTAGTGGTAACCATATATGCACACATTAATTTATATATTAAAACAATCATACAACCACACATACATACAACCACACACACATACATCCACACATACATTAAATACAGAAGAGGAGACTATCGAGGGATTATAGTGGTTATGATGACGATGATGAGGAGGAAATGGATGACGATGATGATGATGATGATAAGAGATTCAGAACTGAGGATGATATCGATAAGGAAGAAAGCAGGTGATGATGATGATGATGTACATGATGATGATGATGATGATGATTAAACCTTGCATGATGTTGATGGTGAGGATGGAGCAGTGGTGGAGGGAAAATGACGCCCCTGCCCCGAACCACACCACTTCCAGCCGGCACCCACACACCTCCACCCCAAGCATCCCACCACTGCACCACTCCTCCCACCCACACAGACTGAACGCTCTTGCACAAGAACTCCGCAAGGCAGAGTGTCTTGTGGTGAAGCATCTGGTGGAGAGGCTGTCAGACCTGGCCGCCTCTGACCACTTCCTCTCCTCCATCCTCCAGCACCGTCTTGTCACCTTTCTATTCAAGGTTTGTCTTCTATTTCTCTATTGTTCCCTTCTTCTGCGTCAACGAACGGACAGACGCATACGCGCACATGCATACAAACACACACACGTAAACATACACACACACGTAAACATAAAAACAAACACACACACGAACACACACAAACAAACACACACACGAACACACACACGTACACACACAAACAAACACACACACACACGAACACAGCACTCGGAGTACAGCTGCAGGAACATCGACTACCTGCGCACTTCAGTCTTCACAGCCGACCTCGAGCCTCCCATCCTCTCCTCCTTTAAGCACTTCGTCACCATCTTCTCGTGATCATCATCAGAAGCACCACCACTCTTGCATCATCATCCTCATCATCACTGCTACTCCATTATCATCATCATCACTACCACTCCATTATCATCATAACTACCACCACTCCACCATCATTATCATCATCATCACTAACACCACTCCATCATCATTATCATCATCGCTTTTGAAAAATAATAAATATGATTAAAAAGTTTTTTTCATCTCAAAGGTTTCCCTTATGATAACGACTTCCTCAAATATTTATTTTAAGAACTTTCACTAAAGATTTCACTATTTACTACCCATCAATGTTTTCACCGCTCACAATCTATTGTTCAAAGCCCGCCGGAACAGCCCCAGGTTTACTAGCTTTTTTATTTCCATCATTACCATCACCACCAACATCATTATCAACACCTCCACCGGCATCATTACCAGCATCACCACCGACAGAAGTTAGCGCCATACACTTGAACCTGCCTCCCATGCCCTCCTGTCGCATGATCATCTGGTAGCCTGTCACCAGGTCCTCCTTGGCCTTGGCGCCAGTCTCCGCCTGCCCCAGTAACACCTTCGAAACGTGTGTGTGTGTGTGTGCTTTCAATAGTCATGATAATGATACTCATGATGGTGATGATTATAATCACGATGATAATGAAGATGGCAATAATGCTAATCATAATGATAATGGTAATAATCAATAATGTATATTAATAATAATCATCATCACAGCAATAAAGATGTTGATAATGATATTCATGAGAGTAATAATAATGTTGATAACCATGATATAATGGTGGTGATAATGATGATCATGATATAATGGTGGTGATAATGATGATCATGATATAATGGTGGTGATAATGATGATCATGATATAATGGTGGTGATAATTATAATCACCATAGAATAATAATAATATTATGATTGTCGCACCTTGAGTCTCACGTCAATGCCCATCTTGGCGAGGAAGTCTCTCTGACTCACCGGTCCGTGCACCTTCACTGAACAATAATAGTATTAATAAAATTACCTTTAATCATAAATGAGTTATTTATAATTATTAAATGGTACAAATAATCAATATATACATACCATAATCATCAATATCATCCATCATCATAACACCGTCATCATCATCATCATCATCAGGACACCAGCCTAGTTGTTCCGCTTGTTTCTTCAAAAAGAGGAAGTTGACGTCTGCAGTGACGTCACATTCTCCTGGAAATTCCAGTGGGTCTGTCACGTGATGCTTCCTGAAGGCCTGTGATTGGTTGGTTGGTAATGATGATGATGTGGTGGTAATGATGATAATGATAGTGGTGGGTGTTTGTAGGTGGATAGAAGGATGAGTAAGTAGATGGTGGGTGGTTAGATGGATAGATTGGGAGGATAAATTGATGGATGGATGGATGGATGGATGGATGGATGGATGGATGGATGGATGGATGGAAAAATGCCACATTTAGACGAATGATAAACGCAACACAAACACACACAAACAAAAAGAATAATTCCCAACTAAAAGTGCAGCTGCTCGCAAAACACACCCTGAACGTGTCTCCCTTCTCTCCCACGTGACCATAGTCCAATATAAGGGCGCACCCTCCACACGCCCTGATGCAAGAAGCTAATTGGTGGACGGTGTGCAAGGAGGAGGGAGAAATCTCGACGTGTGATTGGTTGGGTGGGAGACTGTTTAGCGTCTGATTGGTGGGGTGGTGTGAAGTAAGGATTCGATGAATGAAAGTTAGAAGATGCATTGCAATCGAATGAAAAATAGAATATTTTTATATTAAAATATAATAGGAATTTGAAATGCATTTATACTTTAATCAAATACCTTCTAGTCCAGTAATATATAAAAAATACATTTAAAAAAATACTCAATCCAAATATACTTCCCACATTTATTAAATTAAATCAGCCCATCCCTACATCTGAGAGGAGGGCCTTAGCAACGGTATCGAAGCGAGCAGTCACCATTTGCAAGCGACCTGCAACCACATCCACTAACACCTCCCTCCACCTCCCACCAACCCTCTGCGTGTGGTCATGATGATGATGATTTTAATCATTAATTGGATTTAATAGAGCTTAATTATACCCATAAGGAACCACCCCACCTCTCCCGACCACCTCACTACACCAATCCACTTCACTCACCTACCCATCCAATCCACCCACCCACCAATCCACTCACACACTCATCCACCCACCAATCCACTCACACACCCATCCACCCACCAATCCACTCACCCACATATCCACTTCACTCACCCACATATCCACTTCACTCACCCACCCATCCAATCCACTCACCCACCAATCCACCCACCCACCCACCCACCCATCCAATCCACTCACCCACCCACTTCACCAGCCCACCCATCCAATGCACTATTCACTCCACCAATCCATGTAATTTCCAACCCACCAACTGCTCCTACCCCACCACCTCCCCCACCTCACCACCCCACCCCACTTCACCACCCCACCCCACTTCACCACCCCACCCCACTTCACCACCCCACCCCACTTCACCACCCCACCCCACCTCACCACCCCACCCCACCTCACCACCCCACCCACACCTGAAACTTGTGTATGGGAAGGGCGTCAAAGAATTCATGAGCGATAAAAAAGAATGGCGAAAGCTTGAAAGTGGGAGGAGTGGAGGCAGGGGGTGGAAGGTGATTGGGTGAAGAATTAATGAGGGAGGAGTCAGAAGAAGAGGCGTTTAGGGATGAGGGAGGATGGCTTTGAGGAGAAGGAGGGAGGGTGTGGGGGGAAGAAGGCAGGGTGTGGGGAGAAGGCAGGGTGTGGAGGGACTCATGCCATGTGACCTTCAAGCCCTCCGCAGTCTTATAGGAGCACAGGTGCAGGTCTTGGCCACTCTTGCACCCCTCTGGCGAGTGAGTCGAAAGGTATTTACTCCGCACTGAATCAGTGAAAATCCTGCATCCTCATCATCATCATCATCAATACCACCATAATCCTCTCTCTATTCTCATTTTTCTCTCCTCTCTCCTCCTCTCATCACTCTTCCTCCTCTCCTAACTTCATCTTCTTTCTTTACTCTCATCCAACCCCCATACCCCCACGACAAACCCCCCCCCCCCACCTTGTTCCCTCATGAACCTCTCAAACTCGTCCCCCGCCTTCAACAAACACTTCGCCTGCATTCGCCTCAGATGTGGACTCACCTCCACCAGATGCAAGCAAACTCGACCCCTCAACGAGGCGAAGTTGCCGAAGACCTGGGGTGGGTTTGAGGGGAGAGGGGGTCATGGGATGGGTTTGAGGGGAGAGGGGGTCGTGCGATGGTTAGGAGGAGGATGATAGGGTGGTTAGTAAGGTGGTTCGTGCGATGGTTCATCTACTCTTCTATCCTTTTCAGCTCTATCCCCCCCAATCTATCTTTATATTCAACTTTCCTCCACTTAACCCTTCACACTTTTCTCTTCACCTAAAAATTTCTCATTCACCCCCAAACCAACCTACTCCACCACCTTCTCTACCCCTCCACCTCCCCTCTCCCTCTACCCACCCTCCACTTCCCTTCTCCCTCCTTCTCTCCTCTTCCTCTACCTCCCCTCTCTCTCCACCACCTTCTCTACCCCCACACCTCCCTTCTCCCTCCCCCACCCTAATCATATCTTTCATGAGAGTCCCTCGACCAGGACCAAGTTCCACGACGTTGACATATTCCTCCCCATCGTGATTGGTCAGCCACTCATTCACAAACCACACCCCCACTATGGTGAGATTATGTTGTTGACAACATTGGTGCTTTTGAAATATATATTTTTATAAATTTTAAAACAATAAACAAAGATCAAAATAAAAATAGTTGAAGATATTAAAATAATAGAATTGATATGAAAAATAGCTTCATATTTCTCAATTTAAGCATCTTCAAAATGTATTAAAGCCTGGCATGCAACCTCACCTAACTCCCCAAAGAGCTGAGAGATTTCTGGAGATGTGATGAAATCTCCTCCTGCACCAAAGACATCCTAAAAAGAATAAAAAGCTTAAATAATTTTTAATTATACATATTTTTAGTGATTTACAGGATTTTATTTCTGGCACATTAGTTGAACCTTTTGAAGTGTCACACACCTGGTGCATGTAGTAGCCATGTTGTTCGTTTGTGAGGAGCATCTGCATATATTCAGCCACTGTGATTGGTCCCTTGAGACTGATGGTTCTTTTTATCTGATCTAACAATGGCGTCTGTGTTTCTTTGGTTGAAACAAAAAGAGATTTGTTTGTTCTAATGTTTGAATTTTCATCATTTAGAATTCTTGTTGAAGAAAAAAAATGCCATTGCAAGTAATTCGGTTGATAAGAATTTGGATGGAGAACCTGCAGTAGTGAAAACATTCACCCTGAAATTTGCAATCCCAATCAATCATTAAATCAATCAATCACAATTGCAATACTCGTTAGTTTCATAGATTTTAAATGACAAAATACGCTACCTTGAAATTAAAATTATTTAAAAATCCACGAATCCTTGTTCTCATTATCTTATTCATCAAATATTTTGTTACAAAATATATATGTATAAATTCTTTCAAAGTTTTTTAAATTACCTTTAAATACTTTAGATCAACTTTTAAATAATAATAAAAAAAGTTAACTTAACTATTTAGTATTAAATATTATTAAAAAAGTTTTAAAAAAAGTTATTTAAAAATTAAATTAAGATGCTTAGTTATATAAAAATTCAGAAATGGCTTTAATGTATTTGAGTTTTTTTTTTAACAAGAGAACTTTGAAATCTTGCTTCAAAAACTGCCAAAGACCTGACATTTTTCGCTAAGAAAGACAATATAATAGTCAAATTATGGCAGGTAAAGAATTACATGATCTGGAAAACTTGATAGTAGAACTAGCTCCCCAAGACAAGCCGGCAACAGAAGATACGAAAGACAGATGCTGGGTTTGTGTAGACTGCAAAAAGTCATTCACACAAGCTGACAGTAAAGTATTGGAGTGTGATAGATGCAGCAAACATCACTGCATAAAGTGTATCGGCATGACAAAGACCCAATTCCAGTCTATCGGGCGGGACGACTTTTTCTGGGCATGTGGAGAGTGTTGATCTGGGAAGCCTGCCCTCCAAAGTGGAATCTCTCCTAAAAAAGGTGGACAGTATCGAATCAAAGCTGGCACAGCCCTCTGAGATTGCCTCGGTGGCATCAAAGATCTCAGGACTCGAGAAAAAGCTCGAATATCTATTGGAGGGACTAGCGCCAGAGCCCAATGAGGAAGACACTACACATGACACAGCAAACCTGGAAGAAGATCAAGAGACAAAAACAAACTCCGATGAAACCTGCGATGCTGGGGCCATGGCATATGGCAGGAAAAGGAAGGGTAACAAGATCGCCACTCATCAGACTCATGACAGACACACTGCAGGCTCTACGAAAGGAAAACGAGGAGTTGGTGCGCGAGCAGGAGGACATCGAAGCTAGAAAAATGAATCTGATGCTGTATAACCTACCTGAACAAGGTAACCCAGACGAAGACCTAAAAGCTGTGAAAAACCTTTTCAAAGAAAAATTCAAGCTGAACGTCTTAGTAGAGGAGATCACACGATTTGGCAAAAAAACGGCGGACCGCCCCCGACTCACGAGAATTGTCATGCCTACCATTGAAGAGAAAAGACTAGTGCTGAGGATGGCGAAAGAACTCCGGCACTCCGCCAATGAGACGAATAACAAGATATTCATTAATCCGGACATGACAAAGAAACAACAAGAGATGTCAAAAAACTTGAGGGCTCAGCTAGCAAAGAAGAGACAGGACCACCCCAAAAGCAAATGGATCATCAGAAGGGAGAAGATCGTCGAATTATCGCAAGACCAATAAATCGAGCAATACCAGGTAACAACAAGTCTGAATCCACTCTATCTATACTGAACATCAACTGCCAAAGTGCCAAGTCAAAAAAGCAACAGCTACATGTTCTCATTAACAACGAGAAACCGGACATAATCATCGGCACAGAATCCTGGTTAAAACCCAACGACTGCAATGACGAATGCGCACCCAAACAGCTATACGAAGTATTCAGAAAAGATCGCAATAATAAGAAAGGTGGCGGAGTCTATGTAGCGTTCAACAGGGCCCTGTGTGTCCAGGAAGTACCAGAACTAGACACAGACTGTGAGATAATTTGGTGCAAAATCCGCCTTGCGACGCTGAATACTCTATATATTGCCGCCTACTACAGACCACACGAAAACGATGAGTCCAGTCTGGATGAACTCCACAGATCCCTATCCATGCTCACAGAAAAAGACCACATCGCCCTGGTAGCAGGCGACTTCAATCTACCAGGCTGGGACGGTAAAACAAATACCATCATCCCAGAATCATCCCAATACCCACGTCTCCATCAAAAGTTTGCCGACATATTAATAGAACAAGGCTATGAACAAGTGGTAGATGAACCCACCCGCAGCAAAGCCACCCTCGACCTAGTGCTCACAAATAATCCAACGCGAGTAACCAAAGTAAAGGTAATCCCAGAGATCTCGGATCACGACGCAGTGCTGGTCGACCTCAACCTGAATACCATACGCCACAAACAAACCCCAAGGCAAATCCCACTGTACAAAAAGGCCAACTGGCCAGAATTTGAGGTAGCCATGGAACTGACCGGTCAAAAAATAAGCGCCATGGCAGACAATGGAGCTTCAGCTGATGATCTATGGCAAGAATTTGAAGCATCCATGGAAAAGAACACCAATCAGTACATCCCGCACAAAACATGTAAGGATAGTGTCAACCTACCCTGGGTCACACAACATATACAGGGAATGATCAGACAAAGAACAAGATTGCACAAAAAAAAGAAAGTCTTACAGAGCAGTGATCTAAGACATCATAATACCGAGGAGGAACTAAGAGACTTCAAGAGGACTATCCAACGTGAGACGAGAAGAGCATATTGGAGCTACGTAGAAAACCTGATCACCCCAGCCCCCAATAGTAATGAATACACTGGAATGAAACGCTTCTGGACATTCGTAAAGCACCAGAGAAAAGACGTAAATGGAGTAGCCCCATTAAGCCATAACGGCCAACATGCCACAGATCCCAAAATAAAAGCGGACATACTGAACATACAGTTCGAGTCTGTATTTTCCAGAGAAACCCCACTACCCGACAAATTATTGGTCAACATCACATCTTACCCCCAAATGGCTGACATAGAGTTCTCAGTACCAGGAGTGGAAAAACTATTGAAAAATCTGCAAGAACACAAGGCACCTGGCCCGGACAAAATAAGCCCCAAAATACTCAAACATCTATGCCAGTCAATAGCCCCAATCCTTACCACCATATACAGGAAATCGTACAACACGGAGCAGGTCCCTCAAGAATGGCGAAAAGCTAATGTGGTTCCAGTGTTTAAAAAGGGCGCGAAAGACGACCCCAGCAACTACCGCCCAATCTCCCTGACCAGCATAGCATGCAAGACTATGGAGCACATAATCACCAGTCAGATCATGAAGCACGGGAACCGAAACGACATTCTGTACCAATACCAACATGGATTCAGAAATGGCCGCTCATGCGAAACACAGCTTATTGAATTCACTGCAGACCTAATTAATGCACTAGAAGACGGCAAACAAACTGACGTCATCATACTCGACTTCAGCAAGGCCTTCGACGAGGTTGGCCACACAAGACTCATCCACAAACTAGAGCACTATGGTATCAACGGCAAAACGAATAGGTGGATCGCTAGCTTCCTGTCCAATCGCAGTCAAAGGGTAGTCTTCGAGGGAAAGTCATCATATGAAGGAACTGTCCTATCAGGCGTCCCCCAGGGATCGGTCCTCGGGCCAAGTCTCTTCCTATATTACATCAACGATCTACCAACAGGACTCTCTTCTGAGGTGAGACTTTTTGCAGACGACACCATAACATACCTCACCGTCACCAAACCCGAAGATGCTGCTCGCCTCCAGGAGAACCTGAACCTACTCGCACAATGGGAACAGAAATGGATGATGGAATTCCACCCCAAGAAATGCCAAGTCCTGTCAATCACCCGCAAGCAACAACCAGATGTGCATAAATATACCCTACACGGCACCATACTAGAGCATACCAACACTGCGAAATACTTAGGAGTCACCCTCATGCAAAACTTAAACTGGAACACCCACATTAATAACATAACGTCAAAGGCAAGCAAATCCCTATCCTTCATTCGGAGAAATCTAAAGATTAAAAACAAATGGCTGAAAACAAGAGCTTACCAGGCATTGGTAAAGCCACATCTGGAATATGCCTGCGCAGTTTGGGACCGTCACACCAGAGCCAACATTACGAAAATAGAAATTATACAAAGGACAGCTGCAAGATACGTTACCGGCTGCTGGCGGTACAATGCAAGCGTAAGCGAGATGCTGGACAGCTTGAAATGGACACCACTGGCCGAACGAAGAAAACAACAAAGACTAGTCTTGATGTACAAAATCCACAACAAGCTAGTAACCGTAAACGAAAGTCACCAGTACGCTAAGCCGATAGCAAAGACAGTGCGTGGCGTCCACCAACATGCATACCTAGAGCCTCACCACCATGCTGATTACCTACTAGAGGTCGGACATGGACGATTTTTCATTCCCGGTCCCGTCCCGTTCCCGAAATTTGTTTTCCCGTCCCGTCCCGTTCCCGATGGGACATCAGAATTTTGATTCCCGTCCCGTCCCGTTCCCGAAATTTGTTTTCCCGTCCCGTCCCGTTCCCGATGGGACATCAGAATTTTGATTCCCGTCCCGTCCCGTTCCCGAAATTTTTTTTCCCGTCCCGACCCGTTCCCGAAAGCTTTTTGTTTTTTATTCATTTTCGCTGCCGTTTTTACTGGTCCCAAACTTGCTAGTTCTAAAATTTCTTAAAATTTATTATTTGAAAGTCAGAGAATATTTCTTTTAATGAAATAAAAAAACACGATTTAAAGTTCAATATTTATTGAAATGAAAGTATTGTTTTTGAGTTATTCAATCAAGTCTTTATTGCTTTTCACACGGGTTAAACCGTTAAGAGTTTCAGCTTTCAAATGAGATGAATTTGGGTCTGAAGTTAAACGACCACATATTGAAAAATTCTGTTCACAGCGAGTATAACATGCAGATACACTAAACAAAATTTTGGCTACTTCTTGAACTATTTTAAAATTGCTCATTTTACTCCAATAAAATAAAACATCTTTATAATTTTCAATTTTTTTTGCGACGTAATTGTGAATATTTGTTCAATTCATCCTCTTCTGAATTTTTTTCTTTGTTCATTATTACTAATTCTTCAATAATGTTAGAAATATGTTTTTTAAAAACATTCTTATTCTCTACAACTGCAAATATAAAATCATTTGTATAATTTGATAGTATAATAATTTTATTATAATTTTTACATTATAAAAACAAATATAATAGGTCTAAATAACCATCATTTGTTTTTTTTCTCAAAGGCACTGCAGCTTGGTCTGGCTGTAAAAAATAGAATTAAATTTTTTCTAATGAAAGTCTTGGTATTTATTTCTCTTCTATCCCAAACTTTTTTCCTATTATTCTTTCATACTGGGGATGCAACAGACATGCTGTCATACGAATAAGATCAATGGCATCGTTTCTTTTGTCGAAATGATCAACTGAGCAATCATTTGGAAATTAATCATTCAAATTCAAAGTATTAATTTATAAAATTAAAATAATATAACTGACCATTTTGATTTCATCTGAAAAGTTTTCATCATCACCCATTTGTTCTAATCTCCCTTATCTTTGGACTCATCATAACAACTTCAAATGTAGTGTTGGAGGTTTTGATATTGGCAATGGTGGCTTCGTTACACATTTCTATTGCATTTAATACTTATTTTAAGTACGGAGTATCGATGAAATGAAGATTTCCATACTTAGAAGTTTGCTGAAAAATCATTGTTAAAGAATCCAATCCCAATAACTGTCATTCCCGTTTTTCCCGTTCCCGATTTAAAAGTTGATTCCCGTTCCCGTCTTTTCCCGTTCCCGATTTGAATGTTGATTCCCGTTCCCGTCCCGAAAACCTATTCCCGGTTCCTGACTTTTCCCGTCCCGAAATTAATTTTCATTCCCGTTCCCGCGGGTACCCGGTCCGACCTCTATTATCTACGTAGTGCATTCTTCCCACGCACCATTAAAGAATGGAATGCCCTGCCAGATTCAGTCGTATCGGCCCGCACTCCAGATGCCTTCAAGTCCCTACTGGAGGCCTGTCATTGAAAAACTATTAAAACTGGACATAATAGTCTACATATAGACTGAGTCTAGTATATACGGAAGAAGAAAAAATAGAAAAAATAAAAAGTAATTCAAAAGAACCTAAAATAAAAATATCAAATCATTTTAAAGTTTCAAAGGTATATTTGGGAAAAAAAAGAAAACTAAATGGCTGAATCTAATAAAAACTTTAATTGAACATCTTTAAAACCCCGTTATTCGGTCCGGTCAATGTCACGTTTAACTGATCAATCAATCAATCACTAATGATTTGTATAGCGCCCTTTACTAAGTGAACAAAGACGCTCTTCAAATAAATTTGTTAAATAAAACGGTTTTTAGACCACTACCAATTTATGTATATATATAAATTTAAATATATTTAAAAAAATATATAAAAAAACAATCAATCAACCTCAATAATCCAACCTCACCCACACCACCATGACAATCACCACCAAAAAAATCACTATTACCACAAATAAAAAATTCAATCATCTCCACAATACCAACACTCATACCACAGCACAATCATCACCACATCATCCCCAAAACAACAAAACACAATCATCAATCTTCTCAATTTTCTGTCTTGCCAAAGGTGCCGAGACTGCGATAGAGGGTGAAGGAGAAGTCCCTGCTAAAGCTGGTACTGCTGCTGCTATGGAAGGGTTTCTCCTTTATGTCGCAGCTCACTTGATTCCCTGCGGCCATCTTGGTCTGCTGCGACCATTCCTTGACAGATTCAAAACAACCAACATTCGCACTAAAAACATTCTAAATAATTAAATTAAATTTTTATTTAGACTTAAGATTCTAAAATTTTAGTATATTTTAACCAAAACCGTTTATTCTACAAATTTATTTAAGCGGCTGCCAAAATGGCAGCCGCTAACCAAAGAAACTCACTGATGATTTTTTTCGTTTCGCCAGCTGATGAAGAAGGAAAAGTTTCGTTAATGATTAACGGTTAATGGCTCAGAACTAAAACAATGTATGAGCAACATTCTAATCTTTTTTATTGACACAACTTCTTGTCTAGCTATATATATATATATATATATATATATATATATATCTTTTTTATTAACTCAACTGATAACGAGCTACGCAATAAATCAATCATCGAATGAAAACTATTATATGCTTGGATATAAAAATAGTTTTAATTTTGAGAGATTAGCAGTAAGTAGCAGTAATTAGCAGTCATTAGCAGCAGTCATTAGCTATACAATACAATACAATACAACGACGAGTATTATTAACGTGGCGTAAACCCGGACGGGCTTCAAGACCACTTGGTTATGGAAAATAATATTAATGATAGATGAATAAGTGGAAAATATAGGACAAGTAAGTTATTGAAATTTAACAATAAAATCATTTATATATATATATACATACATATACATACATACAAACACACACATATATACATATATATACATATATATTTTTTAAATAGACAAAATATTTTTTTTTTTAAAGATTGAAACTGAAATGATAATAACAATAAATTTAAGAAGACAAAAAAGTAAATATCTATATTATGTTATTATGATTATTTATTATTTATTATTATTATTTATTTTACACTTATTATTGACCATTAGTATAAATATATAAAAAAGAAGAATGAAATTGGGAAGCAAGAAATTGATTAATGAAAAATGAGCAGTATATTTTTAAATTTTTAAGTTATTGTTATCGGTCGAACAAGTACGTTTTCAGGGAACGGCTGAATGTCGCGGTCGAGCTCGGGGATTTGAGTCTATTGGGAAGACTATTCCAAAGAGTCGGCGCTGCAACAAAAAAGCTTTTTGCACCTGCATACTTGAGTTTGTAGCTCTGTGGAACTACATCTCTTGACCTAGCAGACCTGAGTCTTTCCCTCTGGGGAAGACTTGCTCTCATGACAATGCTACTCGACAAATAATCTGGGCACTCATTAGACAGACACTTGTGCATTAACAAGATGTTTTTGTATTCAATTCTATTTTCAACACGGAGCCAGTGAAGCTCCTTGAGAACAGGGCTGATGTGATCATACTTTCTAGCACCTGTTATGAGCCTAATTGAAATTATTCCAAAAACAAATTTTTTATCTGCGATTTCAAGTATCCGGTAAAGATATCATATCTGTATTATTCACGATATTAGATAATTTATTAAAATGACCTTTACACACACAAAAATAGTTGGAGACATTGTGTGTATATAAGTGAAGATAAAAAGCAGGATCATATTTAATATTCTTTTCTCTTCTAAAAGTCTCTTTTCAAAGTTTAGTTGTACATTTCATTTTTTTAATCCTAGATTTTATTTTAATTTATTTTAAAATTTTAAATAATTTCCAATAACGTACCATTCTCTAGAAATTTCGGCACATAATAAACTTTCTTATTTCTCTCAAACGATCTAACCAGTGCAAATACCACTCAAAATATTCTTTCATTATTTTAAACTGCACAACACCCCCCTCCAGATGAACCCATCAAGAACCATTATGGTCACACTCTTGGTGTTGCTAGCGATGTGCTGTGCGGCAGAAGACAGTGAAAACTCTCCTACTCCTCCTCCTCCTCCTCCTCCTCCTGCCCCTACCCCTACTCCTCCTCCTCCTCCTGCCCCTACCCCTACTCCTCCTCCTCCTCCTGCCCCTACACCTACTCCTCCTCCTCCTCCTGCTCCTACCCCTACTCCTCCTCCTCCTCCTGCCCCTACCCCTACTCCTCCTCCTCCTCCTGCCCCTACTCCTACTCCTCCTCCTCCTCCTGCCCCTACCCCTACTCCTCCTCCTGCCCCTACCCCTACTCCTCCTCCTCCTCCTGCTTCTACTCCTCCTCCTCCTCCTGCCCCTACCCCTACTCCTCCTCCTCCTCCTACTCCTACTCCTCCTCCTCCTCCTGCCCCTACCCCTACTCCTCCTCCTCCTCCTGCTCCTACTCCTCCTCCTCCTGCTCCTACTGCTTCTCCTGCTAACACAAGCGACTAAAGCTGGAAACAAGATGTTAACTCCTTGCGTTGCTGTTGTGGTCACTGCAGTCATGACTGCATTTGTCATGGGTTGATGAGTGGTGGATGAATAGATGGATGAGTGGTGGATGAATAGATGGATGAGTGGTGGATGAATAGATGGATGAGTGGTGGATGATTGGTGGATGAACAGATGGAAAGTGACTTAAATGTATTTTATATTCTATTTATGATTTTATAATTCAAAACATGTAAGGCTTCAGTGCAATTAAACAGACTATATTGATTATATTCACAGCTTCTAGCTACACGCAAGATGACTTTCGAAGGTTTCGTTCTTTGCCAATCTCAGCTTAACAAACGCTCATTTCCGACTTGATTCCATCTACTGTCATTCATTTAATCAACTGTTTAGCTAATTGATCCTTTCGTCAATTTGTATTTTGTGGCTTTGTGCACACAGCATGTTGCTCGGGTGATTATACCTCCGCTTTTGAACTGAACATTTTTTCCCTTTCGAAATTACACAAACACTTTTTTCATCACAAGATGACTTTTAACTTTTATTTTAAACATAGTTTTTTGCAATGATTAAATCCGAATTGAATTAATAAACCCGCTATTTAGTAAATAGTTGTTTACAAATTAAATTTAGATGCTTAGTTATATAAAAAATAATGTACAAAATCAGAAATGGCTTTAATGTATTTGAGTTTTTAAACCTCAAAATAGAAATAAATAATGAATAAAAAGTCATTCAAAAGAACCTAAAATAAAAATATCAAATCATTTTAAAGTTTCAAAGTTGTATTTGGGAAAGAGGAAAAATGAAAACAAAATGGCCGAATCTAATAAAAACTTAAATTGAACATTTTTAAAACACCGAAATTCGGTCCGGTCAAGTCACATTTAACTGATGAATTTTTTCGTTCCGCCAGCTGATGAAGAAGGAAAAGTTTCGTTAATCATTAACGGTTAATGGCTCAGAACTAAAACAATTTATGAGCAACATTCTAATCTTTTCTATTGACACAACTTCTTGCCTAGCCAACAGTATATATATATATATATATATATATATATATATATATATCTTTTTCATTAACTCAACTGATAACGAGCCACGCAATAAATCAATCATCGAATGAAAACTATTATATGCTTGGATATAAAAATAGTTTTAATTTTGAGATATTAGCAGTAATAAGCAGTCATTACAGTCAGTGGCTCAAGCCCCCCCCAGACCTATTCGAAGGGTTTCGCAATTTTTTGAAAATCGATGAGTTTTTTGGTGGGGAGGGGGGTAATGTATTTTTCAATATGCCATAGGACAATGATATTTGCTCTGGGTGGCCATCGGGTCTTTATCTCACGAAACATTTCATATATCAACACAGAACATAGAGATCCAACCAAAATAACCCTAACATGTCACAAATTCTGAGAAGAAATAAAGCACCACTACACCTTAACTACACTTTTTTATCATTACACTTTTCATATGTAAATTTTTCCAGCCATGACACAGTATATAAAAAACAACGCAGATAGACAAAATAACTTCCGAGATTTCGGAATTATCCTTCATGGAAAGGATGCTGAAACTGTGCAAATACAGCTCAAAATCACATCAACACATCAAGTTTACGTGCGGATCAGTCTAATCTCATTGCATGTATTGTAGCGGCCACATTGTGTACGATATGTACACACAACCACTCCTAGGCAACCTTTGTCCCTCGCACCCTATATAAAGTCGTTACCGTGTAAATAAACTCTCTCTCTCGTGTTTCCTGAACTCTTAGTCGTAACAATTGGTGACCCCGAACAGAAGCCCGACTAACGCACGTTATGGACGTTATTTTCTTTAAAGTTACGTCAGAGGAGGAGACGAGGGCAGAGCCGACGCCGCAAGTAAGCTCACTCAGCTTACCGGGTTTTTTTTTACAGCCAACCCAAAACTGTGGCTCTGCCACGTGGAAACAATTTTCCACAAGCGCAAAGTGTCAGCAGGACTGACAAAGTACTCATATGTGGTGGAGCACATTCCTTTCCACGTCGCCGAACAGGTTCAAGACCTACTGGTGGAGGTGCCGTCGTCGTCGCCATACGAGACGCTGAAAAAGGCAATTCTATACAGGTGCTGCCAGTCTGAGGCAAGCATGCGGAGAGAGTTGTTCGGCGACCTGCAACCAGACGGCAGACAACCTTCCAGCTGCTTCGCCACATGAAGACCCTGCTGGGCAGCAATCAAATGGACGAAGCCATCCTGAAGCAGCTATGGTTCGACAAAATGCCCACTCAGATTAAACCAATCCTGGCGGCTTCAATGAGCATCCCACTGGCAGAACTGGCGTTACAAGCAGACAGGATGGTGGAACTTCAACAAACCACCATCACACAAGTCTCAACGCCAACTCCACAAGCTTCAGCCCAAACCATGCCGGAGATACATACGTGGCTTCAACAAATCACCACAAGTATGGCCACTTTAGCGGCTAACCAGAATCAACCACGAGGAAGAATTCGTTTAAAAAGTCGACACAATTCACCTCGTTCCAGAAGCCCGAACACCACGTCAGGCATGTGCTGGTACCATCAAACGTTTGGGAAACAGGCACGAAAATGCACACCCCTATGCACTTTCGCTCATTTAAAAGGCAGGGCCGGACAGTAGGAGCGACATCTGTCCACGGCCAACAAAATAAGAGTCGCCTATTGTTCATAAAAGACGCATTCAACAACCTCACGTTCCTAATCGACACTGGTGCAGAAGTAAGCGTCATTCCTCCACCAGCCAATCATTTTCTCACCCCATCATCGTTCACGCTTCATGCATCCAACAACTCCATCATCAAAACGTATGGACAGAAATCCCTGATGGTCAACCTCGGTTTACGCAGGCAATTTCCCTGGGTTTTTCGCGTAGCCGACGTCAAGAAACCCATCATCGGAGCGGATTTTCTGTCTCATTTCAGTCTGGGAGTGGACATGTCTCGCCAACGCCTAGTGGACAACGTGCCAGAGGCGAGCATCGACGATCCATCATTCCTCTTCCATAAGAACGAAGGATTCCAAGAAGTGACGTCACGTCGAACCATGAAAATCAAAATTAAAGCGGCGCAACACAAAAAAGGCGTCAAGAAGAGCCAACTGAAGCAAGCGATAAAAAAAAGCGCGGGAATTTCCTCCCAGAATCATCATCATCACCACCAGGCTTCTGTCATGGAGGCAACGTCGTCGGCTCCAGCTGTTGTAAAGTCGAAGATGAAAAAGAAGGCGCTACCTAAGTCTAAGAAGACAGCCGTGGTGTCAGACATGCTGACAAGATTCAACAAAACAAGCATTTCCACCCCAACCCTCACCAGCCAATCTTCTCATCATTATCATCACCACCCAACAGATAATGCATTCATGCATGCATCATCCATCAATGCACCAGGAAACAAGTCTTCTACAGACTTTTCCATGGCCAATACGTCAGACTTCTCAGATGCAAAAGCATTCATGTACAACTTCACTGTTGGTGAGTGGAGCAACAAAGATGGCATCGAGCACCACCACAACAACAACAACAACAACCTCATTCTCAATCCGCCAACAACAACAACAACGACTACCAGCTCATCGAACGTCCCGAATACTCAACAGCCACCTGCAATCCACACAAGGTCCGGCAGAAGGGTGCATTGGCCAAAAAATTTGGCAGATGACGCAACGTGACTACTGCAACAACAACTATTGCACCAACAAAATTCACAACTTGACGATATTTTGTTTGCTTCTTCGTTCGCCAGTACTCTCTGGTGGGGGAGTATTGTAGCGGCGAGCGGGTTGGCTTAGATGGTAAGTCGTTAGACCTGCAACTTAAAGGTCACCAGTTCAAATTCCTGTACAGCCAACCGTGAGCTTTCATATACCTAGTGTATATGATGCGGTGTTTCACGACTTATGTCGTGTGAGTGGCGCTTCAGTTGCGTGCCCGGGCGCTATACAAAACTGACATTGTGTACGATATGTACACACAACCACTCCTAGGCGACCTTTGTCCCTCGCACCCTATATAAAGAAGTTACCGTGTAAATAAACTCTCTCTCGTGTTTCCTGAACTCTTAGTCGTAACAATGCGGAGCAGTCTGATCTCATTGCATGTATCGAACTGCAAGAACTCTTTTGAGCCACAAGCCTTCAGCCCGAGTTGAACTATATGCTCGATGTTGCTCTGACTCTGCCAGTTACTTCATAAGATGCAGAAAGAGCATTTTCTAAACTTCGGCTTATTAAAATTCATCTTAAGACGACTGTATCTGCTCGTCGTTTGCAAAGCTTGTTTGAGAATATCTGCTACCAAAACAGCTACTGCACTATTTTCAGTAAAGAAATGGTGAAAAGATTTTCACAAACTGATGACGTAACTCTAAGAATACTATGCAACTTAGTTTGTAGTTTTTCTTTTGTATCCTTAATAAACTATCTAAATTCTTTATCAATTATACTTGGTAGTTTTCATTTAGCCCATTGACCGCCGCTACCCGAGAAAAAAACTTAACATGAAATTACATTTAGACTTGCATTATATGGTCATAAGAATAACTCAAGCTAGAGACCGACCGAAACAGATATTTTTATTTCAGCCAAAACCGAAATTAGGCCGAAATTAAAATTCAATTTTCGGCCGAAACCGAAATTAAACCGAAATTGTAATCAGATTTTCGGCCGAAACCGAAGCCGAAACCGAAATTTTTCCAAACTTTTATTTAAAAAAAAGGTATTTAAGGATGGCAATGCCAGTTTAATAAGTAATTCCACACAAGCGTATATTTTAAGCCAAAAAATAAAAGTTGTTCAACAACAAAAATGGTCTACATAAGTAATTGTTTATTAAAATCAAAAAATATTATTGAATGATGACAATTTCTGTTTAATAATTAAATCCAAACAGTTTTTTATATAGTGCCCGGGCACGCAACTGAAGCGCCACTCACACGACATAAGTCGTGAAACACCGCATCATATACACTAGGTATATGATAGCTCATGGTTGGCTGTACAGGGATTTGAACTGGCGACCTTTAAGTTGCAGGTCTAACGACTTACCATCTAGGCCAACCCGCTCGCCAAACGAATATTGTGAGCAAGAAATACCTGTTTTAAACATTTTCACCAAAAATGTTGCTACGACGATCTGCGTAGATTTGCCCTGCAGAACTGAATAGTTGCTCGCTAGCCACACTTGTATTTTCGAGCAGCAGGCTCAAGACATGAATATTGGCTGCAATGCCAATACGCAAAAATATTGGATGTTCTGTTGATTTTAGGCTCTTTAAGATACGCCTGCATTTATCTTTGAATTAATGAATGGAAGCCAAATCTTCTCGGGCTTTCGATTCATATACACTGCTTATCTCAGCAAGGATATCTAGAATTCCAAATGCTTGTACATGTCATTCGAACAATTAGTCTAATGTTCTGTACTTGTTTGCTTAGATTATTCGGCTGCTTTTGATACTGTAGACCACTCTTTATTACAACTACTAATAAAAAATAAGTTAAATATTAAGGATTCCTCGTTTTTATGGATTAAGTCATATTTATCTAATAGATCTGTTTATGTTTCTTTAAATCACTGTACTTCTACCCTATCTACTTACTCATATGGTGTTCCTCAAGGTTCTATTCTTGGTCCTTTGTTCTTTATTCTATACGTCTCTGAATTATCTTCTATCATTTCCTCTCATTCTCTCAACTCCCTATCCTATGCTGACGATTCGCAGTTATATGTCAGCTTCGATACCTCATCATATAATACTGTTATGTCATCTATATCTTCATGTCTATTATCTATTGAAAACTGGTCTAGCTCAATGTCTTTAAAATTGAATCCACTAAAGTTTGAACTTATATTTTGTGATAAAAATGGTAAACTAATTAATGGTCCATGTAATTTTTCCACTCATACTATTGTTCCATCTAATCATATTCGTAGCTTAGGATTTATTTTCGAATCAAAATTAACCTTATCAAATCAAATTCTATCAGTCACTAAATCTTGCTATTTTCATCTCAGACGTATCAGACAATTATTACCTTACTTTGATGACCCTTCTTTAAAGATGTTAGTCTCTGCACTTGTTTTATCTCGAATTGACTATTGTAACTCACTCTATTATAATTTACCTGAATCTACTTTAAAACCATTAAATAAAGTATTTAATTATGCAGCTAGAGTCGTTAGCCGTACTCTATTTATCACCACATTACACCCTCTCTTATCTTATCACATTGGCTCCCCATCAAATTTAGGATTATATTTAAAATCTGTGTTTTTATGTTTAAATTAAAAAACTTCCCAGTATCTCCAATATACCTCAAATCATTAATAACTGACCCTCATAGAAATAATTTAAGATCATCCACTCAAAATCATTATTTCATCCCTTCCATTAATAACTCTTTTGCTAAACGTTCTTTCATTATGCAGGTCCATATATTTGGAACTCATTACCTCCTCATTTAACTACTTCTAAATCATTATTTACTTTTCGTAAGGATCTGAAGACATATCTGCTTAACAAATTCATTTACGAGCGTTCTTGAATTTGAAGAAAGAGCGCTATAGAAATCTATTTGATTGATTGCTTGATTAATGACGCCCATAAATGAATCAACCACGATATCTTATAAAGATGAGAATCGAACCCAAACTTAATAGTACGAGTTTGATTTAGGATACAGATATATCAGATAAACTACATAAATAAATAAAAATTTCGGTTTTTCGGTAAATATGAGAACCATTTCGGCCGAAACCGAAATTGAGCCAAAATTAAAAAATTATTTTCAGCTGAAACCGAAAAATTGCCAAAATTGGAAATTTTGATTCGGCCGAAACCGAAAAATTGCCGAAACTAAGAAAATAGACAATTTCGGCGCCGAAGCCGAAACCGAACCGTATTTCGGTCGGTCTCTAACTCAAGCAAAAGCGAAAACAATTATTTCATAAGTTTTAATGGGGCAAAATGTTGCAAAAACGCATAATGAGCGGGGAGTGTCACATACTGTGCAGTAAGAAATCACAAATAAATCGATTCAAACCACATTTATTAAAAAAGATTAAATTGCAAAAAGTTCGATTAAATTATGACTTCTAATTATTTTATTAGTTATAACGATAATAATAATTTTAATTTCAACAAAGTAGATTATTTAACGTGAATTACAACAGCACATTCATAAACTTTCGTGCTGTTTCAAAAACGACACTGACGACGAATGTTATATTTATTTTAATTTTATAATCAATCCATGAGAGGTTAAAAAATATTATTTTTTTCATTAAAAGCCTCAAATGTGAAGTATTTGCGGTTTGGAATTTTTTTTCGAAATATGAAAATAAACATTCATTCACAAAATTCAACTTTTAATTTTAATTTTTTACATTTCATAATACATAAACATTAAAATAATAATTGTAATATTTTCATAATAACTATTGTAATGAATGACTAGGCTTATTAAAAATCATATGAAATTATTTTACGTCAAAGTTGCGAAAACCCACCATTGATTTTTAAAAGCATTGAAAACGTTTTACAAGTTGTTTTGAATATAAAAATTTTAGTTTAAGTATTAACTATCTTTTCACCCTGAAATTAAAACTAAATTTGTATAAAAATACTAAAATCGAACACAAAAAATTGAACAATTATCTAAGCGAGAAAAGATTTTTTTGAGAAATTTTAAATGTGAACAGGAAATAAAAAAGTATAAATTAAACAAATTTAAAATTGAAATTTAACTTATCAAATTAAAATTTATCAAATTGAAATTTGACTTATAAAAGTAAAATTAAATTTTTTGTGTACAAAATATGTGAAAATACTCGGTTATATATATATATATATATATATATATATATATATATATATATATATATATATATATATATATATATATATATATATATATATATATATATATATATATATATATATATATATATATATATATATATATATATATATATATATATATAGGCCGATATCTTATCTTGGGTCGTGAATGGCGACTCACCATATCGTATGATAAAAAAAGTCAAACGTTCTGAAATTTAAACAAAATGAACATAACTAATTGAAATTATTCAAAAACAAATTTGTTATCTGCGATTTCAAGTATCCGGTAAAGATATCATATCTGTATTATTCACGATATTAGATAATTTATTAAAATGACCTTCACACACACAAAAATAGTTGGAGACATTGTGTGTATATAAGTGAAGATAAAAAGCAGGATCATATTTAATATTCTTTTTTCTTCTAAAAGTCTCTTTTCAAAGTTTAGTTGTAAATTTCATTTTTTAAATCCTAGATTAGTATATTTTAAACAATTTACAATAACGTACCATTCTCTAGAAATTTCGGCACATAATACACTTTCTCACTTCTCTCAAACGATCTAACCAGTGCAAATACCACTCAAAATATTCTTTCATTATTTAAAACTGCACAACACCCCCCTCCAGATGAACCCATCAAGAACCATTATGGTCACACTCTTGGTGTTGCTAGCGATGTGCTGTTCGGCAGATGAGAATGTAAAGCCTTCTCCTTCTCCTGCTTCTACTCCTCCTGCTATTAATATTACTACTGCTTCTCCTGCTAACACAACGACTAGAGGAGGAAACAAGATGTTAACTCCTTGCGTTGCTGTTGTGGTCACTGCAGTCATGACTGCATTTGTCATGGGTTGATGAGTGGTGGATGAGTGGTGGATGAACAGATGAAAAGTGACTTAAATGTATTTTATATTCTATTTATGATTTTATAATTCAAAACATGTAAGGCTTCAGTGCAATTAAACAGACTATATTGATTATATTCACAGCTTCTAGCTACACGCAAGATGACTTTCGAAGGTTTCGTTCTTTGCCAATCTCAGCTTAACAAACGCTCATTTCCGACTTGATTCCATCTACTGTCATTCATTTAATCAACTGTTTAGCTAATTGATCCTTTCGTCAATTTGTATTTTGTGGCTTTGTGCACACAGCATGTTGCTCGGGTGATTATACCTCCGCTTTTTGAACTTACCATGTTTCCCTTTCAAAATTACAAAAAGACTTTTTTAATCACAAGATGACTTTTAACTTTTATTTTAAACATAGTTTTTTGCAATGATTAAATTTGAATTGAATTAATAAACCCGCTATTTGGTAAATAGTTGTTTAAAAATTAAATTAAGATGCTTAGTTATATAAAAAAATAATGTAAAAAATCAGAAATGGCTTTAATGTATTTGAGTTTTTAAACCTTAAAATAGAAAAAAATAATAAATAAAAAGTCATTCAAAAGAACCTAAAATAAAAATATCAAATCATTTTAAAGTTTCAAAGTTGTATTTGGGAAAGAGGAAAAATGAAAACAAAATGGCCGAATCTAATAAAAACTTAAATTGAACATTTTTAAAACACCGAAATTCGGTCCGGTCAATGTCACATTTAACTGATGAATTTTTTCGTTCCGCCAGCTGATGAAGAAGGAAAAGTTTCGTTAATCATTAACGGTTAATGGCTCAGAACTAAAACAATTTATGAGCAACATTCTAATCTTTTCTATTGACACAACTTCTTGCCTAGCCAACAGTATATATATATATATATATATATATATATATCTTTTTCATTAACTCAACTGATAACGAGCCACGCAATAAATCAATCATCGAATGAAAACTATTATATGCTTGGATATAAAAATAGTTTTAATTTTGAGATATTAGCAGTAATAAGCAGTCATTACAGTCAGTGGCTCAAGCCCCCCCCAGACCTATTCGAAGGGTTTCGCAATTTTTTGAAAATCGATGAGTTTTTTGGTGGGGAGGGGGGTAATGTATTTTTCAATATGCCATAGGACAATGATATTTGCTCTGGGTGGCCATCGGGTCTTTATCTCACGAAACATTTCATATATCAACACAGAACATAGAGATCCAACCAAAATAACCCTAACATGTCACAAATTCTGAGAAGAAATAAAGCACCACTACACCTTAACTACACTTTTTTATCATTACACTTTTCATATGTAAATTTTTCCAGCCATGACACAGTATATAAAAAACAACGCAGATAGACAAAATAACTTCCGAGATTTCGGAATTATCCTTCATGGAAAGGATGCTGAAACTGTGCAAATACAGCTCAAAATCACATCAACACATCAAGTTTACGTGCGGATCAGTCTAATCTCATTGCATGTATTGTAGCGGCCACATTGTGTACGATATGTACACACAACCACTCCTAGGCAACCTTTGTCCCTCGCACCCTATATAAAGTCGTTACCGTGTAAATAAACTCTCTCTCTCGTGTTTCCTGAACTCTTAGTCGTAACAATTGGTGACCCCGAACAGAAGCCCGACTAACGCACGTTATGGACGTTATTTTCTTTAAAGTTACGTCAGAGGAGGAGACGAGGGCAGAGCCGACGCCGCAAGTAAGCTCACTCAGCTTACCGGGTTTTTTTTTACAGCCAACCCAAAACTGTGGCTCTGCCACGTGGAAACAATTTTCCACAAGCGCAAAGTGTCAGCAGGACTGACAAAGTACTCATATGTGGTGGAGCACATTCCTTTCCACGTCGCCGAACAGGTTCAAGACCTACTGGTGGAGGTGCCGTCGTCGTCGCCATACGAGACGCTGAAAAAGGCAATTCTATACAGGTGCTGCCAGTCTGAGGCAAGCATGCGGAGAGAGTTGTTCGGCGACCTGCAACCAGACGGCAGACAACCTTCCAGCTGCTTCGCCACATGAAGACCCTGCTGGGCAGCAATCAAATGGACGAAGCCATCCTGAAGCAGCTATGGTTCGACAAAATGCCCACTCAGATTAAACCAATCCTGGCGGCTTCAATGAGCATCCCACTGGCAGAACTGGCGTTACAAGCAGACAGGATGGTGGAACTTCAACAAACCACCATCACACAAGTCTCAACGCCAACTCCACAAGCTTCAGCCCAAACCATGCCGGAGATACATACGTGGCTTCAACAAATCACCACAAGTATGGCCACTTTAGCGGCTAACCAGAATCAACCACGAGGAAGAATTCGTTTAAAAAGTCGACACAATTCACCTCGTTCCAGAAGCCCGAACACCACGTCAGGCATGTGCTGGTACCATCAAACGTTTGGGAAACAGGCACGAAAATGCACACCCCTATGCACTTTCGCTCATTTAAAAGGCAGGGCCGGACAGTAGGAGCGACATCTGTCCACGGCCAACAAAATAAGAGTCGCCTATTGTTCATAAAAGACGCATTCAACAACCTCACGTTCCTAATCGACACTGGTGCAGAAGTAAGCGTCATTCCTCCACCAGCCAATCATTTTCTCACCCCATCATCGTTCACGCTTCATGCATCCAACAACTCCATCATCAAAACGTATGGACAGAAATCCCTGATGGTCAACCTCGGTTTACGCAGGCAATTTCCCTGGGTTTTTCGCGTAGCCGACGTCAAGAAACCCATCATCGGAGCGGATTTTCTGTCTCATTTCAGTCTGGGAGTGGACATGTCTCGCCAACGCCTAGTGGACAACGTGCCAGAGGCGAGCATCGACGATCCATCATTCCTCTTCCATAAGAACGAAGGATTCCAAGAAGTGACGTCACGTCGAACCATGAAAATCAAAATTAAAGCGGCGCAACACAAAAAAGGCGTCAAGAAGAGCCAACTGAAGCAAGCGATAAAAAAAAGCGCGGGAATTTCCTCCCAGAATCATCATCATCACCACCAGGCTTCTGTCATGGAGGCAACGTCGTCGGCTCCAGCTGTTGTAAAGTCGAAGATGAAAAAGAAGGCGCTACCTAAGTCTAAGAAGACAGCCGTGGTGTCAGACATGCTGACAAGATTCAACAAAACAAGCATTTCCACCCCAACCCTCACCAGCCAATCTTCTCATCATTATCATCACCACCCAACAGATAATGCATTCATGCATGCATCATCCATCAATGCACCAGGAAACAAGTCTTCTACAGACTTTTCCATGGCCAATACGTCAGACTTCTCAGATGCAAAAGCATTCATGTACAACTTCACTGTTGGTGAGTGGAGCAACAAAGATGGCATCGAGCACCACCACAACAACAACAACAACAACCTCATTCTCAATCCGCCAACAACAACAACAACGACTACCAGCTCATCGAACGTCCCGAATACTCAACAGCCACCTGCAATCCACACAAGGTCCGGCAGAAGGGTGCATTGGCCAAAAAATTTGGCAGATGACGCAACGTGACTACTGCAACAACAACTATTGCACCAACAAAATTCACAACTTGACGATATTTTTTTTGCTTCTTCGTTCGCCAGTACTCTCTGGTGGGGGAGTATTGTAGCGGCGAGCGGGTTGGCTTAGATGGTAAGTCGTTAGACCTGCAACTTAAAGGTCACCAGTTCAAATTCCTGTACAGCCAACCGTGAGCTTTCATATACCTAGTGTATATGATGCGGTGTTTCACGACTTATGTCGTGTGAGTGGCGCTTCAGTTGCGTGCCCGGGCGCTATACAAAACTGACATTGTGTACGATATGTACACACAACCACTCCTAGGCGACCTTTGTCCCTCGCACCCTATATAAAGAAGTTACCGTGTAAATAAACTCTCTCTCGTGTTTCCTGAACTCTTAGTCGTAACAATGCGGAGCAGTCTGATCTCATTGCATGTATCGAACTGCAAGAACTCTTTTGAGCCACAAGCCTTCAGCCCGAGTTGAACTATATGCTCGATGTTGCTCTGACTCTGCCAGTTACTTCATAAGATGCAGAAAGAGCATTTTCTAAACTTCGGCTTATTAAAATTCATCTTAAGACGACTGTATCTGCTCGTCGTTTGCAAAGCTTGTTTGAGAATATCTGCTACCAAAACAGCTACTGCACTATTTTCAGTAAAGAAATGGTGAAAAGATTTTCACAAACTGATGACGTAACTCTAAGAATACTATGCAACTTAGTTTGTAGTTTTTCTTTTGTATCCTTAATAAACTATCTAAATTCTTTATCAATTATACTTGGTAGTTTTCATTTAGCCCATTGACCGCCGCTACCCGAGAAAAAAACTTAACATGAAATTACATTTAGACTTGCATTATATGGTCATAAGAATAACTCAAGCTAGAGACCGACCGAAACAGATATTTTTATTTCAGCCAAAACCGAAATTAGGCCGAAATTAAAATTCAATTTTCGGCCGAAACCGAAATTAAACCGAAATTGTAATCAGATTTTCGGCCGAAACCGAAGCCGAAACCGAAATTTTTCCAAACTTTTATTTAAAAAAAAGGTATTTAAGGATGGCAATGCCAGTTTAATAAGTAATTCCACACAAGCGTATATTTTAAGCCAAAAAATAAAAGTTGTTCAACAACAAAAATGGTCTACATAAGTAATTGTTTATTAAAATCAAAAAATATTATTGAATGATGACAATTTCTGTTTAATAATTAAATCCAAACAGTTTTTTATATAGTGCCCGGGCACGCAACTGAAGCGCCACTCACACGACATAAGTCGTGAAACACCGCATCATATACACTAGGTATATGATAGCTCATGGTTGGCTGTACAGGGATTTGAACTGGCGACCTTTAAGTTGCAGGTCTAACGACTTACCATCTAGGCCAACCCGCTCGCCAAACGAATATTGTGAGCAAGAAATACCTGTTTTAAACATTTTCACCAAAAATGTTGCTACGACGATCTGCGTAGATTTGCCCTGCAGAACTGAATAGTTGCTCGCTAGCCACACTTGTATTTTCGAGCAGCAGGCTCAAGACATGAATATTGGCTGCAATGCCAATACGCAAAAATATTGGATGTTCTGTTGATTTTAGGCTCTTTAAGATACGCCTGCATTTATCTTTGAATTAATGAATGGAAGCCAAATCTTCTCGGGCTTTCGATTCATATACACTGCTTATCTCAGCAAGGATATCTAGAATTCCAAATGCTTGTACATGTCATTCGAACAATTAGTCTAATGTTCTGTACTTGTTTGCTTAGATTATTCGGCTGCTTTTGATACTGTAGACCACTCTTTATTACAACTACTAATAAAAAATAAGTTAAATATTAAGGATTCCTCGTTTTTATGGATTAAGTCATATTTATCTAATAGATCTGTTTATGTTTCTTTAAATCACTGTACTTCTACCCTATCTACTTACTCATATGGTGTTCCTCAAGGTTCTATTCTTGGTCCTTTGTTCTTTATTCTATACGTCTCTGAATTATCTTCTATCATTTCCTCTCATTCTCTCAACTCCCTATCCTATGCTGACGATTCGCAGTTATATGTCAGCTTCGATACCTCATCATATAATACTGTTATGTCATCTATATCTTCATGTCTATTATCTATTGAAAACTGGTCTAGCTCAATGTCTTTAAAATTGAATCCACTAAAGTTTGAACTTATATTTTGTGATAAAAATGGTAAACTAATTAATGGTCCATGTAATTTTTCCACTCATACTATTGTTCCATCTAATCATATTCGTAGCTTAGGATTTATTTTCGAATCAAAATTAACCTTATCAAATCAAATTCTATCAGTCACTAAATCTTGCTATTTTCATCTCAGACGTATCAGACAATTATTACCTTACTTTGATGACCCTTCTTTAAAGATGTTAGTCTCTGCACTTGTTTTATCTCGAATTGACTATTGTAACTCACTCTATTATAATTTACCTGAATCTACTTTAAAACCATTAAATAAAGTATTTAATTATGCAGCTAGAGTCGTTAGCCGTACTCTATTTATCACCACATTACACCCTCTCTTATCTTATCACATTGGCTCCCCATCAAATTTAGGATTATATTTAAAATCTGTGTTTTTATGTTTAAATTAAAAAACTTCCCAGTATCTCCAATATACCTCAAATCATTAATAACTGACCCTCATAGAAATAATTTAAGATCATCCACTCAAAATCATTATTTCATCCCTTCCATTAATAACTCTTTTGCTAAACGTTCTTTCATTATGCAGGTCCATATATTTGGAACTCATTACCTCCTCATTTAACTACTTCTAAATCATTATTTACTTTTCGTAAGGATCTGAAGACATATCTGCTTAACAAATTCATTTACGAGCGTTCTTGAATTTGAAGAAAGAGCGCTATAGAAATCTATTTGATTGATTGCTTGATTAATGACGCCCATAAATGAATCAACCACGATATCTTATAAAGATGAGAATCGAACCCAAACTTAATAGTACGAGTTTGATTTAGGATACAGATATATCAGATAAACTACATAAATAAATAAAAATTTCGGTTTTTCGGTAAATATGAGAACCATTTCGGCCGAAACCGAAATTGAGCCAAAATTAAAAAATTATTTTCAGCTGAAACCGAAAAATTGCCAAAATTGGAAATTTTGATTCGGCCGAAACCGAAAAATTGCCGAAACTAAGAAAATAGACAATTTCGGCGCCGAAGCCGAAACCGAACCGTATTTCGGTCGGTCTCTAACTCAAGCAAAAGCGAAAACAATTATTTCATAAGTTTTAATGGGGCAAAATGTTGCAAAAACGCATAATGAGCGGGGAGTGTCACATACTGTGCAGTAAGAAATCACAAATAAATCGATTCAAACCACATTTATTAAAAAAGATTAAATTGCAAAAAGTTCGATTAAATTATGACTTCTAATTATTTTATTAGTTATAACGATAATAATAATTTTAATTTCAACAAAGTAGATTATTTAACGTGAATTACAACAGCACATTCATAAACTTTCGTGCTGTTTCAAAAACGACACTGACGACGAATGTTATATTTATTTTAATTTTATAATCAATCCATGAGAGGTTAAAAAATATTATTTTTTTCATTAAAAGCCTCAAATGTGAAGTATTTGCGGTTTGGAATTTTTTTTCGAAATATGAAAATAAACATTCATTCACAAAATTCAACTTTTAATTTTAATTTTTTACATTTCATAATACATAAACATTAAAATAATAATTGTAATATTTTCATAATAACTATTGTAATGAATGACTAGGCTTATTAAAAATCATATGAAATTATTTTACGTCAAAGTTGCGAAAACCCACCATTGATTTTTAAAAGCATTGAAAACGTTTTACAAGTTGTTTTGAATATAAAAATTTTAGTTTAAGTATTAACTATCTTTTCACCCTGAAATTAAAACTAAATTTGTATAAAAATACTAAAATCGAACACAAAAAATTGAACAATTATCTAAGCGAGAAAAGATTTTTTTGAGAAATTTTAAATGTGAACAGGAAATAAAAAAGTATAAATTAAACAAATTTAAAATTGAAATTTAACTTATCAAATTAAAATTTATCAAATTGAAATTTGACTTATAAAAGTAAAATTAAATTTTTTGTGTACAAAATATGTGAAAATACTCGGTTATATATATATATATATATATATATATATATATATATATATATATATATATATATATATATATATATATATATATATATATATATATATATATATATATATATATATATATATATATATATATATATATATATATATATATATATATATATATATAGGCCGATATCTTATCTTGGGTCGTGAATGGCGACTCACCATATCGTATGATAAAAAAAGTCAAACGTTCTGAAATTTAAACAAAATGAACATAACTAATTGAAATTATTCAAAAACAAATTTGTTATCTGCGATTTCAAGTATCCGGTAAAGATATCATATCTGTATTATTCACGATATTAGATAATTTATTAAAATGACCTTTACACACACAAAAATAGTTGGAGACATTGTGTGTATATAAGTGAAGATAAAAAGCAGGATCATATTTAATATTCTTTTTTCTTCTAAAAGTCTCTTTTCAAAGTTTAGTTGTAAATTTCATTTTTTAAATCCTAGATTAGTATATTTTAAACAATTTACAATAACGTACCATTCTCTAGAAATTTCGGCACATAATACACTTTCTCACTTCTCTCAAACGATCTAACCAGTGCAAATACCACTCAAAATATTCTTTCATTATTTAAAACTGCACAACACCCCCCTCCAGATGAACCCATCAAGAACCATTATGGTCACACTCTTGGTGTTGCTAGCGATGTGCTGTTCGGCAGATGAGAATGTAAAGCCTTCTCCTTCTCCTGCTTCTACTCCTCCTGCTATTAATATTACTACTGCTTCTCCTGCTAACACAACGACTAGAGGAGGAAACAAGATGTTAACTCCTTGCGTTGCTGTTGTGGTCACTGCAGTCATGACTGCATTTGTCATGGGTTGATGAGTGGTGGATGAGTGGTGGATGAACAGATGAAAAGTGACTTAAATGTATTTTATATTCTATTTATGATTTTATAATTCAAAACATGTAAGGCTTCAGTGCAATTAAACAGACTATATTGATTATATTCACAGCTTCTAGCTACACGCAAGATGACTTTCGAAGGTTTCGTTCTTTGCCAATCTCAGCTTAACAAACGCTCATTTCCGACTTGATTCCATCTACTGTCATTCATTTAATCAACTGTTTAGCTAATTGATCCTTTCGTCAATTTGTATTTTGTGGCTTTGTGCACACAGCATGTTGCTCGGGTGATTATACCTCCGCTTTTTGAACTTACCATGTTTCCCTTTCAAAATTACAAAAAGACTTTTTTAATCACAAGATGACTTTTAACTTTTATTTTAAACATAGTTTTTTGCAATGATTAAATTTGAATTGAATTAATAAACCCGCTATTTGGTAAATAGTTGTTTAAAAATTAAATTAAGATGCTTAGTTATATAAAAAAATAATGTAAAAAATCAGAAATGGCTTTAATGTATTTGAGTTTTTAAACCTTAAAATAGAAAAAAATAATAAATAAAAAGTCATTCAAAAGAACCTAAAATAAAAATATCAAATCATTTTAAAGTTTCAAAGTTGTATTTGGGAAAGAGGAAAAATGAAAACTAAATGGCCGAATCTAATAAAAACTTAAATTGAACATTTTTAAAACACCGAAATTCGGTCCGGTCAATGTCACATTTAACTGATGAATTTTTTCGTTCCGCCAGCTGATGAAGAAGGAAAAGTTTCGTTAATCATTAACGGTTAATGGCTCAGAACTAAAACAATTTATGAGCAACATTCTAATCTTTTCTATTGACACAACTTCTTGCCTAGCCAACAGTATATATATATATATATATATATATATATATATATATATATCTTTTTCATTAACTCAACTGATAACGAGCCACGCAATAAATCAATCATCGAATGAAAACTATTATATGCTTGGATATAAAAATAGTTTTAATTTTGAGATATTAGCAGTAATAAGCAGTCATTACAGTCAGTGGCTCAAGCCCCCCCCAGACCTATTCGAAGGGTTTCGCAATTTTTTGAAAATCGATGAGTTTTTTGGTGGGGAGGGGGGTAATGTATTTTTCAATATGCCATAGGACAATGATATTTGCTCTGGGTGGCCATCGGGTCTTTATCTCACGAAACATTTCATATATCAACACAGAACATAGAGATCCAACCAAAATAACCCTAACATGTCACAAATTCTGAGAAGAAATAAAGCACCACTACACCTTAACTACACTTTTTTATCATTACACTTTTCATATGTAAATTTTTCCAGCCATGACACAGTATATAAAAAACAACGCAGATAGACAAAATAACTTCCGAGATTTCGGAATTATCCTTCATGGAAAGGATGCTGAAACTGTGCAAATACAGCTCAAAATCACATCAACACATCAAGTTTACGTGCGGATCAGTCTAATCTCATTGCATGTATTGTAGCGGCCACATTGTGTACGATATGTACACACAACCACTCCTAGGCAACCTTTGTCCCTCGCACCCTATATAAAGTCGTTACCGTGTAAATAAACTCTCTCTCTCGTGTTTCCTGAACTCTTAGTCGTAACAATTGGTGACCCCGAACAGAAGCCCGACTAACGCACGTTATGGACGTTATTTTCTTTAAAGTTACGTCAGAGGAGGAGACGAGGGCAGAGCCGACGCCGCAAGTAAGCTCACTCAGCTTACCGGGTTTTTTTTTACAGCCAACCCAAAACTGTGGCTCTGCCACGTGGAAACAATTTTCCACAAGCGCAAAGTGTCAGCAGGACTGACAAAGTACTCATATGTGGTGGAGCACATTCCTTTCCACGTCGCCGAACAGGTTCAAGACCTACTGGTGGAGGTGCCGTCGTCGTCGCCATACGAGACGCTGAAAAAGGCAATTCTATACAGGTGCTGCCAGTCTGAGGCAAGCATGCGGAGAGAGTTGTTCGGCGACCTGCAACCAGACGGCAGACAACCTTCCAGCTGCTTCGCCACATGAAGACCCTGCTGGGCAGCAATCAAATGGACGAAGCCATCCTGAAGCAGCTATGGTTCGACAAAATGCCCACTCAGATTAAACCAATCCTGGCGGCTTCAATGAGCATCCCACTGGCAGAACTGGCGTTACAAGCAGACAGGATGGTGGAACTTCAACAAACCACCATCACACAAGTCTCAACGCCAACTCCACAAGCTTCAGCCCAAACCATGCCGGAGATACATACGTGGCTTCAACAAATCACCACAAGTATGGCCACTTTAGCGGCTAACCAGAATCAACCACGAGGAAGAATTCGTTTAAAAAGTCGACACAATTCACCTCGTTCCAGAAGCCCGAACACCACGTCAGGCATGTGCTGGTACCATCAAACGTTTGGGAAACAGGCACGAAAATGCACACCCCTATGCACTTTCGCTCATTTAAAAGGCAGGGCCGGACAGTAGGAGCGACATCTGTCCACGGCCAACAAAATAAGAGTCGCCTATTGTTCATAAAAGACGCATTCAACAACCTCACGTTCCTAATCGACACTGGTGCAGAAGTAAGCGTCATTCCTCCACCAGCCAATCATTTTCTCACCCCATCATCGTTCACGCTTCATGCATCCAACAACTCCATCATCAAAACGTATGGACAGAAATCCCTGATGGTCAACCTCGGTTTACGCAGGCAATTTCCCTGGGTTTTTCGCGTAGCCGACGTCAAGAAACCCATCATCGGAGCGGATTTTCTGTCTCATTTCAGTCTGGGAGTGGACATGTCTCGCCAACGCCTAGTGGACAACGTGCCAGAGGCGAGCATCGACGATCCATCATTCCTCTTCCATAAGAACGAAGGATTCCAAGAAGTGACGTCACGTCGAACCATGAAAATCAAAATTAAAGCGGCGCAACACAAAAAAGGCGTCAAGAAGAGCCAACTGAAGCAAGCGATAAAAAAAAGCGCGGGAATTTCCTCCCAGAATCATCATCATCACCACCAGGCTTCTGTCATGGAGGCAACGTCGTCGGCTCCAGCTGTTGTAAAGTCGAAGATGAAAAAGAAGGCGCTACCTAAGTCTAAGAAGACAGCCGTGGTGTCAGACATGCTGACAAGATTCAACAAAACAAGCATTTCCACCCCAACCCTCACCAGCCAATCTTCTCATCATTATCATCACCACCCAACAGATAATGCATTCATGCATGCATCATCCATCAATGCACCAGGAAACAAGTCTTCTACAGACTTTTCCATGGCCAATACGTCAGACTTCTCAGATGCAAAAGCATTCATGTACAACTTCACTGTTGGTGAGTGGAGCAACAAAGATGGCATCGAGCACCACCACAACAACAACAACAACAACCTCATTCTCAATCCGCCAACAACAACAACAACGACTACCAGCTCATCGAACGTCCCGAATACTCAACAGCCACCTGCAATCCACACAAGGTCCGGCAGAAGGGTGCATTGGCCAAAAAATTTGGCAGATGACGCAACGTGACTACTGCAACAACAACTATTGCACCAACAAAATTCACAACTTGACGATATTTTGTTTGCTTCTTCGTTCGCCAGTACTCTCTGGTGGGGGAGTATTGTAGCGGCGAGCGGGTTGGCTTAGATGGTAAGTCGTTAGACCTGCAACTTAAAGGTCACCAGTTCAAATTCCTGTACAGCCAACCGTGAGCTTTCATATACCTAGTGTATATGATGCGGTGTTTCACGACTTATGTCGTGTGAGTGGCGCTTCAGTTGCGTGCCCGGGCGCTATACAAAACTGACATTGTGTACGATATGTACACACAACCACTCCTAGGCGACCTTTGTCCCTCGCACCCTATATAAAGAAGTTACCGTGTAAATAAACTCTCTCTCGTGTTTCCTGAACTCTTAGTCGTAACAATGCGGAGCAGTCTGATCTCATTGCATGTATCGAACTGCAAGAACTCTTTTGAGCCACAAGCCTTCAGCCCGAGTTGAACTATATGCTCGATGTTGCTCTGACTCTGCCAGTTACTTCATAAGATGCAGAAAGAGCATTTTCTAAACTTCGGCTTATTAAAATTCATCTTAAGACGACTGTATCTGCTCGTCGTTTGCAAAGCTTGTTTGAGAATATCTGCTACCAAAACAGCTACTGCACTATTTTCAGTAAAGAAATGGTGAAAAGATTTTCACAAACTGATGACGTAACTCTAAGAATACTATGCAACTTAGTTTGTAGTTTTTCTTTTGTATCCTTAATAAACTATCTAAATTCTTTATCAATTATACTTGGTAGTTTTCATTTAGCCCATTGACCGCCGCTACCCGAGAAAAAAACTTAACATGAAATTACATTTAGACTTGCATTATATGGTCATAAGAATAACTCAAGCTAGAGACCGACCGAAACAGATATTTTTATTTCAGCCAAAACCGAAATTAGGCCGAAATTAAAATTCAATTTTCGGCCGAAACCGAAATTAAACCGAAATTGTAATCAGATTTTCGGCCGAAACCGAAGCCGAAACCGAAATTTTTCCAAACTTTTATTTAAAAAAAAGGTATTTAAGGATGGCAATGCCAGTTTAATAAGTAATTCCACACAAGCGTATATTTTAAGCCAAAAAATAAAAGTTGTTCAACAACAAAAATGGTCTACATAAGTAATTGTTTATTAAAATCAAAAAATATTATTGAATGATGACAATTTCTGTTTAATAATTAAATCCAAACAGTTTTTTATATAGTGCCCGGGCACGCAACTGAAGCGCCACTCACACGACATAAGTCGTGAAACACCGCATCATATACACTAGGTATATGATAGCTCATGGTTGGCTGTACAGGGATTTGAACTGGCGACCTTTAAGTTGCAGGTCTAACGACTTACCATCTAGGCCAACCCGCTCGCCAAACGAATATTGTGAGCAAGAAATACCTGTTTTAAACATTTTCACCAAAAATGTTGCTACGACGATCTGCGTAGATTTGCCCTGCAGAACTGAATAGTTGCTCGCTAGCCACACTTGTATTTTCGAGCAGCAGGCTCAAGACATGAATATTGGCTGCAATGCCAATACGCAAAAATATTGGATGTTCTGTTGATTTTAGGCTCTTTAAGATACGCCTGCATTTATCTTTGAATTAATGAATGGAAGCCAAATCTTCTCGGGCTTTCGATTCATATACACTGCTTATCTCAGCAAGGATATCTAGAATTCCAAATGCTTGTACATGCATTCGAACAATTAGTCTAATGTTCTGTACTTGTTTGCTTAGATTATTCGGCTGCTTTTGATACTGTAGACCACTCTTTATTACAACTACTAATAAAAAATAAGTTAAATATTAAGGATTCCTCGTTTTTATGGATTAAGTCATATTTATCTAATAGATCTGTTTATGTTTCTTTAAATCATTGTACTTCTACCCTATCTACTTACTCATATGGTGTTCCTCAAGTTTCTATTCTTGGTCCTTTGTTCTTTATTCTATACGTCTCTGAATTATCTTCTATCATTTCCTCTCATTCTCTCAACTCCCTATCCTATGCTGACGATTCGCAGTTATATGTCAGCTTCGATACCTCATCATATAATACTGTTATGTCATCTATATCTTCATGTCTATTATCTATTGAAAACTGGTCTAGCTCAATGTCTTTAAAATTGAATCCACTAAAGTTTGAACTTATATTTTGTGATAAAAATGGTAAACTAATTAATGGTCCATGTAATTTTTCCACTCATACTATTGTTCCATCTAATCATATTCGTAGCTTAGGATTTATTTTCGAATCAAAATTAACCTTATCAAATCAAATTCTATCAGTCACTAAATCTTGCTATTTTCATCTCAGACGTATCAGACAATTATTACCTTACTTTGATGACCCTTCTTTAAAGATGTTAGTCTCTGCACTTGTTTTATCTCGAATTGACTATTGTAACTCACTCTATTATAATTTACCTGAATCTACTTTAAAACCATTAAATAAAGTATTTAATTATGCAGCTAGAGTCGTTAGCCGTACTCTATTTATCACCACATTACACCCTCTCTTATCTTATCACATTGGCTCCCCATCAAATTTAGGATTATATTTAAAATCTGTGTTTTTATGTTTAAATTAAAAAACTTCCCAGTATCTCCAATATACCTCAAATCATTAATAACTGACCCTCATAGAAATAATTTAAGATCATCCACTCAAAATCATTATTTCATCCCTTCCATTAATAACTCTTTTGCTAAACGTTCTTTCATTATGCAGGTCCATATATTTGGAACTCATTACCTCCTCATTTAACTACTTCTAAATCATTATTTACTTTTCGTAAGGATCTGAAGACATATCTGCTTAACAAATTCATTTACGAGCGTTCTTGAATTTGAAGAAAGAGCGCTATAGAAATCTATTTGATTGATTGCTTGATTAATGACGCCCATAAATGAATCAACCACGATATCTTATAAAGATGAGAATCGAACCCAAACTTAATAGTACGAGTTTGATTTAGGATACAGATATATCAGATAAACTACATAAATAAATAAAAATTTCGGTTTTTCGGTAAATATGAGAACCATTTCGGCCGAAACCGAAATTGAGCCAAAATTAAAAAATTATTTTCAGCTGAAACCGAAAAATTGCCAAAATTGGAAATTTTGATTCGGCCGAAACCGAAAAATTGCCGAAACTAAGAAAATAGACAATTTCGGCGCCGAAGCCGATACCGAACCGTATTTCGGTCGGTCTCTAACTCAAGCAAAAGCGAAAACAATTATTTCATAAGTTTTAATGGGGCAAAATGTTGCAAAAACGCATAATGAGCGGGGAGTGTCACATACTGTGCAGTAAGAAATCACAAATAAATCGATTCAAACCACATTTATTAAAAAAGATTAAATTGCAAAAAGTTCGATTAAATTATGACTTCTAATTATTTTATTAGTTATAACGATAATAATAATTTTAATTTCAACAAAGTAGATTATTTAACGTGAATTACAACAGCACATTCATAAACTTTCGTGCTGTTTCAAAAACGACACTGACGACGAATGTTATATTTATTTTAATTTTATAATCAATCCATGAGAGGTTAAAAAATATTATTTTTTTCATTAAAAGCCTCAAATGTGAAGTATTTGCGGTTTGGAATTTTTTTTCGAAATATGAAAATAAACATTCATTCACAAAATTCAACTTTTAATTTTAATTTTTTACATTTCATAATACATAAACATTAAAATAATAATTTTAATATTTTCATAATAACTATTGTAATGAATGACTAGGCTTATTAAAAATCATATGAAATTATTTTACGTCAAAGTTGCGAAAACCCACCATTGATTTTTAAAAGCATTGAAAACGTTTTACAAGTTGTTTTGAATATAAAAATTTTAGTTTAAGTATTAACTATCTTTTCACCCTGAAATTAAAACTAAATTTGTATAAAAATACTAAAATCGAACACAAAAAATTGAACAATTATCTAAGCGAGAAAAGATTTTTTTGAGAAATTTTAAATGTGAACAGGAAATAAAAAAGTATAAATTAAACAAATTTAAAATTGAAATTTAACTTATCAAATTAAAATTTATCAAATTGAAATTTGACTTATAAAAGTAAAATTAAATTTTTTGTGTACAAAATATGTGAAAATACTCGGTTATATATATATATATATATACATATATACATATATATATATATATATATATATATATATATATATATATATATATATATATATATATATATATATATATATATATATATATATATATATATATATATATATATATATATATATATATATATATATATATATATATATATATATATATATATATATATATATATATATATATATATATATATATATATATATATATATATATATATATATATATATATATATATATATATATATATATATATAGGCCGATATCTTATCTTGGGTCGTGAATGGCGACTCACCATATCGTATGATAAAAAAAGTCAAACGTTCTGAAATTTAAACAAAATGAACATAACTAATTGAAATTATTCAAAAACAAATTTGTTATCTGCGATTTCAAGTATCCGGTAAAGATATCATATCTGTATTATTCACGATATTAGATAATTTATTAAAATGACCTTTACACACACAAAAATAGTTGGAGACATTGTGTGTATATAAGTGAAGATAAAAAGCAGGATCATATTTAATATTCTTTTTTCTTCTAAAAGTCTCTTTTCAAAGTTTAGTTGTAAATTTCATTTTTTAAATCCTAGATTAGTATATTTTAAACAATTTACAATAACGTACCATTCTCTAGAAATTTCGGCACATAATACACTTTCTCACTTCTCTCAAACGATCTAACCAGTGCAAATACCACTCAAAATATTCTTTCATTATTTAAAACTGCACAACACCCCCCTCCAGATGAACCCATCAAGAACCATTATGGTCACACTCTTGGTGTTGCTAGCGATGTGCTGTTCGGCAGATGAGAATGTAAAGCCTTCTCCTTCTCCTGCTTCTACTCCTCCTGCTATTAATATTACTACTGCTTCTCCTGCTAACACAACGACTAGAGGAGGAAACAAGATGTTAACTCCTTGCGTTGCTGTTGTGGTCACTGCAGTCATGACTGCATTTGTCATGGGTTGATGAGTGGTGGATGAGTGGTGGATGAACAGATGAAAAGTGACTTAAATGTATTTTATATTCTATTTATGATTTTATAATTCAAAACATGTAAGGCTTCAGTGCAATTAAACAGACTATATTGATTATATTCACAGCTTCTAGCTACACGCAAGATGACTTTCGAAGGTTTCGTTCTTTGCCAATCTCAGCTTAACAAACGCTCATTTCCGACTTGATTCCATCTACTGTCATTCATTTAATCAACTGTTTAGCTAATTGATCCTTTCGTCAATTTGTATTTTGTGGCTTTGTGCACACAGCATGTTGCTCGGGTGATTATACCTCCGCTTTTTGAACTTACCATGTTTCCCTTTCAAAATTACAAAAAGACTTTTTTAATCACAAGATGACTTTTAACTTTTATTTTAAACATAGTTTTTTGCAATGATTAAATTTGAATTGAATTAATAAACCCGCTATTTGGTAAATAGTTGTTTAAAAATTAAATTAAGATGCTTAGTTATATAAAAAAATAATGTAAAAAATCAGAAATGGCTTTAATGTATTTGAGTTTTTAAACCTCAAAATAGAAATAAATAATGAATAAAAAGTCATTCAAAAGAACCTAAAATAAAAATATCAAATCATTTCAAAGTTTCAAAGTTGTATTTGGGAAAGAGGAAAAATGAAAACAAAATGGCCGAATCTAATAAAAACTTAAATTGAACATTTTTAAAACACCGAAATTCGGTCCGGTCAAGTCACATTTAACTGATGAATTTTTTCGTTCCGCCAGCTGATGAAGAAGGAAAAGTTTCGTTAATCATTAACGGTTAATGGCTCAGAACTAAAACAATTTATGAGCAACATTCTAATCTTTTCTATTGACACAACTTCTTGCCTAGCCAACAGTATATATATATATATATATCTTTTTCATTAACTCAACTGATAACGAGCTACGCAATAAATCAATCATCGAATGAAAACTATTATATGCTTGGATATAAAAATAGTTTTTATTTTGAGATATTAGCAGTAATAAGCAGTCATTACAGTCAGTGGCTCAAGCCCCCCCCCCCCCCCCCCCCCCCCAGACCTATTCGAAGGGTTTCGCAATTTTTTGAAAATCGATGAGTTTTTTGGTGGGGAGGGGGGTAATGTATTTTTCAATATGCCATAGGACAATGATATTTGCTCTGGATGGCCATCGGGTCTTTATCTCACGAAACATTTCATATATCAACACAGAACATAGAGATCCAACCAAAATAACACTAACATGTCACAAATTCTGAGAAGAAATAAAGCACCACTACACCTTAACTACACTTTTTTATCATTACACTTTTCATATGTAAATTTTTCCAGCCATGACACAGTATATAAAAAACAACGCAGATAGACAAAATAACTTCCGAGATTTCGGAATTATCCTTCATGGAAAAGATGCTGAAACTGTGCAAATACAGCTCAAAATCACATCAACACATCAAGTTTACGTGCGGATCAGTCTAATCTCATTGCATGTATTGTAGCGGCCACATTGTGTACGATATGTACACACAACCACTCCTAGGCGACCTTTGTCCCTCGCACCCTATATAAAGTCGTTACCGTGTAAATAAACTCTCTCTCGTGTTTCCTGAACTCTTAGTCGTAACAATTGGTGACCCCGAACAGAAGCCCGACTAAAGCACGTTATGGACGATATTTTCTTTAAAGTTACGTCAGAGGAGGAGACGAGGGCAGAGCCGACGCCACAAGTAAGCTCACTCAGCTTACCCGTTTTTTTTTACAGCCAACCCAAAACTGTGGCTCTGCCACGTGGAAGCAATTTTCCACACGCGCAAAGTGTCAGCAGGACTGACAAAGTACTCATATGTGGTGGAGCACATACCTTTCCACGTCGCCGAACAGGTTCAAGACCTACTGGTGGAGGTGCCGTCGTCGTCGCCATACGAGACGCTAAAAAAAAGCGATACTACATAGGTGCTGCCGGTCTGAGGCAAGCATGCTGAGAGCGTTGTTCGGTGACCTGCAACCAGATGGCAGACAACCCTCCCAGCTGCTTCGCCACATGAAGTCACTGCTGGGTAGCAACAAAATGGACGAAGCCATCTTGAAGCAGCTATGGCTCGACAAAATGCCCACTCACATTAAACCAATCCTGGCGGCTTCAATGAGCATCCCACTGGCAGAACTGGCGTTACAAGCAGACAGAATGGGGAAACTTCAACAAACCACCATCACACAAGTCTCAACGCCAACTCCACAAGCTTCAGCCCAAACCATGCCGGAGATCCATACGTGGCTTCAACAAATCACCACAAGTATGGCCACTTTAGCTGCTAACCAAAATCAACCACGAGGAAGAATTCGTTTAAACAGTCGACACAATTCACCTCGTTCCAGAAGCCCGAACACCACGTCAGGCATGTGCTGGTACCACCAAACGTTTGGCAAACAGGCACAAAAATGCACACCACCATGCACTTTCACTCATTTTGAAAGGCAGGGCCGAACAATAGGAGCGACATTTGTCCACGGCCAACAAAACATGAGTCGCCTATTGTTCATAAAAGACGCATTCAACAACCTCACGTTCCTAATTGACACTGGTGCAGAAGTAAGCGTCATTCCTCCACCAGCCAATCATTCTCTCACCCCATCATCGTTCACGCTTTATGCATCCAACAACTCCGTCATCAAAACGTATGGACAGAAATCCTTGATGGTCAACCTCGGTTTACGCAGGCAATTTCCATGGGTATTTCGCGTAGCCGACGTCAAGAAACCGATCATCGGGGCGGATTTTCTGTCTCATTTCAGTCTGGGAGTGGACATGTCTTGCCAACGCCTAGTGGACAACGTGCCAGAGGCGAGCATCGACGATCCATCGTTCCTCTTCGATAAGAACGAAGGATTCCAAGAAGTGACGTCACGTCGCACCATGAAAATCAAAATTAAAGCGGCGCAACACAAAGAAGGCGTCAAGAAGAGCCAACTGAAGCAAGCGATAAAAAAAAGCGCGGTAATTTCCTCCCAGAATCATCATCATCACCACCAGGCTTCTGTCATGGCGGCAACGTCGTCGGCTCCAGCTGTTGTAAAGTCGAAGATGAAAAAGAAGGCGATACCTAAGTCTAAGAAGACAGCCGTGGTGTCAGACAAGCTGACAAGATTCAACAAAACAAGCATTTCCACCCCAACCTTCACCAGCCAATCTTCTCATCATTATCATCACCACCCAACTGAGAATGCATTCATGCATGCATCACCCATCAATGCACCAGGAAACAACAAGTCTTCTACAGACTTTTCCATAGCCAATACGTCAGACTCCTCAGATGCAAAAGCATTCATGTACAACTTCACTGTTGGTGAGTGGAGCAACAAAGATGGCATCGAGCACCACCACAACAACAACAACAACCTCATTCTCAATCCGCCAACAACAACAACGACTACCAGCTCATCGAACGTCCCGAATACTCAACAGCCACCTGCAATCCGCACAAGGTCCGGCAGAAGGGTGCATTGGCCAAAAAATTTGGCAGATGACGCAACGTGACTACTGCAACAACAACTATTGCACCAACAAAATTCACAACTTGACAATATTTTGTTTGCTTCTTCGTTCGCCAGTACTCTCTGGTGGGGGAGTATTGTAGCGGCCACATTGTGTACGATATGTACACACAACCACTCCTAGGCGACCATTGTCCCTCGCACCCTATATAAAGTCGTTACCGTGTAAATAAACTCTCTCTCGTGTTTCCTGAACTCTTAGTCGTAACAATGCGGATCAGTCTAATCTCATTGCATGTATCGAACTGCAAGAACTCTTTTGAGCCACAAGCCTTCAGCCCGAGTTGAACTATATGCTCGATGTTGCTCGGACTCTGCCAGTTACTTCATAAGATGCAGAAAGAGCATTTTCTAAACTTCGGCTTATTAAAATTCATCTTAAGACGACTGTATCTGCTCGTCGTTTGCAAAGCTTGTTTGAGAATATCTGCTACCAAAACAGCTACTGCACTTCTTTCAGTAAAGAAATTGTGAAAAGATTTTCACAAACTGATGACGTAACTCTAAGAATACTATGCAACTTAGTTTGTAGTATTTCTTTTGTATCCTTAATAAACTATCTAAATTCTTTATCAATTATACTTGGTAGTTTTCATTTAGCCCATTGACCGCCGCTACCCGAGAAAAAAACTTAACATGAAATTACATTTAGACTTGCATTATATGGTCATAAGAATAACTCAAGCTAGAGACAGACCGAAACAGATATTTTTATTTCAGCCAAAACCGAAATTAGGCCGAAATTAAAATCCAATTTTCAGCCAAAACCGAAATTATGCCGAAATTGAAATTCAATTTTCGGCCGAAACCGAAATTAAACCGAAATTGTAATCAGATTTTCGGCCGAAACCGAAGCCGAAACCGAAATTTTTCCAAACTTTAATTTAAAAAAAAAAAAGTATTTAAGGATGGCAATGCCAGTTTAATAAGTAATTCCAAACAAGCGTATATTTTAAGCCAAAAAATAAAAGTTGTTCAACAACAAAAATGGTCTACATAAGTAATTGTTTATTAAAATCAAAAAATATTATTGAATGATGACAATTTCTGTTTAATAATTAAATCCAAACAAACGAATATTGTGAGCAAGAAATAACTGTTTTTAAACATTTTCACCAAGAAGGTTGCTGCGACGATCTGCGTAGATTTGCCCTGCAGAACTAAATAGTTGCTCGCTAGCCACACTTGTATTTTCGAGCAGCAGGCTCAAGACATGAATATTGGCTGCAATGCGAATACGCAAAAATATTGGATGTTCTGTTGATTCTAGGCTCTTTAAGATACGCCTGCATTTATTTTTGAATTAATGAATGGAAGCCAAATCTTCTCGGGCTTTCGATTAATATACACTGCTTATCTCAGCAAGGATATCTAGAATTCCAAATGCTTGTACATGTCATTCGAACAATTAGTCTAATGTTCTGTACTTGTTTGCTTAGATTATTCGGCTGCTTTTGATACTGTAGACCACTCTTTATTACAACTATTAATAAAAAATAAGTTAAATATTAAGGATTCCTCGTTTTTATGGATTAAGTCATATTTATCTAATAGATCTGTTTATGTTTCTTTAAATCACTGTACTTCTACCCTATCTACTTACTCATATGGTGTTCCTCAAGGTTCTATTCTTGGTCCTTTGTTCTTTATTCTATACGTCTCTGAATTATCTTCTATCATTTCCTCTCATTCTCTCAACTCCCAATCCTATGCTGACAATTTGCAGTTATATGTCAGCTTCGATACATCATCATATAATACTGTTATGTCATCTATATCTTCATGTCTATTATCTATTGAAAACTGGTCTAGCTCAATGTCTTTAAAATTGAATCCACTAAAGTTTGAACTTATATTTTTTGATAAAAATGGTAAACTAATTAATGGTCCATGTAATTTTTCCACTCATACTATTGTTCCATCTAATCATATTCGTAGCTTAGGATTTATTTTCGAATCAAAATTAACCTTATCAAATCAAATTCTATCAGTCACTAAATCTTGCTATTTTCATCTCAGACGTATCAGACAATTATTACTTTACTTTGATGACCCTTCTTTAAAGATGATAATCTCTGCACTTGTTTTATCTCGAATTGACTATTGTAACTCACTCTATTATAATTTACCTGAATCTACTTTAAAACCATTAAATAAAGTATTTAATTATGCAGCTAGAGTCGTTAGCCGTACTCTATTTATCACCACATTACACCCTCTCTTATCTTATTACATTGGCTCCCCATCAAATTAAGGATTATATTTAAAATCTGTGTTTTTATGTTTAAATTAAAAAACTCCCCAGTATCCCCAATATACCTCAAATCATTAATAACTCACCCTCATAGAAATAATTTAAGATCATCCACTCAAAATCACTATTTCATCCCTTCCATTAATAACTCTTTTGCTAAACGTTCTTTCCATTATGCAGGTCCATATATTTGGAACTCATTACCTCCTCATTTAACTACTTCTAAATCATTATTTACTTTTCGTAAGGATCTGAAGACATATCTGCTTAACAAATTAATTTACGAGCGTTCTTGAATTTGAAGAAAGAGCGCTATAGAAATCTATTTGATTGATTGCTTGTTAATGACGCCCATAAATGAATCAACCACGATATCTTATAGAGATGAGAATCGAACCCAAACTTAATAGTGCGAGTTTGATTGAGGATACAGATATGTCAGATAAACTACATAAATAAATAAAAATTTCGGTTTTTCGGTAAATATGAGAACCATTTCGGCCGAAACCGAAATTGAGCCAAAATTAAAAAATTATTTTCAGCTGAAACCGAAAAATTGCCAAAATTGGAAATTTTGATTCGGCCGAAACCGAAAAATTGCCGAAACTAAGAAAATAGACAATTTCGGCGCCGAAGCCGAAACCGAACCGAATTTCGGTCGGTCTCTAACTCAAGCAAAAGCGAAAACAATTATTTCATAAGTTTTAATGGGGCAAAATGTTGCAAAAACGCATAATGAGCGGGGAGTGTCACATACTGTGCAGTAAGAAATCACAAATAAATTGATTAAAACCACATTTATTAAAAAAGATTAAATTTCAAGAAGTTCGATTAAATTATGACTTCTAATTATTTTATTAGTTATAACAATAATAATAATTTTAATTACAACAAAGTAAATTATTTAACGTGAATTACAACAGCACATTCATAAACTTTCGTGCTGTTTCAAAAACGACACTGACGACGAATGTTATCTTTATTTTAATTTTATAATCAATCCATGAGAGGTTAAAAAATATTATTTTTTTCATTAAAAGCCTCAAATGTGAAGTATTTGCGGTTTGGAATTTTTTTTCGAAATATGAAAATTAACATTCATCCACAAAATTCAACTTTTAATTTTAATTTTTTACATTTCATAATACATAAACATTAAAATAATAATTGTAATATTTTCATAATAACTATTGTAATGAATGACTAGGCTTATTAAAAATCATATGAAATTATTTTACGTCAAAGTTGCGAAAACCCACCATTGATTTTTAAAAGCATTGAAAACGTTTTACAAGTTGTTTTGAATATAAAAATTTTAGTTTAAGTATTAACTATCTTTTCACCCTGAAATTAAAACTAAATTTGTATAAAAAGACTAAAATCGAACAAAAAAATTGAACAATTATCTAAGCGAGAAAAGATTTTTTTGAGAAATTTTAAATGTGAACAGGAAATAAAAAATTATAAATTAAACAAATTTAAAATTGAAATTTAACTTATCAAATTAAAATTTATCAAATTGAAATTTGACTTATAAAATTAAAATTTTTGTGTACAAAATATGTGAAAATACTCGGTTTTAAAACAACAAAAAATATATAAATTGATGTTGCAAAAACGAAACAGCAGCGGTAAATGGGTTAAACAATTAATTTTTTTTTACTAAAGTTGAGCTCCCCCCAGCATTTTTTGCTGGTTGCGCCCCTGATTACAGTCATTTTCAGTAATTAGCAGTAATTAGCAGTCATTAGCAGTCATTAGCAGTCATTAGCAGTCATTAGAAGTCATTAGAAGTCATTAGCAGTAATTAGCAGTCATTAGCAGTAATTAGCAGTCATCGCAAAAACTTTAAATCTTCATCGGCCAACTGGCTGGCTGATCGAGAAAATTCATCAGCCAATGGTCACCATTGCCGAACCAAATTTTCGATGTTTTAAAAATCACCGATTAAAGTATATTCATATATATATATATATAATTTAATCGGTGATTAATATATATATATATATATATATATATAGGCCGATATCTTATCTTGGGTCGTGAATGGCGACTCACCATATCGTATGATAAAAAAAGTCAAACGATCTGAAATTTTAGCAAAATGAACATAACTAATTAAAATTATTCAAAAACAAATTTTTTATCTGCGAATTCAAGTATCCGGTAAAGATATCATATCTGTATTATTCACGATATTAGATACTTTTCTTTAAAAATGACCTTTACACACACAAAAATAGTTGGAGACATTGTGAGTATATAAGTGAAGATAAAAAGCAGGATGATATGATATATTTTTACAAAGTCTTTTCTCTTCTCAAAGTCTCTTCTCAAAGTTTAGTTGTAAATTTCATTTTTTTAAATTCTAGATAAGTATTTTTTAAACAATTTCCAATAACGTACCATTTTCTGTAAATTTTGACACATAATAAACTTTCTCACTTCTCTCAAACGATCAAACCAGTGCAAATACCACTCCAAACATTCTTTCTTTATTTAAAACTGCACAACACCCTCCTCCAGATGAACCCATCAAGAACTATTATGGTCACACTCTTGGTGTTGCTAGCGATGTTCTGTGCGGCAGAAAACATTCATAGTGCTCCTGCTCCTCTAGCTGATTCTCCTGCTCCTCTGGATGATCCTCTTGCTGATCCTTCTTCTAATATTACTACTTCTACTGCTCCTACTCCTGCTACTTCAACTAACAGTTCAATCATTCCACCAACGACTAGAGGAGGAAACAAGATGTTAACTCCTTGCTTTGCTGTTGTGGTCACTGCAGTCATGACTGCATTTGTCATGGGTTGATGAGCGGTGGATGAGTGGTGGATGAACAGATGGAAAGTGACTTAAATGTATTTTATATTCTATTTATGATTTTATAAAACATGTAAGGCTTCAGTGCAATTAAACAGACTATATTGATTATATTCACAGCTTCTTAGCTACACGCAAGATGACGTTCGAATGCTTCGTTCTTTGCCAATCTCAGCTTAACAAACGCTCATTTCCGACTTGATTCCATCTACTGTCATTCATTTAATCAACTGTTTAGCTAATTGATCCTTTCGTCAATTTGTATTTTGTGGCTTTGTGCACACAGCATGTTGCTCGGGTGATTATACCTCCGCTTTTTGAACTTACCATGTTTCCCTTTCAAAATTACAAAAAGACTTTTTTAATCACAAGATGACTTTTAACTTTTATTTTAAACATAGTTTTTTGCAATGATTAAATTTGAATTGAATTAATAAACCCGCTATTTGGTAAATAGTTGTTTAAAAATTAAATTAAGATGCTTAGTTATATAAAAAAATAATGTAAAAAATCAGAAATGGCTTTAATGTATTTGAGTTTTTAAACCTTAAAATAGAAAAAAATAATAAATAAAAAGTCATTCAAAAGAACCTAAAATAAAAATATCAAATCATTTTAAAGTTTCAAAGTTGTATTTGGGAAAGAGGAAAAATGAAAACTAAATGGCCGAATCTAATAAAAACTTAAATTGAACATTTTTAAAACACCGAAATTCGGTCCGGTCAAGTCACATTTAACTGATGAATTTTTTCGCTCCACCAGCTGATGAAGAAGGAAAAGTTTCGTTAATCATTAACGGTTGTAGGTGAACTGCACACCAAAGAAATCGCGCTGCATGTGTTAAATGCACATTTGATTTTGCACATTTCTTCTTTTTTACAGAAAAAACGTTAATTTACGGTTAAAGTTAAAGTTAGGATTAGGGTTAGGGTTAGAGTTAGGGTTAGGGTTTTCCGAAAAATCGCATTTTAAGAATACATGTGCAAAATCAAATGTGTATTTAACACATGCAGCGCGATTTCTTTGGTGTGCAGTTCACCTATAACCATCATTAACGGTTAATGGCTCAGAACTAAAACAATTTATGCGCAACATTCTAATCTTTTTTATTGACACAACTTCTTGCCTAGCCAACAATCCGATGTTCATTTGTTTCCATGCTTTCTAATCAGTTGATTGAGCAGCTGTTAATCAAACAGATACCGATTTCTTAGGTTGTAGATAAACCGCACACCAAAGAAAGCGCGCTGCCTGTGTTAAATGCACATTTTCTTCTGCACATGATCTGCGTTTTATCCATTATATTTTTAATTTTTAAATTGATATTTTATTTTATTGATATTGATTTTCTAAAATCAGTTAAATAAATTGTTATGTTTTAAAATCAGTTAAATAAATTGTTATGTTTTAAATTAGTTAAATAAATTGTTGTTTTAACTTTTTTTTCACTTTTTTAAAATTTGTATACATTTTTTTTCTAATTTTAGAATTAGAAAAATATTTTTATAGGTTTCTGCAAATAATAAATAAAATTTTAATATTTTACTTTTTTGAAATCTTTCTGGTTTTTACCCCATCAATCGGTTGTAGGTTAACTGCACACAAAGGAAAGCACACTGCATGTGTTAAATGCACATTTTGTTTTTCACATTTATTCTTTTTTACAGAAAAAACGTTAATTCAGGGTTAAGGTTAGGGTTAGGATTAGGGTTAGGGTTAGAGTTTGAGTTTGATTTTGAAAAAATCTTTGGTTAGCGGCTGCCATTTTGGCAGCCGCTCAAATAAATTTGTAGAATAAACGGTTATGGGTATAATATATTAAAATTTTAGAATCTTAAGTCTAAATAAAAATTATATTTAATTAATTAGAATGTTTTTTGTGCGAATATTGGTTGTTTTGAATCTGTCGAGGAATGACCGCAGCAGACCAAGATGGCCGCAGGGAATCAAGTGAGCTGCGACATAAAGAAGAAAACCTTCCATAGCAGCAGCAGTTCCAGTGCTGGCAAGGACTTCTCCTTCACCCTCTTTCGCAGCCTCGGCACCAGTGGCAAGACAGAAAATTGACAAGAATGATGATTGTGTTTTGTGGTTTTGAGGATGATGTGGTGATGATTGTGCTGTGGTACGAGTCTTGGTACTGTAGTGATGATTGAATTTTTTTTGGTAGTGATAGTGATTTTTTGGCGGTGATTGTCATGGTGGTGTGGGTGAGGTTTGATTATTGAGGTTGATTGTTTGTTTTTTATATTTAAATTGATATATATATACATATATTGGTAGTGGTCTAAAAACCGTTTTATTTAACAAATTTATTTGAAGAGCGCTTTTGTTCACTCAGTAAAGGGCGCTATACAAATCATTAGTGATTGATTGATTGATTGAGAGTTAGGGTTAGGGTTTTCAGAAAAATGGCATTTTAAGAATACATGTGCAAAACAAAATGTGCATTTAACACATGCAGTGTGCTTTCTTTTGTGTGCAGTTAACCTACAACCCTATCAATATGCAGAATAAAACGTGAAAAATCAAATGTGCATTTACCACATGCAGCGCGCTTTCTTTGGTGTGCATTTCCCCTATAACAGATTTCTTATCAATAAGTGCCTACTTGGGGTTGCCATGGCGATATGCATGTCGTATGATAAGTTAGAACAAAAGTCAAACGTTCTGAAATCTCAAAAAAAATTGTTACAAATGCTCATAATCCATTAAAAGTGTTTTTATAATTTTTTGAATTTTATTATTATCATCAATCAATCACTAAGTATTTGTATAGCGCCCTTCGTAAGTGAACTAAAGCGCTCAAATTATTATTTAAATTATAAAGTGCAAGTATCCGCAAACGTTTGATTTATAATCTATAACGATTTTCTTTTTTGTGTGTGTTCTGTGCATAATCTTAGATAATACTTTTTAAATAGACTATAAATGACCTTTACACACGCACATATGTTTGAAAATATCGTGAGTGTAGAAGTGAAGATAAAAAGCAGGATGATATGTTATATTTTTAAAAAGTCTTTTCTAATGGTTTGTTGTAAATTTTAAAAATTTACAAAAACTTTTTTTTCGGAAACTTTCTACAAATAATAGATTTTCTTACACCCCTTTCACTGTTTACTACTGCACAACATCACCCTCCAGATGAAACCTTCAAGAACCATTATGGGCACAGGCTTGGTGTTGCTAGCGATGTTTTGTGCGGCTGACGCATTGACTTGTTATCAATGTGAAAACTGTGAGAAGCCAACAACTGAAGTCTGCGGAGCCTTTCTAAAGTCTTGCTATAAAGTCACTTCACAAGTTCAGAGTGAGTTGATAAGGCCTTTCATTATTAGTTTTTTTGGATTGATTCGTATTCACGGTTTGTCCACCAAGTTTATTCAGATACTTAGTTTTTCAGAATAAATTAGTTTTAAAACCGCCCAACTAAGCTGTTTATTTAAAATATATTCTCTAAAAAAATCCGCTATTCAAAGAAATAAAGGGTGCGCACTATACATGAACGCGTTTTCAAAATGATTTTCAAGGGCGAAATGATAACAATAATATTTATTATAATTATCAAAATCCCTATAATATTTAAATTTTCAAATATTTATTTTCTTAATAATCGTCAAATTGCCATACTAAATTTATCCAATTAAATAGTCTTTTTAATCAGATATCTTCATCCTTACCACTACATCATAACTACTCCTACTCAACTATATAACCTATACAGGAAAGGAAATGGTCAGGAGTGGCTGTGCTGCCGTGGACCAGGACCACTGTTTCACCGACATCGATGGAAATGAGTCCTGCTACTGCAAGAGTAAGTATTTGTAAACTTTTTCATGGGTGCATAAATAAAAAAATAAATGTGAATTTTTTTTAGTAGTTGTAGTATTTGCTATCTACGATTTTTTCGTTTAGATTTTAATCCACTTATTTATCCTTTTCCAATTTCTAAGCTTAGTTGATTACATAGTTCTCAAACCAATCCAACAAACGTATTTAAACCTTCACCACAGCTGACTTGTGCAACTCAGAAATTGTTCTTCTCCCTTTCAAAGGAACTGCCGAAAGCGAGCGAAAAGTCATTCGCGAATTCGATGGTGTTCTCGTTCCCACGACCAATCCAAAATCAACCACTCCTACCCCTTTCAAAACCACTGTAAAAATACCTTTCAAAACCACTGTAAAAACCCCTGTCAGAACCACTGTAAAAGTACCTTCCAGTACCACTGTAAAAACCCCTGTCAGAACCACTGTAAAAGTACCTTCCAGGACGACTAGAGGAGGAAACAAGATGTTAACTCCTTGCGTTGCTGTTGTGGTCGCTGCAGTCATGACTGCATTTGCCATGAGTTAATGAGTGGTGGATGAATAGATGGATGAATGGTGGATGAATAGATGGATGAGTGGTGGATGAATAGATGGATGAGTGGTGGATGATTGGTGGATGAACAGATGAAAAGTGACTTAAATGTATTTTATATTCTATTTATGATTTTATAATTCAACACATGTAAGGCTTCAGTGCAATTAAACAGACTATATTGATTATATTCACATCTTCTAGCTACACGCAAGATGACTTTCGAAGGTTTCGTTCTTTGCCAATCTCAGCTTAACAAAATGTTCATTTCCGACTTGATTCCATCTACTGTCATTCATTTAATCAACTGTTTAGCTAATTGTTCCTTTCGTGAATTTGTATTTTGTGGCTTTGTGCACACAGCATGTTGCTCGGGTGATTATACCTCCGCTTTTTGAACTTACCATGTTTCCCTTTCAAAATTACAAAAAGACTTTTTTAATCACAAGATGACTTTTAACTTTTATTTTAAACATAGTTTTTTGCAATGATTAAATTTGAATTGAATTAATAAACCCGCTATTTGGTAAATAGTTGTTTAAAAATTAAATTAAGATGCTTAGTTATATAAAAAAATAATGTAAAAAATCAGAAATGGCTTTAATGTATTTGAGTTTTTAAACCTTAAAATAGAAAAAAATAATAAATAAAAAGTCATTCAAAAGAACCTAAAATAAAAATATCAAATCATTTTAAAGTTTCAAAGTTGTATTTGGGAAAGAGGAAAAATGAAAACTAAATGGCCGAATCTAATAAAAACTTAAATTGAACATTTTTAAAACACCGAAATTCGGTCCGGTCAATGTCACATTTAACTGATGAATTTTTTCGTTCCGCCAGCTAATGAAGAAGGAAAAGTTTCGTTAATGATTAACGGTTAATGGCTCAGAACTAAAACAATTTATGCGCAACATTCTAATCTTTTTTATTGACACATCTTTTTGCTTAGCCAACAATCCGATGTTCATTTGTTTCCATGCTTTCTAATTAGTTGAGTGAGCAGCTGTTAATCAAACAGATACCGATTTCTTAGGTTGTAGATAAACCGCACACCAAAGAAATCGCGCTGCATGTGTTAAATGCACATTTTCTTTCTCACATGATCTACGTTAATTTAGGGTTAAGGTTAGGGTAAGGGTTAGGGTTAGGGTTAGGGTTAGGGTTAGGGTTAGGGTTTTCAGAAAAATCGCATTTTAAGAAGAAATGTGCAAAAAAAAAGTGCATTTAACACATGCAGCGCGCTTTCGTTTGTGTGCAGTTAACCTACAACCATTTCTTATCAATAAGTGCCTACTTGGGGTTGCCATGGCGATATGCATGTCGTATGATAAATTAGAACAAAAGTCAAACGTTCTGAAATCTCAACAAAATTTGTTACAAATACACATATTCCATTAAAAGTGTTTTTAAAATTTGTTGAATTTTATTATTATCATCAATCAATCAATCAATCACTAAGTATTTAATAGCGCCCTTCGTAAGTGAACAAAAGCGCTCAAATTATTATTTAAATTATAAAGTGCAAGTATCCGCAAACGATTGATTTATAATCTATAACGATTTCCTTTTTTGTGTGTGTTCTGTGCATAATCTTAGATAATACTTTTAAAATAGACTATAAATGACCTTTACACACGCACATATGTTTGAAAATATCGTGAGTGTAGAAGTGAAGATAAAAAGCAGGATGATATGTTATATTTTTACAAAGTCTTTTCTAATGGTTTGTTGTAAATTTTAACAATTTCCAAAAACTTTTTTTTCTGAAACATTCCACACATAATAGATTTTCTTAAACCCATTTCACTATTTACTACTGCACAACATCACCCTCCAGATGAAACCTTCAAGAACCATTATGGGCACAGGCTTGGTGTTGCTAGCGATGTTCTGTGCGGCTGACGCATTGACTTGTTATCAATGTAAAAACTGTGAGAAGCCAACAACTGAGGTCTGCGGAGCCTTTCTAAAGTCTTGCTATAAAGTCACTTCACAAGTTCAGGGTGAGTTGATAAGGCTTTTCATTATTAGTTTTTTTTGGATTGATTCGTATTCACGGTTTGTCCACCAAGTTTATTCAGATACTTAGTTTTTCAGAATAAATTAGTTTTAAAACCGCCCAACTAAGCTGTTTATTTAAAATATATTCTCTAAAAAAATCCGCTATTCAAAGAAATAAAGTGTGCGCACTATACATGAACGCGTTTTCAAAATGATTTTCAAGGGCGAAATGATAACAACCATATTTATTATAATCATCAAAATCCCTATAATATTTAAATTTTCAAATATTTATTTTCTTAATAATCGTCAAATTGCCATACTAAATTTATCCAATTAAATAGTCTTTTTATTCAGATATCTTCATCCTTACCACTACATCATAACTACTCCTACCCAACTACATAACCTACACAGGAAAGAAAGTGGTCAAGAGTGGCTGTGCTGCCGTGGACTTCAGTGCAATTAAACAATTAAACCACTGTTCCACCGACATCGATGGAAATGAGTCCTGCTACTGCAAGAGTAAGTATTTTTTAACTTTTTTAATGGGTGCATAAATTTTACAAAATAATTGTGAACTTTTTTTTAATAGTTGAAGTATTTGCTATCTACGATTTTTTTGTTTAGCTTTTCATCCACTTATTTATCCCTTTCCAATTTCTAAGCTAAGTTAATTACATAGTTCTCAAACCAATCCAACTAACGTATTTTAACCTTCACCAAAGCTGACTTGTGCAACTCAGAAATTGTTCTTCTCCCTGTCAAAAGAACTGCCGAAAGCGAGCGAAGAGTCATTCGCGAATTCGATGGTGTTCTCGCTCCCACGAGAAATCCAAAAGCTACCAATCCTACCCCTTTCAAAACCACTGTAAAAGTAACTTTCAGTACCACTGTAAAAACCACTGTGAAAACCACTGTAAAAACCCCTTTCAGAACCACTGTAAAAGTACCTTTCAGTACCACTGTAAAAACCACTGTGAAAAGCACTTCCAGGACGACTAGAGGAGGAAACAAGATGTTAACTCCTTGCTTTGCTGTTGTGGTCGTTGCAGTCATGACTGCATTTACCATGAGTTGATGAGTGGTGGATGAATAGATGGATGAGTGGTGGATGAATAGATGGATGAGTGGTGGATGAATAGATGGATGAGTGGTGGATTAATAGATGGATGAGTGGTGGATGATTGGTGGATGAACAGATGAAAAGTTACTTAAATGTATTTTATATTCTATTTATAATTTTATAATTCAAAACATGTAAGGCTTCAGTGCAATTAAAAAGACTATATTGATTATATTCACAGCTTCTTAGCTACACGCAAGATGACGTTCGAATGTTTCGTTCTTTGCCAATCTCAGCTTAACAAACGCTCATTTCCGACTTGATTCCATCTACTGTCATTCATTTCAACAACTGTTTAGCTAATTTTTCCTTTCGTCAATTTGTATTTTATGGCTTTGTGCACACAGCATGTTGCTCGGGTGATTATACCTCCGCTTTTGAACTTACCATGTTTCCCTTTTCGAAATTACACAAACACTTTTTTCAGCACAATATTTGTTATAATTTTTTTTACCTAATCTTTATTCTTCACGGCTTGACAGCAGTGTTATTTTCGTTTCATAAAATAATTATAGTTTTTATTTCAGTTTCGTTTTGGAATTAATTATAGTTTTTATTTTCGTTTTCGTTTTGAAAATAATTATAGTTTTTATTTTCGTTTTCGTTTTGAAAATAACTAAAGTTTTTATTTTCATTTTAGTTTGAAAATATATTAATTTACAACTTTGAACACTATTTTTTTATATCTAAAAAAATTAATTGATTATAAAATGAAACAGTAAAATAGAACTGTATATTAACAACAAATGAGTTTTATAAATTAACAGTCAATTGAAATAATATAAGAATTGAGTACGTAAATTATTGAGTAATAACAAATTTGAAATATAATAAAAAATTTACGATTATAATAAGTGATAATTTAATTGACAAAGCGAAGCGGTAATAAAATAACGTTTATTAAATGGCGCTACTTTCATAAAACCCAAAGATAATGTTTATAACATAGACATATATTTTTTATATAAATTACACATTTACATATTATGGCATACTTTGAAATTTATTTAATTTTCGTTTTAAAAATAATTATAGTTTTTATTTCAGTTTCGTTTTGGAAATAATTATAATTTTTATTTTCGTTTTCGTTTTGAAAATAAATTTAGTTTTTATTTTCGTTTTCGTGGAACGATTATTCAAAATTGTCGTTTTCGTTTTCGTTTTCGTTACGAAAATAACACTGCTTGACAGACGCAAGCCATGTTACAACGAATACAAAAATAGAAAAGAAAAAAAAGATTTTAAACTTTCATTTTACGAATACTTTTCCGCAATTATTAAAATCAAATTGAATTTATAAAAACTTTTTTTCTCTGGTAATATTTTAAATATAAAAAATATACTTTTTTGTAAAAACAGTTTTTGATGAATAAAAGTTAAAAGATGTATTGCATCTGAATTTAATATAGTATAATATTTAGATAATACAATAATTTAAAATGATTTCAAATGCATTTAAAATAGAATGAAACACTTTATATGCGGTTCAATGAAATATGCAAAATATATACAAATAATTCTTTCAAAATTTATTCAATTAAATCAGCCCATCCCTACATCTGAGAGGAGGGCCTTAGCAACGGTATCGAAGCGAGCAGTTACCATTTGCAAGCGACCTGCAACCACATCCACCAACACCTCCCTCCACCTCCCACCAACCCTCTGCGTGTGGTCATGATGATGATGATGATGATGATGCTTGTAATCATTTCATATAAATAACGGAAAGAATCAAATAATACTAATACTTGTTATAACGGTGTATTGGTATAGAGTGAAATTTTTATGTTTCCACTTCCCCACACTCATCCATCCACCAACCCACTCCATGCACCCATTCAATCCACCAACCCACCCATTCAATCCATCTATCCACTCTACCCCTCCAATCATCCACATCATCCAACTACCCAACCATTGCTCAGGAAGATATGACTTGAGCCAGTTAAGGGAAGATCGAGAAATATCAAAGGAAGAATATAATACATTTAGTAAAAGAGTATGATCAACAGTATCAAAAGCAGAAGAAAATCAAGGCACAAAAGAAGAGTTAACCCATTAACGCATGACTCAAAGGAATTAATTAATTTTCTTACATTTTATTGAAAAACTGAATCTAAAAAATAAAATCAAAAAATTAGTCTGAGATATTTTATACAAAAAAAGTTATGATGAAAATAAAAAATGTCCTTAAAAAAAGACACTATGCATTGCTACTGACGGTAATCACGATTCGTGGTAGATACTGAAGCACTCCAAATGTAACGCTACATTACATTTAAGGCATTTCATTTCCACTTTCTTTCCACATTGCTTGCATCTTTTTTGGCCATCTTCAATTTTACCAATAAAATTATCTTTTCCATCGTATCGGACATCTGCAACACGCTTTTAGCTAAATTCATGGATTCTTTTTTTTCTTTTTTGATCTGTTTGAAACCATATGAAAAAATTATAAATATTTCAGTTTAACATGGAGTGTCTTTCGGTAAGCATTTTATTAGTTTAGATACCACCGATCCACCAAATCCTAATTCGCTATTGAACTCTTCCGAGGCTCCTTGATACGGGTAACAGTTTACCAAATACCCAAATAGAGACCGACCGAAATTCGGTTTCGGTTTCGTGGCCGAAATTGCTAATTTTCTTAGTTTCGGCAATTTTTCGGTTTCGGCCGAATCTAATTTTAGAATTTCGGAAATTTTTCGGTTTCGGCCGAAAATAATTTTGTAATTTCGGCTCAATTTCGGTTTCGGCCGAAATGGATCTCATATTTACCGAAAAACCGAAATTTTTATTTATTTATGTAGTTTATCTGATATATCTGTATCTTCAATCGAACTATTAAGTTCGGATTCGATTCTCTCTTAGATATCTATTAGTTATCGTGGTTGATTGATTTATGGGTGTCATCAGACTAATTATTCGAATAACATATAAAATCATCTGGAACAACAATCATGTATTTGAAATTTAAATAATTGGCATACGCTCAATGATGATATTTAACAAAACTTTTTTTAAGCAAATTCTATTTCTTAAAACATTTGTTGAAAAAAATGTTATTGTCAAAAGTAAGTATCTGTATATCCTCAATCGAACTCGAATTATTAAGTTTGGGATCGATTCTCATCTCTATAAGATATCTATTAGATGTGATGGGAAAGTTAAATGCATCTTTGGCAATGATCCAGAGGGTCGATTTATTAGAGGTACACGCACACACACACACAAACACACAAACACACACACACACATTATTCGAATAATATATACAAGCATGTGAAATTCTAGATATTCATGCTTTGAAAAACACTATATATAAGTCGAAAGAACGAGAAGATTTGGCTTCGATTAATTAATTCAAAAATAAATTGTGAGAATGTCGTTGAATAATATTTGGAAGTTTTTTTAGAAAATGTCAGTCTGACCAAAGCAAAGCCTGTCAACAACAACAAATTTTATTTTTTGGCTTAAAATATACGCTTGTTTGGATTTACTTATTAAACTGACATTATCATCGTTAAATACTATTTTTTCATTTTTAATAAAAGTTGGAAACAATTTCGGTTTCGGCTTCGGTTTCGGCCGAAAATCTTATTACAATTTCGGTTTAATTTCGGTTTCGGCCGAAAATTGATATTCAATTTCGGCTCAATTTCGGTTTCGGCCGAAAATGGGATTTTAATTTCGGCCTAATTTCGGTTTCGGCCGAAATAAAAATATCTGTTTCGGTCGGTCTCTATACCCAAGCCTATTATTTAGGCCCCAAACTTTATATCCAAACCTTATGGGTTCTCCTCTGATAAGCTGTTTTGATGAATGCCTTCCATAATATGGCAACATTGATTCATCAATCGCCAAATGACATTCTTTGGGCCCAAATTTGAGAACTCTTTCATTCATAGCATCAAATAATGGACGCACTTTGGCCATCTTGTCTAACTTATTAATTTTCTCGTTGTCATTGCAATGCAAATATCTTAATAACTCTTCAAATCTGTTGACAGTCATAGCATTGCTTACAGCTAGATTGTGTACATCGTCGCTCTGTTCCCAGTACATCCTGCGGTTTGCCAAAGGAACATAACCTGAAAGCATGAGCAAAGCCAGCACCAATCTATATTCATTTTCAGTAGCATTCAGCTGTTTTAGTTTTGGCTGTCATATAAATTTGACATGTCTGTAATTAGCTTGATGACTGGCACATCCAAAAATAAATTAAACAATGTGAGAGGAGACATGTTTTCTAAATTTGTTTGTCCTCTGAAGTAATAATCTGCCAATAATCCAGTAGTAATGTCTTTTTTGGTCCATCTCCGATCAATTTTAATTTTTTAGCTGGCCTTTTTACAGCAGTTTCTTCTCTACTTATAGTGGTTTTCTCTTCCCCAATTTCGGAAATTACTATTTCTGCTTCTGCATTTTAGCTGGTTTCTTGATAAATTATCTAGGGTACCTTCACCATCCTCGGGTCCACTATCCTCATCAAAGCAGTTTGGGTCAGTAGGAGAAATCATGACTATATCTGCTGAAAAGAAATCATTGTCATCTTCCAAAATACTAAAGACTTCATGAAAAGCGAATCTGAAAATAATTGTTTTTACCATCAGTATTACTGCATAGTGTCCTTAAAAAAAACATTCAATAAAACACAGTTTTTGGGAATAATATTACATTTAAAATGAAATTTATTTTAAAATAAGATATAACAATAAATAAGAATAAATAACAATAAAATAATATTATACATTATGAATGGTAGACATTAAATGAAATTAAAACTAATTTTTTTTCATGAGCCATGACAAAAACACAAAAAATTTAGTTATCGCCTTGAAAAATCAGAATATCGAAACAATCTATCAATTTCCAATCACAAAAAATTTTTTAACAAAGACTTTAGTTTATATAGGACAGGATTAGTTGCAAAGATAATAAATATAATCAAGATAATTAGTATTAAAAAAACTTTTTATTGCTGTCCTTAAAAAAGGACAGTATGCGTTAATGGGTTAAATTAGAATCAGAAGTTAAGATAAGGTCATTATAGATTTTAAGCAAAGCAGTTTCAGTGGAGTGGTTAATTCTGAAACCAGTTTGAGAGGGAGGAAGTATTGAGTATTTTTTTAGATTAAATAAAGAAAGAAAGCTAAACTGAATGGCGAATTCAAGAAATATTCAAATCGGTGATTTTTAAAACATCGAAAATTTGGTTCGGCAATGGTGACCATTGGCTGATGAATTTTCTCGATCAGCCAGCCAGTTGGCCGATGAAGATTTAAAGTTTTTGCGAGGACTGCTAATGACTGCTAATGACTTCTAATTACTGCTAATGACTGCTTATGACTTCTAATTACTGCTAATTACTGCTAATGTCTCAAAATAAAACTATTTTTATATCCAAGCATATAATAGTTTTCATTCGATGATTGATTTATTGCGTGGCTCGTTATCAGCAGTGTTATTTTCGTAACGAAAACGAAAACGACAATACTGAATAATCGTTCCACGAAAACGAAAATAAAAACTAAATTTATTTTCAAAACGAAAACGAAAATAAAAACTATAATTATTTCCAAAACGAAACTGAAATAAAAACTATAATTATTTTCAAAACGAAAATTAAAGAAATTTTTATGATATGCCATAATATGCAAATGAATAACTTTTATAAAAAATATATGTCTTTGTTATAAACAACATTTATAAAACGTTATTTTATTACCGCTTCGTTTTGTGAATTAAATTATTACTTATTTTAATCATAGATTTGTTGTTATACTTCAAATTTGTTATTAATCAATAATTTACGTAATCAATTCTTATAATTTTTAAATTGACTGTTACTTTTTTTAACTCATTTGTTGTTAATATATAGTTCAATTTTACCGTTTCATTTTATGATCGATTAATTTTTTTAGATATAAAAAAATAGTGTTTAAAGTTGTGAATTAATATATTTTCAACACTAAAATGAAAATAAAAACTATAATTATTTTCAAAACTGAAACGAAAATACAAACTATAATTATTTTCAAAACGAAAACAAAAATAAAAACTTTAATTATTTTCAAAACGAAAACGAAAATAAAAACTATAATTAATTCCAAAACGAAACTGAAATGAAAACTATAATTATTTTATGAAACGAAAATAACACTGGTTATCAGTTGAGTAAAAAAAAGAGAGTATATATATACATATATATTCTTTCGATTCTTTAGACCATACGATTTTATTATATAAGCTATCCAGATATGGTGTTAGGGGAAAGGCTTATAATTGGTTTTAGTCTTATTTACACGAACGTTATCAATATGTATGGCTTGGTGCTATCCTGCGTCAATATTGTCGCAGGATAGCGTAGCCGCGCGGTTGGTGTTATCCTGCGTCCAGATTTTAGCGAGATACTTTTAACAATCTTTTTTTCCTATTTATTAATATTTAGTGAATTTTCGTAAAATAATGATTAAAAATGTATTATTTTTTGAATATTTTTTTTTAATAATTCGTAATATTCATTGAATTTTCATAAACTAACCCATAACTTAACCTTAACCTAACACTAAATAAATATAATATTTATAATACTTAATTAATCAAAAATTACTCTAATAATTTAATTTATCTTTTATTTATATTTTAATCATCTAATTTTTTTTTATTTTACTCATTATAATTATAATTAACAAATTTGTTTTTTATTCAATTTTATCCACTAAAAATCTTATATAAATTATGGTACTTGAAAAATAATAGTTATTGATTAATCATCTTGATAAACCCCAACCCTAACCCTGACCTTAACCCTAACCCCAACCCCAACCCTAACCCTAATCTTAACCTTGAACCTAACCTTAATCCTAACCCGTATATTTGTGAAAATTGTTTTAATTAACACCATATTTTATTTTGATTATACTATATTTTTATTCGAAAAAGAATACTAAATAAAATTCTTGTATTAGACTAAGTTTAACAATAAAAATGAGACAAGGTGTAATAATAAAAATAATAATATGTAAATGAGTTATTTACAACTATTACAGAACCAGTAACCGACAGGTTTGCGTATTAGTCCAAGGCATTCAAATAAATCCTAACCTAAAATTTATAAAGTATTTAAGTGGAATAATAATTTATTTTTAATAGTGAACCTATTTAAGTTTTGAAATAAATATAATTATGAATTTATTCCCAATTAATTCATAACTTAAAATTACAAATTCATTAAATTACTAGATTATAAAATCTGGACGCAGGATAACACCAACCGCGAGGCTACGCTATCCTGCGACAATATTGACGCAGGATATAATCTTCGATATGTATGTATTAACAATTCTATGTCTTAACTGATTTCTATTGCTTCAGGTGTTCCTCAAGGTTCCATTCTGGGTCCTTTATTGTTTAATGTTTTTATTAAGGATTTTATTAATTCATCTGTTGTTTTAAAATTTGTGCTTTTTGCAGATGATACTACTCTTCTTTTTTCACTCACTAATTTTGATTTATTAGTATCTATTATCAATGAAGAATTAATTCATGTTTATGATTGGGTTGTTTCTAATAACCTAAGAATTAACCTGGACAAAACTTTGTTAATTTTTTTGGTCCTAAAATTCGTACAGATGTCTATCATCCAACTAAATTGCTAAATAATTTATTGATTAAAATAGTAAACTCTACAAAATTGTTAGGTGTTGTTATCTCTGATAACTGGTTAAATCATATTAGGTACATATCTAGCAAATTATCAAAAAATCTAGGTATCATTTATCGTTTAAGATTCAAGTTTCCTATATTTACCTTAATGACTTTATATAATTCCCTTATTTTGCCTTACTTAACTTATTGCATTCCTGTCTGGGGTTGTAGCTCAAAATCAAATCTTCATTTATTAAGTCTAAGTCAAAACTTTTTTCTGCGTACTTTGTTTAAATTACATAAGTTCGATCACATTAGTAATTATTATAGTATGGCAAATGTTTTGAATATAAATCAGCTACACATTGTTTTTTCCTTGATTCTCTTCTATAAAATTTATAAATTAAATTATTGTCAATTACTCTACAATCAAATTATAACATTTAGAAACCATAGTACTAGGCCTTTAAGATATAATTTTGATTTCTATTTTAATAAACCTAGATCTAATTTTTTTATTACTTCCGTTCTATACTCAATGATGCATTACTGGGATAGATTGCCAATACATGCTAAAAATTCATTGTCATTTGGTTCATATAAAGATATAATTTACAAATTAATTAATTCAAAATTATTTTCGTAATAGTTCTCTAATTGTCTATTCATATATAAATGTTATTTTGACCAATCAGTCTAATAAAAATCTATTATAAATCTGGGTACTTTTATTTTTTATATTTTTATACAAGTTTGATTATTAATGGAAAGTTAATATAATTTTTGTTTACATTGAATTTTCGTTTTAATTATTGTTGTGATTACTGAGTATATTAATCAATTTTTCTGTATTTTTGTTTGGGTGGCCCAACAAGTGTATACTTCGGGTCTCCTAGAAATTAACCTTGTTAATTTACTGAATAAATCATTTTTTGAATTACGATTTGCAGTGTCTTACTTGTTTTTACAAAGAATGGAAAATCGTATCCAAGACTGGATGCATTTTTTTTGAAGAAAAGGAATATAAAAATATTATCCATCTTAAATATTTATAATAAATACTTCGATATTATACTTTATAGCTATTTAAAAATTGAAAATAGGCTAAAAACGCATGTCTTAAATTTCTTTTACAAATCTCAAATATTAAATATTTAGATTTATGTTTTAGTTAGTTCTATCCGGTTTGATTTATTCGGTCATAGGAATTATTTAAAAACGCGTTTTTACTTTTCTCCATATTAGAATACTCAATTTATATTACCCGATCCGACCGGGTACCCGCGGGTACCTGCGGAACTCCCGCGGGAACGGGAAAGAAAATTAATTTCGGGACGGGAAAAGTCGGGAACCGGGAATAGGTTTTCGGGACGGGAACGGGAATCAATATTCAAATCGGGAACGGGAAAAACGGAAATATAAGTTATTGGGAGTGGATTCTTCAATAATTAAACTTCAGCAAACTCCTAAGTACGGAAATCTATATTTCATCGATGCTCCGTACTTAAAATAAGTATTAAATCATTTCCATTGCATTTAATTTAAATGCAATGGAAATGTATGGATGTAGGATAAATAGCCTCTCGGAGAAAAAGCCTTCGGATAAAATACCTTCTACAAAAAGCCTCCCAGAAAAAAAACCTCTTGGAGAAAAAGCCTCTCGGAGAAAATGTCTCCTCGTTAATATTTTAGTATAAATAAAACAGACTTTTTATATGAAAAACGGATTTTTTTATAAATTCGTGTCACAATTTTAAATAAATAAAACAAACTATATTTTTTTAAAATTACATAATTAATATGAACTATAATTATAACTATAACGGACTTTATTTTTTTAATAGATTCGTTTAACAATTTCAAATAAATAAAACGGACTATATTTTTTTAAATACATAATTAAAACGAACTTTAATTAATAAAATACAATAAAAATTATTGGTAAACGGATAAAAAGTCTTCAGGGTAAAAAGTCTTCAGGGTAAAAAGTATTCAGGATAAAAAGTCTTCAGGATTAAAAGTCTTCAGGATAAAAAGTCTTCAGGATAAAAAGTCTTCACTATAAAAAGTCTTCACGATAAAAAGTCATCAGGATAAAAAGTCTTCAGGATAAAAAGTCTTCAAGATAAAAAGTCTTCAGTATAAAAACCTTCAGGAAAAAAAGTATTCAGGATAAAAAGTCTTCAGGATAAAAAGTTTTCAGGATAAAAAGTCTTCAGGATAAAAAGACTTCAGGACAAAAAGTCTTCAGGATAAAAAATATTCAGAATAAAAAGTCTTCAGGATAAAAAGTCTTCACTATAAAAAGTCTTCACGATAAAAAGTCTTCACGATAAAAAGTATTCAGGATAAAAAGTATTCATGATAAAAAGTTTTCAGAACAAAAAGTCTTCAGGACAAAAAGTCTTCAGGACAAAAAGTCTTCAGGATAAAAAATATTCAGGACAAAAAGTCTTCAGGATAAAAAGTCTTCACGATAAAAAGTCTTCAGGATAAAAAGTCTTCAGGATAAAAAGTCTTCAGGATGAAAAGTCTTCAGGATAAAAAGTTTTCACAAAAAAAATCTTGAAAAAATTAAGTTTTAAGGAAAAATACGTGATTAATACGTGATTCTTAAAACTTAGAGAATAAAATGTGATACTTTTATCTAATTTTTGTTATATTTTTTTTTCAATCTCGAAATAGCATTTGACTAAATTTGACTTGGCTGTTGTTGTTTCGTCACTTTAACCATAAGGAAATAATGTTTAAGGAAGAATACGTGATCCTTAAATCTAAAAGATTGAAATTTTATACTTTTATCTAATGTTTGCTCATTTTTTTTTCAATCTGGAAATAGCATTTGAATAAATTTGGCTTGGTTGTTGTTGATTCTTTACTTTAATCATTAGGTTTTCTGCTGGTTCACGATCGAGATTATTTTTCCTTAAAAATTAATTTTTCAAAGATTTTTTTCCTGAAGACTTTTTATCCTGAAAACTTTTTGTTTTGAAGACTTTTTATCTTGAAGACTTTTTATCCTGAAGACTTTTTATCTTAAAGACTTTTTATCCTGAAGACTTTTTATCCTAAAGACTTTTTTCCTGAATACTTTTTATCCTGAAGACTTTTTATCCTGAAGACTTTTTATTCTGAAGAATTTTATTCCTGAAGACTTTTTATCCTGAAGATCTTTTATCATGAAGACTTTTTATCCTGAAGACTTTTTATCCGTTTATTTAAAAAATCGTTTCAGTTATGTATTTTTAAAAAATATAGTCCGTTTTATTCATTTAAAATTGTGAAACGAATCTATAAAAAAAATAAAGTCCGTTATAATTATAACTATAGTTTGTTTTAATTATTTACTTTTTTTAAAATTAGTCCGTTTTATTTATTTAAAAATCGTGAAACGAATCTATAAAAAAATCCGTTTTTCATATAAAAAGTCCGTTTTATTTATACTAAAATATTAACAAGGAGACTTTTCTACCGAGAGGCTTTCTCTCCAAGAGGTTTTTTTTCCGAGAGGCTTTTTGTAGAAGGTATTTTATCCGAAGGCTTTTTCTCCAAGAGGATTTTTGTCCGTTCCCCGAAATGTATAACGAAGCCCCCATTGCGTTGTCAATGTCAAAATCTCCAACATTACATTTGAAGTTGTTATGGCGAGTCCAAATATTTAAAAAATTAGAAAAAATGGGTGATGATGAAAACTTGTCAGATGAAATCAAACTGGTCAGTTATATTATATTTATTTTATAAATTCATACTTTGAATTTGAATTATTAATTTCCAGTTGAATGCTCAGTTGATCATTTGGATAAAAAAAAGATGCTCATTAATAATAATAATAATGACAAGCATTATTATAGTGGCGTATAACCCGAACGGGCTTCCAGGCCACTTAGGCTGCATATTTTCATTTGCGCCTTTGGGTTACTAGGGCATTGGTTGCACTTGAACCTAGGACCTTTAATTATTGGTCAAGCCAAGAGTCGTTGCCGACTCAGCTACCCGTTCACCCACTCAGCTACCCGTTCACCCATTGATCTTATTCATATGGCAGCATGTCTGTTGCATCCCCCAGTATAAAAAAATAATATTTTAAAAGTTTGGGATAGAAAATAAATAAATACCAAGACTTTCATTCGAAAGCCTTGAGTAGGGTGCCGGTCGTTCAGTACATTCATCCATCTTTAGATTTTCTTAGATATTCTAAAGCTCGTTCAGTAGATATGCTTATGAGAAGGCGTCTTAACTTTGTTCGATTAATTTTAACTTTTTAGTAATACTCTATCGTATAAACTTTATACTATAAAGAAATTAACATTCGTGTCTTCAAAACAAGAACTGACACCAAAAAACTAATAATTGAGCTCACAGAATCAAAAACAATATTCCATTTAAACTACAATTTAAAAAATATTAATACAAAAGAAGTTACTATAATCCAAAGTTCTGTGGACTCATTAATTGTCACCCAAAGAAATTGAAGATAAAAGTTATAAATGTAGTGTAAATCAAATGTCTAAACATGAAAATAAAAGTAAATGTAAAAATAAAAATTTAATTGATGATATCAATATAGAGAATTTTAATATTAATTGTTTAAAGTGGATATATACAAATGCAGATAGTTGTATAAATAAACTTGATGAATTTAGAAGTAGATTTATGGATGATAATCCAGATATAATAATGACAACGGAGGTTCTGGCAAAGAATGTAAAATATAATACTTTAATAAATGAATTTAATTTTAGAGGATTTGATACTTCCCCTCACAATTTAACAATAACTAACTCAAGGGGTTTATTAATATATGTAAAAGAAATTTTAAATGCAACAGAAGTAAAAATGAACGTAGAATATAAAGAAAATATATTTATAAAAATAACAATGAAGAATAATGTTAAATTCTTATTGGATGTATTTATCGAAGTCCATCATCAGATGATATTAACTTAGACAATTTAATTAATTTATTTTACGAAATTAATAATATGGGAAAAAACAATCATATAATAATTACTGGAGATTTTAACTTACCCGGGATAAATTGGTGTAATATGTTAAGTAAAGATAAATTAAGTGAAAAGTTCGTGGAATGCATAAGAGATTGTTTTCTGGAACAAGTAGTTGATAAACCTACGAGATTCCGAAACAAACAAGAGCCATCTTTACTAACTAATGAACGTAACAATATAGAAAATCTTAAGTTTCTTGACCCTTTGGGAAAAAGCGACCATATTGTTATGTTTTTTGAACTACTTTGTCAAACGCAAATTATTAAATCTAATGTGATAAAGTTAAATTATAAAAAGGCTAATTTTGAAAAAATAAAAAGAGAAATGAATATCGATTGGGATGTATTAATGGAGAATATAGATACAAACGATCAGTTTGAATTATTTATGAATAAACTAAATAATGTCATAAATATAAATACACCAATAAAGACAAACAAAGAGAGATTATACATAATCCCACTGAGTAAAGATACAAGAAAAATTTTGAAAAAAAACATAGACAATGGGAGTGTTATATAAAGGAAAGAAACAATAAAAATTATGAACTTTACAAAATAGCAAGAAACAAAGCAAAAAAAGCAATGATAATAGAACGGAAACAACAGGAGCGTAAAATTGCGTTGTGTTCAAAATCTAATTCTAAAAAATTTTGGGCCTTCATAAATTCCAAAAGAAAAACTCGGAGTGGCATATCCGAGCTGCACCTAATAGGATGTGACGGATCACTGAACATTGCGACAACTGATTTAGAAAAGGCAGAAAGTCTCAAGAATTTCTTTAAAAGTGTATTTACAGAAGAAAATAATGATAATTTTAACAAAATAGATAATATAACATTTAAAGAAAAATCTTATGATGGAGATGTCACAAAGAATGAAATTTATAACTTATTAAAAGAAATAAATGTAACAAAAGCCCCAGGTCCAGATGGTGTTCATCCCAATAGTATTATCAAAATTAGCAAATATAAATCATACACCATTATGTAACATTTTTAATAGCTCACTAAATAGCGGTATAATACCAGGAGATTGGGAAAAAAGGGAAATAATACCAATATTTAAAAAACGAGATAAAAAAGAGGTATCAAATTATAGGCCAGTTAGTTTAACTAGTATAACCTGTAAAATAATGGAAAAAGTAATAAGAAAAAGAATAGAAAAACATATGAATTTAAATGATTTATTTAGCAAAAGACAATATGGTTTTATTGGAGGACGGTCGACTTCATTAAAACGTAATGGATAATTGGACTAGTATTTTAGACAAAGGAGGGGTAATCGATGTTATTTACACTGATTTTATGAAAGCATTTGATACCGCAGGTACCGCATAAAAAATTAATATATAAATTAGAAAATTATGGAATTTGTTATAAAACATGCAGGTGGATAATTAATTTTCTAAATGATAGGGTACAGAGGGTTAATGTTAATGGTGTTAAATCACAATGGGTAAAAGTAAAAAGTGGCATTCCCCAAGGATCAGTCTTGGGTCCATTATTATTTGTTTTATTTATCAACGATCTGCCAGAGAGAGTGATTTCAAATATATTTATGTACGCCGATGATTGTAAAATACATCAACAAATTAATGAAATAGAGGACCAAACAAGGCTACAAGAAGATATAAACAAAGTAGTGGAATGGAGTGCACAATGGGGCCTGAGACTTCATCCACATAAATGTAAACTATTGCAGATATACAGAAATAAAAAGGAAGAAAGAGTTTATTCTATGCAGGATTATTAAGGAAGTCAGGTAGTTTTAAAAAGTATAGAGTATGAAAAAGACCTTGGTGTAATTATAGACAAGAATTTAAAATTCCATATTCACATACAAAAACAAGTGAATAAAGCTAACCAATTATTAGGGCTAATAAGAAGAACGTTTCAATTTATTGATACAAAAACATTTAGATTATTATTTAAAGGTATAGTTAGGCCCCATCTAGAATACCTTAGCAGTGTATGGAGTCCTTCATTGAAAAATCAAATTAATTGAATAGAAAATGTAAAAAGAAGGGCTACAAAAATGCTACCTTATCTAAAAGACAAGACTTACAACGATAGACTTAAAGTAATTAAGTTACCAACATTAAAATACCGAAGACTTCGAGGGGACATGATCGAAACCTATAAAATACTTAATAATAAATATGATAGTAAAATAACGGAAGATATTTTCACACTTAATACAAGGAAATCAAGAGGAAATTCACTAAAATTATCCAAAAAACAGTGCCAAAAGAATACAATTATTTTTTTTATACACATAGAGTAGCAACAGTTCGGAATAGCTTGCCTGATGAGATCGTAAAAGCTGAAAATACATATAAATTTAAAATAAAATTAGATAAATACTGGGAAAACCATCCCATGATGTACAACTATAAGTGCGACTATGACATAATAGTAAAAAATAATTTATATACATAAACATAAATATATATATTTTTTATATAATAATAATTATTAGATATATATGTTTTGTTTTTTTGTTTTTTTTTGGTTTTGTTTTTTGTTTCTTTTATTTTTTTTTATATAACCATTATAGAGGTCAAAAGATCTGCGTGGTTTTAACTCCCTGAACTAAACTAAACTAAACTTCATTGTGCTTGGTTGGTTTTCGTAGTGTGTCTTTGAACTTTATAAAGCATCGAAATTACCGCAGCTTGTAGTAGTCTTTTATCGATAAGTCAACATGTCTTTATGAAACCTCGCATACGCTCTGCGTAAAATGTTGTTCTGTGTATCACCCTAAAATACCAGAATCTTCAAACATCCATCATTTTAGGACACCTCATTTTTCGGC
>OX030968.1:2745842-2808342 GCA_943735955.1 Piscicola geometra | reverse complement strand
AATAATAAAAAAGTTAAAGTGTTTTCCCTGTGAACATTCTATATGGGCCTATATGGGTCCCATATGGGCTAAATGGGCTAAGGGTAATCAATATGGGTCCTATATGGGTCCTATATGGGCTTCGTGGGCTAGAGATTATCTATATGGGCCCTATATGGGTCCTATATGGGCTAAATGGGCTTTAAAAAAGAATAAAATTTAACGTGTTTTTAAAGAAAAACCTATTTGGGAAGTATATGGGTCCTAAATGGACTAAATGAGCTTTGAATAATAATAAAAGTTAAAGTGTTTTTATGGAAAACCTATATGGGTCCTATATGGGTCCTATATGGGCTAAATGGGTTTTGAATAATAAAAAAAGTTGAAGTGTTTTTATAGAAAGCCTATGTGGGTCCTATATGGGTCCTATATGGGCTAAATGAGTTTTGAATAATAAAAAAAGTTAAAGTGTTTTTATGGAAAGCCTATGTGGGTCCTATATGGGTCCTATATGGGCTAAATGGGTTTTGAATAATAAAAAAGTTAAAGTGTTTTTATGGAAAGCCTATGTGGGTCCTATATGGGTCCTATATGGGCTAAATGGGCTTTGAATAATAATAAAAAGTTAAAGTGTTTTTATAGAAAGCCTATGTGGGTCCTAAATGGGTCCTATATGGGCTAAATGGGTTTTGAATAATTAAAAAAGTTAAGGTGTTTTTATAGAAAGCCTATGTGGGTCCTATATGGGTCCTATATGGGCTAAATGGGCTTTGAATAATAAAAAAAGTTAAAGTGTTTTTATGGAAAGCCTATGTGGGTCCTATATGGGTCCTATATGGGCTAAATGGGCTTTGAATAATAATAAAAAGTTAAAGTGTTTTTATGGAAAGCCTATGTGGGTCCTATATGGGTCCTATATGGGCTAAATGAGTTTTGAATAATAAAAAAAGTTAAAGTGTTTTTATGGAAAGCCTATGTGGGTCCTATATGGGTCCTATATGGGCTAAATGGGTTTTGAATAATAAAAAAAGTTAAAGTGTTTTTATGGAAAGCCTATGTGGGTCCTATATGGGTCCTATATGGGCTAAATGGGTTTTGAATAAAAAAAAAGTTAAAGTGTTTTTATGGAAAGCCTATGTGGGTCCTATATGGGTCCTATATGGGCTAAATGGGTTTTGAATAATTAAAAAAGTTAAAGTGTTTTTATGGAAAGCCTATGTGGGTCCTATATGGGTCCTATATGGGCTAAATGGGCTTTGAATAATGAAAAAAGTTGAAGTGTTTTTATGGAAAGCCAATGTGGGTCCTATATGGGTCCTATATGGGCTTAATGGGCTTTAAAAAAATAAAAATTCTAAGTGTTTTCAAGGAAAGCCTATGTGGGTCCTACATGGGTCCTATATGGGCTTAATGGGCTTTGAATTAGTGTAACATTTGGCCATGGTTTTGGTAAAAAATTTATTTACAAATGGACTGAATTTGAATACATTTGTAAAAAAAATGTAAAAAAATAATTTCAAATATTAATTGTATACTTTTACAGAATGTTTCTGACAAATTTCGTTTTCATATCTTTTAAATAATTTAGATTATTCTTTCTATGATTTCCGGTCTAACCCATCGTTATCGCAATCGTGGATTTCTCTTCTCTGATATTGAAAACTCATTATATTTCCTAAATACCAATTTATTACTTGAAAGATTACTTCTTCCAAAAAGTGAGTATTTGTTTATATGATATGGATAACGTATTTTCTTATTGTAGAAGTACCAGAGCTCGACATATTAAAAGAAAAGTAGCCGAAATTTTAGAAAGCAATCATTCCCAAGAAAGTAACAGCTCAAAAAAAAGTGCAAAAGTTAAGGATTTCAAATGTAGGGTTATAGATGACAGTGCACGTGCAAAAGGCTTGTGTGAAAAAGCGTGCAGTCCACGTGTGAAAGGCTTGGATGAAAGAGCGTGCAGTCCACGTGTGAAAGGCTTTGATGAAAGAGCGTGCAGTCCACGTGTGAAAGGCTTTGATGAAAGAGCGTGCAGTCCACGTGTGAAAGGCTTGGATGAAGTAATTATAAGTGAAATTCTTAATGAAAGTAGTAATTATGAGATGACTTCAGATGATGATGAAATTATATATAGCGATTTTGACATAGAAAGTCACAATTCTAATGCCAAATCATCAAGTGATTCTGATACGAGTGATTCAGATCTCAAACAGCAGTTGGTTACCTGGGCTCTGATGTATAATATTAGTCATAAAGCGCAATCTGAATTGCTGCATATTCTCGCTAAACATGGTCTTAAAGTGCCACGAGATTCTAGAACACTTTTATCAACGCCTAAACAAGCTGTCATTTCTAAAATTGCTGGAGGTGATTACAATTATTTAAGTATTTCAAAAGCATTAAATTCAGAATTGCAATTATATCCTCATCTCGCAAACTTGGATTCTTTGACATTACATTTTAATATTGATGGAATTCCACTTTTTAATAGCTCCTTGACTCAACTTTGGCCGATTTTGGGACGGATAAAAGAAAATAAGATAATGCGTGTTTTTGTGGTTGCTTTATATTGTGGAAAAACTAAACCGCTCTCATTGGAAGAATTTTTAAAAGATTTTGTTTGTGAAGTGAAACTCTTGGTTTTGAAAGGCTATAAGTTTAATGGGAAAAATATTCAAATAGTTATAGATGCAATAATTTGTGATGCTCCAGCAAGAGCATTTGTTAAGTGTATCAAAGGACACTCAGGATACAATAGTTGTGAGAGATGTGTCCAGATTGGTTTTTTTTTGAAAGGAAAAGTTACACTGCCAAAAATTAATTGTAATCTTAGAACAGATAGTGGGTTTAAAGATAGGTCTGATGAGGATCATCATTCATATGGAAAACAATCACCTTTAGAAGGCCTGGGTATAGGTCTTGTAACGCAATTTCCGCTCGATTACATGCACCTTGTGTGTCTTGGTGTCATGAAAAGAATGATAGGTTTATAGTTTAAAGGCCCTTTAAAGAATAGATTGCATAAGCTTGTATTAGATAACATTTCAGAAAATTTGCGTAATTTGAGAGTTCATTTACCTAATGAATTTGCTCGAAAGCCTCGGTCTATATATGAATATGGAAAATGGAAAGCTACAGAACTGCGACAATTTTTAATTTATACTGGTTTAATTGTTTTAAAAGGTAGATTAGCTGAAGAAGCATATAAAAATTTTACTACTTTGTCAGTTGCTATTTCATTGTTGTTGAATCCAAGCATGATTGATCACAACTCATTGGCTTGTGATTTATTAAAAAACTTTGTCCAAAATTTTTCTTTACTTTATGGAGATGAATATTTAGTGTATAATATTCATTCTTTGGTTCATTTAGCAGATGATGCGAAAAAGTATGGTCCTTTAGACGAGATATCTGCTTTTCCATATGAAAATTGCTTAGGGCAAATAAAAAAACTTGTCAGGCGTCCATCAAATCCAGTAGCACAAATTGTTAGACGACTTGCTGAAAAAGAAAATTTAGTTAAATTTGAAAAAAAAATACAGCCTATTCATAAAAAACCTCATGTCAATGGTCCTTTGCCAGATGACAAATTTTATAAACAGTTCCAGCAGTTTTGTGATGCTGACAAACTAGTTACCATTGCCCAGGGTAACAATTGTTTTGAATTTGAAGATAAAATTTTATTAATTAAGAATATTTTGATAAACCAATTTGATAAAACCTTGGCTTACTGTGCAATTCTTGAAAAGAGAGGTTCATTTTTCGATCAGCCACTGGACTCATCTCTTTTGGGAATGCACCGTGTAAAAATTGATTAAAAAAAATGATTACCGTAGAAATTAACTCTTTGTCTAAAAAATTATTATTATTACCTTATAACAAAATGTACGTGTCTTTGCCACTTTTGCATAGGAAGTGAGCCTATCCTAAAATTTAAACGATGTCAGATTTTATACAAAACTAATAAACATATTTATAAATATTGAAAATCTATTTTTAGATTTTCAAAATGTTTTTCACTATTGTGGAGTTTATCAATGAAAAAAGTTCAGCTATCGTCCCATCTAAATGGCTAACTGAGGACGATGCTTTTTGCTTTTGGCCACCCTTCACCTCAATTAAAAATACCCAATTGTGTAAATTGGGAGAACAACCAGGAAATGGCTGGGAAAAATATCCTATCAGGATCCTTGGAACAGCAGGTATTTACCAATTCTGTTCATAATCTGTGTCGTTTATTTTCTTTATTCATTTTAGGGACTGCGAATGTGCATCTGAAACTAATAACATATTGGGTATTTAATAATTCTCACTATATTTTAAAATCTTATGAACTTAGGTACTTATGAACGTGCAAGGAAGAAGCTGGTGCTTGCCGATTGTACTTCAGATTTACAGACAGAATCTGAAGAGATAGTATCAAAACTTAAAAGGTTTTCATTTACTATTTACAAATAAACATAACTAATATTTATTTCTTAATATTTCTGAAAGTTATTCTTTTACTTTTCAGGCGGTCTTTTAAACCCTTACGATTAAATACTGATTCATCTAATGATTCTGACGAAGCTGAAACGCCACAACGAAAAAAGATGAAGATGTCTTCTAGTGGTTTGACACCTACATTTATTAATGTTGCTGATGATTATATTTTATTGACTATTTTTCTTTTAGGGACTGCAACTGTCCTCTTCTTTAATTAATAACATATGTTATATACTGTGTATTTAATATTTATTAGTATAACTTAACATCTTAAGGTACTTTTGGACATGCAAGAGTTGAGTTGGAAAGCTGCACAGATTGTGATGAAGCTGAAACGCCACTAAAAAAAAAAGCCAGGATGTCTTCTAGTGGTTTGAAACTTACATTTAATAATGTTGCTGATTTAAATCCAAATGGATTTTGCTGAAAATTCTCAACTATTATTTATCTTAACACCTTATCAAAATATTTATACAGGTCTCTCAACTGATCCCGCATTCGTAAGGCTAGTCACACGGGTGGAGACTCTAATAACAGACATGGGAGTTCTCATGAAGATGGTGAACTCCATGATGAAGGGACAAAAGCAACAGAGGGATGGTCCTCTGTTGCCTGAGGGAGTAGAGTTCCCTATTGTATCAATGTCATCATTTGATGAGCTTGATAAAAAATTTGAAGATGCCACATTTTCAAATTCAATCGTATGAAAATATTAAATGTATTGTATATTTACATATATTGTATATTTACATATATTATATATTTACATATATTGTATATTTACATTTATTGTTTAATTTTGCAATATTTTTACCTACAGGTGTTATTTCTTGGGGATTTCGGTGGAAAAACCGTGGAGGAAGTCGCCCGACGAGTAATGAACCACTGCTTATCAAATGAATTGGCAATGCAGTTCAATTTAGTGGGTCGGAAAGGAAAAAGAGCCTTCGGCACCACAAATATGTTCAACGTTATATACCGTAAGTTGTTAGATAATAATGATTATACTGTTTCATTATACTCTCATCATGATTTATTATCCTATGTTAAGTTTCAGTTATTTAATTCATCAATAAATTATTCGCAACAGGTTCTATCAAAACCAACTCGACGATCACTCAAACAAACAAAAGAGAAATTGAGGTAAACGTGTCCAAATGGCTGACAGGAGCCAGAGACAGAGGTGGAAAGAGAAGCAGAAGAGCAAGCCAGCCAACATCAAAAATAAATGATTTTGAAGAATCCGATTAATCAAATTTTTTATATTTGGACTTTTTTTTTTCATCTTTAAATTTATGTTTGGCAGAAATATTGTAATTGCCTTTTTTTACAATAAATAATTTATCAATCAATCGTGTTCGTGTTCAAAAGTTTGAGCGTATATGCTATACAAGCAGCCCATATAGCCCACATGAGGCCCATATGGGCCCTATATGGGCAGCCCATATAGGTCCTATGTGGGCAGCCCATATGGGCCCTATATGGGCAGCCCATATAGGTCCTATGTGGGCAGCCCATATAGGCCCTATGTGGGCAGCCCATATGGGACCCATGTCAAAATGCTACACCGAATTAAGTGGGCCCCATATGGGCTATATGGGCAGCCCATATGGGCCCTATATGGGCAGCCCATATGGGTCCCATATGGGCCTCATGTGGGCTGCCCATATAGTTGCCCATATAGCCCATATGGGACCCACATAAATCGGTGTAGCATTTTGACATGGGTCCCATATGGGCTGCCCATATGGGACCCATATAGTTGCCCATATGGGACCCATATAGGTCCCATATAGAATGTTCACAGGGTGCATAGATGAAAAAGCACAAAAATGTTAAAAAAATTATTATATATTTTATAAATAGTTTTTTAACATTTTAAATATGGAAAAAATATCTTAAACATGGAACAAATATGTTAAATATTTTAAATAAATTTTAAACAGCATTTAAATTTATTTTGTATTAGGAGTGAATAATTCTACTATTTAATGTATGCTGGGGTATCTCAGAAATACGTTCTACAAGTTTTCACTACGTATCTATATATACTATATCTATGGATGCAACAGTTTCGTATGTATATTAAATTATTAAATATATAAATATATATATATATATATTTTTACACAAATATTTAACAAAATTCTATTCTTCATGGTTTGTTGTAAATTTTATTTAATCGATAGTTAAGCTTTCTAAGAAGTATTTTTTCAAATAAAGTGTTTCTAAAACTTTCCCCGATTAATAAAATGTCATACCTCAATCAAGTGATTAAACCAGTCCAACTCCCACTTTCTTAATAACCTTTCACTATTTACTACTGCACAACATCATCCTCCAGATGAAACCTTTAAGGACCATTATGGGCACAGGCTTGGTGTTGTTAGCGATGTTTTGTGCGGCTGACGCATTGACTTGTTATCAATGTGAAAACTGTGAGAAGCCAACAACTGAGGTCTGCGGAGCCTTTCTAAAGTCTTGCTATAAAGTCACTTCACAAGTTCAGGGTGAGTTGTTTGCGTTTTTTATAATTTTTTAGGTTTTTTCGCTTGAATGGTTTGCCCATCAAAGCTATCTTTGAGTGAAGTTTGTTTTACGAAGTTTACTTTTTTTTCTTGTTTAACATAAATTTTTTCATTTAAAACTCTGATTTGGAAAATCATTCTACTTGGTCTGGTTCATGTACGACCAGTTTTTATTAATTTTTTCAATCAGTTTTTATTAATTTTTTCAATCAGTTTTTCTTAAAGTCGATTTACGCAAAAAAAATTCTAATAAAAACTTATTTTAAAATTTCAAAAAAATGCTGGTATGTGAGTCTTCAAAAAAATCATAATTACCAATGATTCCTCGTTTGAATTAAACTTTAGCTACAAATCTATTTAATAGAAATGACAAAATGGCTTATTAAAAAAGTAAAAAAGTCATCATGTTTTGTCATTCATTCTAAAATGGCTATTCTCCTTGGTTACGTTAGCTTTAAAAATAGCGGGGACAGAACTAGAACTGCTAGATGAATTTTTTTACATTTCGGCTAGCTGATGTGAATTTTGGGCGGATATTATCGAATTAGCCGGGGTTTTTTCAAATTTACTTCGCATAGAGTTTTCGCTGCCTAAAATAATTTCGGCAATAACAAAACACTTCAGAACAAATTTCACTATTTTCAGGAATAAAAGTAAGTTTTATATGCTGACCTATATTTCAAGTACTTGATAGATACTAACTTAAATATATGTTTATAAATATTTTTATTATTATAAGCATTTAAAATATGCTCGAATTCCAAGATAGTTAATATCCTGGTAACAATCCATCCATCATACATTAAACAAATTGAATTCAATCCATTCATTTTAGTTTTAACTGCTGACGACTTGGTAAGCATCATCTAGGGCTGTTGCAGCAAGATTTAAAAATGCCAGTATGTTGAAAGATGGGCAACTAAGTTTGAAAAAATCAACAAAACCATTTTTAGCCACGTTTTAATAAGAAAGCAAGTTTCTATGTTGCCAGTTGATGTTGCCAGACATTGTTTGTTGCATTCTCCCTTTTTACGAAAACATTTTTTAATGTTATTTGTCATTTCTTCACTTATTACCGACACATCAAATCAATCAATCAATCAGTAATAATTTGTATAGCGCCCTTTGCGAAGTGAACAAAAGCGCTCACGTTCTGAACAAATACGTCTTCAGGCCTCCACGGAATGCTATGAGTGACTTAGTTGAAGTTAAAGAAGAGGGTAAAGAATTCCATAAAAAAGAACCGCAGTAACAAAAAGAATATTGAGCAAAAAAATGTTTAACTGAAAAACGAAAAAAACGTTTAAAGGTCGATGATCGTACTTGACACTTAATTGAAGATTCATATTGGCAGTTATTGACGCACAATTTTAAACTTTTGAAATGAGACCCTTGCCATCCTATGACTTCTGAGCAGTGAGGCACTTGTCAAGCCGATCTTTGTAAGCAATCATAAATCCAAGCATCTCACCCGTATTAAGATATGTCAAAGTTTTGGGGTAGCGTAAGTTCCAAGCCAATCTCTTTGATTGACATCATGCCTCGAATTCATTTGCATCTCAGCTATTACAAACGAGCTCCTCGTCTCATTAATTATGCTGCTTGCTCCATTACTTTAGATTTTTATAACTAATTTAGAAACTAAAAAATTGAATTAATTTGGTTCAAGTGGTTTGTAGGATTAATAGAAAAGTGTGTGGTGAGCCTGGCTTCATCAAGTTTGAGAACTCCTCTATTAGAGAGTCAATCCAGTATGTTTGATATCCCATGCAGGGGCGGCGATCTGTTGCAAATCTTGGGGGGTACTCCCCAGGGTTAGAATCAAAGAACCAGTATTGGCCAATACAGTACCAGCGATACTATTTAGTATTGTTTGCTGTAGTGAAAATTATTTTTGAATCAACTATTAATATTTGTATGCCAATTATTTAGAAAAAAAATTGATAATCAATAAAAATACTTTTCTATTGCCACTATAAGCGATTTGAAGAAAAACAGCGATTTTAATACCTTTTATTATTGGTCATCTATATAAATTCAATTACAACTAGCCATCAACCCTACCAATATCAAAACCATCTCTCTAAAAATATAACCACGGTCCACGAGTTTGAAAAAAAAATTAACTTACTTTTAAAGTTTTTAGCGATTTGAGAAAAAATTAATTTGCATTGCGTACTTATAGATTCAATTAATGTTATTCTTATATTCTTTCATTTATTTGCTTTATATATATTTTTTCTCCAATTATTTTATAAACGACTAAAGAAAACGTTCCCCAAATCTTTTCATTATTTTCACAAATCTATTTATCAGTTCTTTTTATTAAAAAAATAAATTTGCACAAATTTGCATCCATATATCTATGTACCAATAAAACAGTGAAATTGGTTTCAATAGTGTCAAATGTAATAATAAATGAATAATAATTAAATGTCCGGACAATGTGGTTTTTACAGTCATCACATTATAGAAGTACATATATAAATGTCAAGTCACTTAAAATTAGAATATCAATATAACATAAATATGAAGCACAACTAACTAGGTAGACCAGGAATAAATCTGTATTCATTCTGTTTATGAAACTTTAATGATAAATCAACAATTTATTGGGTTAGGCAGTCCAACAGGCAGATAAATATGCACTCTGGGTCCAAAAAAACATGCCGCTATATATTTGTATATAACTTTGGCAAATGTAAAACGATTTTCAATTTTTTCCCTATTTGCCTCAAAAATTAATAAGGAACAAGATTTAAGAAACATTTATTTTGACCCCTTCAATGTGTCATACATTTACCTTGTGAAACTGAAGGTCAAACTATCAAAAAATTTCATGTAAAAAACATTAGAAAAAGTAATAAAAAATGTCAAAATTTATTCTTAAAAATTAAAACTTTAAAAAAAAAGTTTGAACATCTTTATGTGTTTTCATACTCTGGTCAGCCATCTTGTAGGACAAAGAAGTTTTATACTATACTTTTTATTCAGTGGCTCATCAGGCAAGTCAATTATAAGAGACGCTAAAGCATCAATAATGCATTTAATTTCTATAATTTATTTTACTTTTTTATCTAAAATTAAACGATTCAAACAAAGAGTATACGATTTCAGGAAATGCTGTTAAACAACGGCACCTCGTATACCTTTTCATTTAATAATTACGCTAGTGAAAGAATTAATTGATTTTGGAAAATGATACATTTTTAAATTAAAAATAGAATTGTCTACATTTTGTGACATGGCGCTAATCTGTAAGTTGAAATCAACTATCTCAAATTTCGTTTTAGTGGTAAAACCCGCATAACATCTACAAAATAAAATATTTTTTAAAGAAGCACCTTTTTATGAAAATGTATGTTATATATCTTTTGAATAAAATTTAAAAAATTCATTTCATTAATTAAATCATTTACCTTTTAATTTATTACTTTTGGACATTTAAATTTTAAAAGCCACCGCTTGCGCGTCGTTGTCTTTCCTTTGGTTACTAAGTAACTAAAGTAAACTAAAGTTTAGTCTTTTAGATCTACGAGTTTGAAACTCTTTAAATATTTTAGTTAAAATGAATTCTAATCCATAAAAATGCGATTAGTTATTTTAAAATGCGATATACAGAACTTATACCATCTTTAAATTTTAAAAGTCTCACCAGCAAAAGAAGTTTAGAACTATATAAATACAAACTGAAATAGTGGCTGGAACAGACACTGACTAGAAAAAGATGAATTTTAATCTTCGTTTAATTAATAAAAGTTCAAAACAAAATAATAACTTTATTGAAACGTAAATCTCTGAGTTTGAGTTAAGAAACGAAAGGGTCATTATTCTGTTTAAAATGTTACAAAATATATAAAATGCACAAAAGTTTATAATAGTTTTCATTTTTTATTCTTTATCCAAAAAGCTTTTTTCAGAGTCACTCAATCGTAAAAAAGGTTATTATTAAGAAGTCCATGCTTTTACAGACTCGAATGTTGTTGACAACTCTTAATGTTGAATAAACTGTCTTAAAAACTGGGTTTGAAAACTTAAATTTTTTTCTAAATTTTAATTAAATTTTTATTAGTGCAAAAAGATACTTTTTTCTCTATGTAATGTATTTCAAAACGCTATAACTTATGTTTTTTTTAAAGATAAATGCTTTGTTTCTTTTTAGAAAATAAATATACATGAAAAGTTTGAATAAATTTATTTATTTAGAGCTCAAGTTATAGTTCAAAATAGTACTTTTATGCCTTCCACACGGGTCCGTGCGCACCGCCTATATTTTTAATGCTATGCAATGGTAACTCGATGCATGAAAAGTAAGCTTTAAAAGTGACATAACTTCTAAACGGGTCAAAATTAAATAAAAAAATTTAACGGCATTCAATTTCTTTTATCATATTCTAATTTTTGAATATTTTTATATAAATATTTATAAGGTTTGAAAAATCGACCGGCATTGCTAAAGCATCATTAAACTGCTTCTTGAGCTTCCCTGATCGGTTTTACAAGGCACCTAAATCTTGGACAAACTTAAGTGAATTACTCACAAAGGTATTTGCGGCAGCTGTGTGCAGAACAGTAGAAAAACAATGCAAGCGGATGCTCACTGCTGATAATAGCCTGACAACTATTATATCGACCGCTTATGTTAGCAGCGCAGTCATAAGTCTGAGCTCTGAGGTTTCTATGGGTAGCATAATTCTGATCAGAACATCTTTTAGTACAGCAGATAATGTTTTTCCAGTCGTGTCTGGTGGGCTGAACATAATAATAATAAAAATAATAATAATAACTAATGAACTGTTCATTAACATTCAGAGCTTCATCTACAAAACGAATGCATATCGATTCTTGCTCTAACCCACGGCAATCTTGTGTGCCGTCAACCACAACACCAAACTGGCATGATTCGGCATTAACAGTGCACACTGTGTTTCTAACGATAGAATTAGCTAAAAGCATCAGCATTTCATTTTGGCAGTCATATGATATATAACATTTTTGATTTAACCACAACTTTAGTTAATGTTCGAAGCCTTTTGAAATTCATTAACTTTGGTTCATCTACAAAATTGAAAGGGTTGATACTAAGGTGGACCTAAGAACCCCCCTATGAACATCGCCCATGCAAAATAAGTAAGACAATATGAATGATTTTTAAATAAAAATGTAAATCCGTCTGCTTGCAAAAAGTGAACCGATATTTTTTGAAAAGCATTCTGAATGTCTGCTTGCGAAAATTGAAAAATCAGAAATTTAATTTTCATAAATATAATTCAATAATTCAAATCCATAAATATAAAAAGAATATTAGGTGGAGGAGTATTTGAGTAAGCAAAGAATAATTTTGCTTCCTGCAGCTATCACTATAACTACGCCTACCCAAAGTATATTACTGAATAAATATTCTGTTTCATGCTATGGTTGAAGATTTTGCTTGTATTAAAATGGGAGGTGAAAAATTGTTGTATTTGAAAAATTGAGGGGGATCCATGTTAAGATGGACCCCAGGACCCCCCTAGCATCGCTGCCCATACATACTCACAATGTATTACTGTATTAGCATTTTTTATCCCATGGTTGACGTATTAAAATGAGAGTTGATAAATGTGTATTTATAAAAGAGTGAAGGGGTCGTTATAAAGGTGGACCCCAAGATCCATTCAGGATTCCCGCCTACGCCATAGAGTTAAAAAATCTAGGTAAAGGAGTATTTAAGTAAGCGAAGAATATTTGTGTTTTAGACAGCTATCACTATAACTACACATACTCACTTTATAAACATTCACGATTATGCTCATATCAAAACTAAAAAAATTAAATTTTAAAATTAAAAAAAGTGGGGGGTCCTGACCCCATGTGTAAAGCGCAGAACTTCACCTAAACATTTCACTTGAGCAAGAGACAACCAACGATGAAAGAATAATGCCATCTACCGCTTTAAACAAAACTTTTGCCATCCTCTTCGTAGTCTTCAAATAGTCATTCTAGTCTGATATCTTCACCACAAATATATTACTACATCCCAATTACCAATATATCAAAACCACCTATACACCCCCACTAGACCACAACCACACCCCCACTAGACCACAACCACACCACTACTAGACCACAACCACACCACTACTAGACCACAACAACACCACTACTAGACCACATCCACACCTCCAAATCAACACCCACACAGGAAAGGAAGTGATCAGAAGTGGCTGTGCTGCCGTGGACCAGGACCCCTGTTCCACCGACATCGATGGAAATGAGTCCTGCTACTGCAAGAGTAAGTATTTTTAACTTTTTTAATGAGTGCATAAATTTTTTTCTTCAAACTTTTGTAGTTGCTCTTATAGCATTTTCTACTCACATTTTTTTACATTTTAAATGTTTGTAACTCACTCATTCATTATTTTTCAAATTATAAGCTACGCTAATTGATTTCCAAATCTTTTCAACTAACGTCATTTCACCTCTTCCACAGCTGACCTGTGCAACGCAAAAGTTGCTGCATCCTCTATTAAAAAAGGTTCCAAAAAATCAGCACACTTAAGAAAAAACACACAAAAAACTCTTCCCAAAACGACCGCCAAAAGCGTTTAAAAAACACCCCCCAAATCTAAAAGCAAATAAACCTCCAACACCACTGAGGGAAAGACTGCCAGAACCACTGAGAAAACCTTTCTGCCACCACCATCAGCTGGAAACGCAATGTTAACTCCTTGCTTTGCTGTTGTGGTCACTGCAGTCAAGACTGCATTTTTCATGGGTTGATGAGTTGTGGATGAGTGGTGGATGAGTGGTGGATGAGTGGTAGATGAATGGTGGATGAGTGGTGGATGAGTGGTGTATGATTGGATGGATTATTCCTCAAATCTAGTTTATATTCTATTTTTTTATTTCATAATTGAAAATTATTTAGGGTTTAAAGGCTTCAGCGCATTCACGCCACTTCAATTAGCATTTAGAAATACTTTGAATTCAGAAGTTGGTTTTCATAATAAAATCAAAGTGTTTGAATATTTAAAGTTGGAATCAAGCGCTGCAAGGCTTTGAGAGAAGAAGTTGCAATCAAAATCACAAGAAATTCCCCGTGTAATCAATAGAGTTATGTTTTTCAGCTAATGTTTTTGATTATGTCAAATTATTTTGGGCGTTTAACAAAAATGACAATTATTATTAATTCTTATTTATTCTGAAACAACGTTAATATAGTGACAGCGTAGACAATAATGATTAAGAATGAATTAGTTTATCAAAATCTGAAAATAGAATAGATTCATAATCAAAATAATAGAAACCCAATCCAGGTCTCTGATTCAAAATTACAAACACACACACACAAACACACACACATACACACACACAAACACACACACACACACTCAAACACACACAAACACACACACACACACTCAAACACACACACAAACACACACACAAACACACACAAACACACACAAACACACACACACACACTCAAACACACACACACACCGAATAACGATGGTTACAGACAACAATTCCGTATTTACCTACTCAACGAGCTTGTTGGGCTTATACACGCGGAGAACCAATACACGTCCTGCATGAACAACTGAATCACTTCTCACTTATTATTTTCCACAAAATTCGTCGTTCACTTTCACCCTTTTTCTCTTGGACTCTTTTTCTCTTTCATTTCCAAGAGGAGACCATTCCCATGAGCACTAGCACCCAGCAAGATACAGCGGAGTTTTAACTACGTTTCATACATGAGTTATGTAACGCACTGAATCCTGGGAATTTAGAAAAATCCTTCTTTTATCGATCGCATCATTTAAATATTCATGATTGTTTATGCCCTGTGTACAGTTTCCTTCAGGTCCGTTTTTACTCTGAAAAAATATAGTTTTTCGTTCAAGTTTGACACTTTGACCTTTCACAAGCGAAGATCGCCCTTTAAGCACTGCTGACTAACTCGAGTTTCATCGAACGACATTCTTTAAAGACGAGTCAGAAAAAGAAAAGAACTTTCTCTAAAACAGAATGTCAGCTTATTCAGTAGTGTAGCTTTGTTTAAACTATTTCATTGTAATGTTCGTTAGAGCCATATAATATTGGATTACATTTTATGAATTGCTTTTTTGGTTACCTGTATTGTTGATGCCAGCTTACCTGTAAGCCCACACACACACATACACACACACACACACACACATACACACACATACACACACACAAACACACACACACACACACACACACACACACACACACACACACACACACACACACACACACACACACACACACACACACACACACACACACACACACACACACACACACACACACACACACACATAAACACACACACATACACACACACATACACACAAACACACACACACAAACACACACACACACAAACACACACACACACACACACACCAGCATGGGCAGGTATAAAACGAAAGCTGCAGTTTTTTTTCTTCCTAACCCCTGCTGATTTAATTGTCGTCGTCATGGTTTGTGGATTAAAGCATTTCATTAGTTTTAAAATTGTTTTTCGATAGAATAAACTGTTTTTTTGAATGTTTTAACTTCCCTACTTAAGAATCGATATTCATTGATCGATTACTATTCCTCTAGTTTTAATTATAAGTTGTTTTTTTCTAAATTTTGTTGGATTTTTTTATTTTCTTATTTTCTTATGATCACAACTGCTTTTAAAACTCATTTTATTTTTTACAATCGAACAAAAAACGGTTTAAGGATATTTAATCCATAAAATAAATGTAAAATAAAATTAAATAATTGATACATTAAATTAATAATCAAAATTAAATAATTGATACAATAAATTAATAATTAAAATTAAATAAGTGATACAATAAATTAATAATTAAAATTAAATAATTGATTAAATAAATTAATAATTAAAATTAAATAATTGATACAATACATTAAATTGGATTTTTAAATACAATTAATTAATACAATTATTAAAATGGAACAATTAATACAATTTCATATCAAATTAATTAAATAATAAAATAATATTACCTTTTTCGTTCATTTTTTTTCCTAATTCACTTATTTCAATCCTATAAACTCATTAGCCTTTTATTGTTTTTTCATTTTTTTAGATTAATTAGATTACACCCTTTTTTTTCAAATCAGCCTGTTTATTCATACAATTACTGGTAAAAAGACACCGCTGGCTTTCAAATTATAATAATAGTAATAGCCTAAATGATGATGAAGATGATGAAGATGATGATGATGATTTGATGGTGGTAATAATGATGAGGATGAAGATGATGATGATGTTGTTGTTACTGTTGATGACGATGACGAACCGCAATAAATGATGACAATCTTCAAAAAAACCTTCCATTCCCAGATGAACTCCTCAAGAACCCTTATGAACGCAGGCATTGTGTTGTTGGCGCTCTTTTGTGCGGCAGACGCGTTAACATGCCACAATTGCAACTTGTGCAACTCTCCGAGTAATGCCACCGAGGTGTGTAGCGGCAATGATGTTTCTTGCAGAACCGCCTATGTTAAACTTGCTGGTGAGTTGGTTTCAGTTTTTTATATATTTAAATCGGCTAAATTTATACACTTTTTCGGTAATCATCATTTTTTAAAGTTGTTAAATAATTTTTATTGATTTATTTACGTTGTTTAAATATTTTTTTTTTCAATAATCATCATCATAACTCAAATGATTAACTTCATCTTGTTCATCTTCATCATCATCACAACCTTGCATAATTAGGCAGTTTTACCTGAGTTGTAGCTATCTTAAACTCCTTTTTTAAGATTTACATTAAAAAGATTCCAACGAGAAATGTCTATATTTGGTCATATTATAAGAGAAATAAATATTTCATTTAAATTTTTTGGTTTTGAAGTAGCAGTACAAAAATAACCACAAGCACCACTCCCCCTCTCTTCCACCACAGGCATCAGCATGACATGGAGGGGCTGCAGTGACAAGAACATGACGTCATGCGAAGACTCCAACTTCATGACGTACACTGGAGTCAAGATGTGCTACTGCAAAAGTGAGGATCGATCAATGAAATGAGTTATATAACGCATTCCATGAAAGTCAAGAACGTTATGTTGTGGTTGTGGAATGTTTTGGCGGTGTGTTGTTGTTTTTATAGTTGTGTTGTGGTTTCTCATAGTTTTGTTTTTGTAGTTGTTTTACATGTTTGTTGATAATATTATCTGTTTTACTGTTTTTATTGTTTCTTTTTTCCCATTTATCTCGAAAACCCCATACAAATACATGTTCAATATAACCATCAAAGCCACAACAGTTCATTTCACCATAACTTTTTGTAATCATACAAGCATTAAAACCCCACAACATCTATTGATACAACCACCTCCATCATTCTTTCCACCACTACACAGCCGACAAGTGCAACTCCGAGAACTATTCGAGTGGCGTCTCAACCAGCGCCTCTGTCGCCCTTGTCGTCGCTGCAGTCATGGCTGCATTCGTCAAGATGTAGAATTGGTTGATGATGAAAGGGCGGAGGAAGGGAGATTGATGGGGATAATAATGAAAAAAAAGAAAATGGATATGTGGGAGACTGGAGAGGGAGAGAGATTGGATATGTGGGAGGTTAAAGAGGGAGAGAAAATGGATATGTGGGAGACTGGAGAGGGAGAGAGATTGGATATGTGGGAGGTTAAAGAGGGAGAGATTGGATTTTTGAAAGACTGGAAAGGGAGGATGCATAGATGCAACAATGGGTCTTCGATGTTTTTGAGTGGGCTTCTAAGCAAATTATTGACAAGATTTACTATACATTATTGGAAAAAGCACCTATCTTTCTTTCTCGTGCACAAAAACATTTGAATTTTTATTCGAATATTATGGTATAAATGTCTTAATAATTTATCTTCTATATACCCTTTCAATAAAAATGATCTGCCACAGATGTGCTTTTCAACCGAATGTTTGCCAGCTTTGACATTTAATCAATCCTATGATTAACTTATTAAAAATAATTTTGAATAAGCCTTTTTATCATTTTCCGATTTTGAATTCTTGAAAGATATTTTGGTGTTTTTAGGTTATTTATTCGGCATTTTTATAATCTAATAATAAGCAATATTTGAATATTTCATTAATCCACCTACTATTTGGTTGTTCAACCCTTTCGCCCTTTTGCTTTTTCACCCTCATTCCTTGAGGTACGGTGGTGCCTATGATGGGCGTTAGAAACCCCCTCTCCCCCACACACACACACACACACACACACACACACACACACACACACACACACACACACACACACACACACACACACACACACACACACACACACACACACACACACACACACACACACACACACACACACACACACACACACACACACACACACACACACACACACACACACACACACACACACACACACACACACACACACACACACACACACACCACACACAAACACACACACAAACACACACACACATACACATACAGACACACACACACACACACACACACACACACACACACAATGTTTATTCCATATTTTCACGGGGTCTTGAAGATCTAGCGGGTCTGCACCACTCCAATAATGCTTTGCGATATTTTTGAAAGTTATTTTTGAAAAAGAACAGCAGGTGTTTTTCGATTCCAAATAAAACTTTATGAATTTTAATAACTTAATTTTTTTATTCAACTATTTAAATTAGTTTGCGATTATTATTTAAATTTAACATTTAAAAGAATTTATTTCTATAAAATAAAGCTACTAGTTGTCAGACCAATTAAATCGGAATATGAAGGGAGCTATCGCTTATTGACTGAGTTCTATCACGGAATGCAAGAGAGAAATGTGGCAAGAACTTGAGTGCTTCAGTTGCGTGCCCTGGCGCTATTTAAAAGAATAATTGTTATAATTACTAAAACAGATGTAGATGAGTGGAAGACTGAAAGATGGATGGTTTAATGGATGAATTGATTATGGATTGGATGAATGAATGACTGTTCAATGGATGGGTTGACGGTTAGTTGAATGACAAAAGAATATTTCAATGGATTAATTTATGATTTGTTATGTAAGAGGTTTGATGAATGGAAGGCTGAACAGAAGAAGGGTTTGACGTGCTTATGCCTTGATGAATGGATGGATGGTTGAGTGAAGGAATGGATGGTTGAGTGAATGGATGGATGGTTGAGTGAAGGAATGGATGGTTGAGTGAATGGATGGATGGTTGAGTGAAGGAATGGATGGTTGAGTGAATGGATGGATGGTTGAGTGAATGGATGAATAGTTGAGTGAATGGATGGATGGTTGAGTGAATGAATGGATGGTTGAGTGAATGGATGGATGGTTGAGTGAATGGATGAATAGTTGAGTGAATGGATGGATGGTTGAGTGAATGAATGGATGGTTAAGTGAATGGATGGATGGTTGAGTGAATGGTTGGATGGTTGAGTGGATGGACATATTATTCATAATATCAGCTTAGACTTACTTTAATGCCATGTATAAAACATTAGGAAACTTCAAAAAAATGTTTACAAATTAAGTTTTAAAAAGTCATCAAGTTGGTTCAAGGCGGGAAGAATTCATCTCACATATACTTGCTTTCCATAAAATATTTCTAATTAGTTTTTAATGTTTCATGATTCATTTTCAATCATTAAACTCTTCTCAAAGTCTTATGCAATCGTGTTCAAATAGTTTCTTTATAGTTTCATTGCATTTAGCCATTAAAGATGTATATGATAATATCAACTCTATCAAGGACTTTTGCCATTCATGGCTTGCTAATCAGAATGATGAAGGCATGTTAGAAAACAAGGGAATAAAATAGTTAAAATAAATAAATATTTTAATTTATTTTTAACATTCTGAGAATTATAACAATAAAAATAAGTCTGTAATCTTGTTACATAAACTGATATACCTTACATAAAATTATTTGAAACCCTTAAGCAAACACACACACATACACACACACGCACATACACACACAAACACACATACACGCACACATACATTTTACATAATTTATAAAATATAAGACAGGCGACAGGGATATGTTGTTTACATTTCAGTACTATTACCTGTCTTCGTCATGGTTGGTTTGTAGAAGACTTTGATAACTTGTTCGATAGTTTTTTCAATTTAAACAAAATAAAACTTGAATTATTAAAATGATGATTCAATTAAATCATAAATTATTTTTTAATCTTTTTAATTTCTACACTTTTACATCAACCACTCTACAAACATTCTTAAACCATTATCCACATCTTTTCCACCCCCACTCATTCAGCCACTTGAAAATCTTTTTCACGCATCCATCACACAATTTCTTCTCTCTCCCCACCACCCAACCATCCTCCTTCAACACACCTCAAACACACATCTCACCACACAATCGCCACAGATGGACTCCTCCAAATCCCTAATGAGTGTTGCCGTGGTGTTGCTAGCGATGTTCTGCGTCGGTGATGCTTTGGTGTGCCATGTGTGCACTAACTGCACCGTGGCTACCAGCGCCACTCAAACCTGCAACGCAACGACCGAAAAATCTTGCTATACTTCGCTGATTAAAGTTTTTGGTGAGTTTTTTTGATCTCGTGTGTGTGTTTGTGTGTGTGTGTGTGTTTATGTATCGCATTTGTGTTTCTGTAGTTTGTTTTGGCTTTTTTTTCAATGTTTTTCCGTCATTCTTAATTTAATTTTTTTTAAATAAAATTATTTATATATTTCTTTTTTTTTAAATCTGAAAATTTAAAGAGCCTACATTTCGTTTCATACCACATCATTATCATTTTAATTTTCATCATCCTCATCATCATCCTCATCATCAGCATCAGCATCATCACCACAGGGAGCGAAGTAACCTCGAGGAGCTGCAGTACGATTAACCAGACAGGGTGTTCAATCGTTAACACTTGGGGCAATGATGTCAAACTGTGCTTTTGTCAAAGTTAGCTGAAAACAATTGTTGTTGTTGTGGTGGTGGTTGTTGTTGTTTCAGTTGTTGATGCCTCATTTGTAGTAGTTGTTGTTGCGATTTGTGTTGTATTTAACGAGTGTATGAGACCTCGCCCAAAATAGACCTTGGACGAAATAGATCTTAAAAACAGTCCTCAAAAAATTAGGCTTTGGATTAGGGTTAGGTAAGGTAAGGTAAGGGTTAGATTCAGGGTCAGAGTTGAGCTCTATTTTTAAAGACTAGATCGCCCATGCTTTATTTTTTTCTAATCCTTAAACAGTTCTTCACTCCATCTAATCCATGCTATCTCATCTTTTCCATTACAGGCGATAGTTGCAACAACCAACTGATCTACGGCAATGACACCACCACTGTCACAACCACTCTCATGACAACCAAAGGAAGCGGCGTCTCAACCACCGCTTCTGTCGCTTTTGTCATCGCTGCAGTCATGGCTGCATTTTTTTGAGAATGTAGGATGGGTTGATGAGAGGGGGGATGGTTAAATGAATGATTGGATGATTAGTGAGTGGCTGAATAAAGTAATGGGTAGTTGAAGGTTTGAAGGTTGATCTTCTTTAGATAGTTTTTAAACAAAGCTAAGGATGGTGTATGAAAGAATAGCAAACATATATTCTCATATTAACATGTTTTGTTTGAAATTGTTATTTATTTAAAATTCCTTTTCCTCATTTACTTGCTTGAGAGCAAATGCCTGCTTAGCCAAAAAGCTTGCCAGCAGTGTGTTTCTTGACTTGCCATGAAACTAATCGTTTGATTAACTGCTAAATCTGCTCATCAATTATTTGTTAGTTAGTTAATTAAGCTTAATTAAGCTGTTTAAAACCTCCCATTTAATCTAAATTACAATTAAAATGCCTATTTCCTTACGTGGTCCCGAGACAATGCTCCTTTAAAGCTCATTTCAAATGAATTTTCCTTTCTGTTTTAATTAAAACTAATTTTCTTTTTCAATTCTTTAATTAAAAAAAGATTTTTAAATAAAAAATCTTTTTAGTTATTTAAGCATTTAATATTACTAATTATTCATTCGCCACCGGAAATTTTTCGTCTTGTAAAAATGACCTCGAAACACTGTGAAGATCCTGTGCAAAAGTCCTGCAGCAATACAGAATCTGAACAAAATACGATTATTTATCGTGAAACTCCGAAAACGGCCATAAAACCACTGAAACTTTGGAAGCACCGCAACAGGAACACTTCCCTTTTCATGGCAATTCTTTATGAAATTTCCATTTTCACTTTATTAAAAAATAAATTGAAGGTTTTGGTGGGTGAACTTTATGGAGAATACCGATGAGCCTGCTATAGTTATACCTGCTACTTTTATATAAAAATTCATTGAAACGCGACATAACCATTTTAATTGTAAAAAAAAAATTCTCAAGTCATACACCTAATATACAGCATAGATGGATCATTTGAAAAATTGATGATCTATTAGTTGAGAAGTTTTGAATGATTAGGTTTCCAGGACCCTTTTCTTCTAAGGCACCTCGCAGCGATTCAAAAGCTATGAAAGGACTGAAAAAGCATGAAAGTAACCAGCAATCAGCTTTGAGGTCGACGCTGGGGATACTTCATGAAATGTAACAGAAGTGAAGCTTGATTCTTCTCAAAGCTATTGGCACTAAATTGGCACTAAACACTATAAAAATTCAATAAAAATTACATTGGAAATTTTTTATTAAATAATGTCTGAATTAAGCTGGATATTCGAAAAAACATGGGTATAACTAATCAACTATTTAGTCATTTAAAAGCTTATTGTACAGAATTTTGGAGAGTAAATCCTTTAATTAGTTACATTTCAAAGCAAGCAACACCCTGCTCACGAGAATCATGATGATGATGAGCGTTCATCTATTTATCCATCCATCTCCAAACTTTTCCATCCATCATCACACGTCTTTCTACCCACTCATCCATTTCACTAGCCATTCATCCCCTTCCCTTCTTCAAGCCCTTCTACATCTTGACAAATGCAGCCATGACTGCAGCGACGACAAGGGCGACAGAGGCGGTGGTTGAAACGCCGCTTCCTGAGAGAGACATGGTTGTCTCGATAGGCATTCCACTCGTAGTAGTAGTCGCGCTCATAGTTGCAGCTGCATTCATGGTGGTCACGTCGGCGTTTCTAGTAGTGGTAGTAGTTGCCACAGTGGTTGTGGTAAGGACGGTTGTAGTGGACGTGGTAATGACGGTGGTGGTTGTGACAGGATCGCCATAAGCTTGACCGTTGCACAGGTCAGCTGTGGTTGGGATGGGGCATTGGTTAGATAGACAGAAGAATTGAAATGGCTTTTTATTGACTGGATGAGTAGAGAAACGAAAACATTAACACTTAAAAATTGTAAAAATGTTTGAGATTCAAAACTTAAGCGCTACAAATTATTTTTCAACAAAATAAATTAAACCAAAAAGCACAACAACAACAAGCACAACACAACTCACTTTTGCAGTAGCAAAGCTGAGCGGGAATGCCCTGGTAAAAGTCCTTGAGGCATTCGTTCAAGTCATTTCCGTGGCAGGTTCTGTACGTTTGGTTGGTGCCTGTGGCTAGAGGATTGTGCGGGAAATCAGTAATTTCGGTTAAATCACACAAAAGCACACACAAAAAATCCTTTTAAAACAAAAAACACACCCAATAAAAATCCCTAAAATACCTAAACACGAATAAAATATTTTAACCTTCACACTCACAAACATCACAAACAAACATGGAAAGCAAAAACAAAAAAACAAACCACTTACTTGTATTTTGAACTAAGGCCGTTCTACAAGAAAGACGGCCTGAAGGACAATCTATGGCGTTCACCGCTATGTCGCACTGATCACATTGGTAGCACCTCAACGCGCCTGCCGCACAAAAGAGCGCCAACAACACCAAGCCTGCGTTCACAAGGGTTCTTGAGGAGTTCATCTGGGGATTTATTTCGAATTTTTATTTTTATTCATTTATATTTGTATTTCTATCATATTTGCATTTATATTTATGAATCGTTAAAATGAATTCCCGAGGATGGCTATGAAAGGTTTGGGGCAGTGGGAAGTTTCAAGAAAGAGTTTTTTGTAAGAAAAAAATTCTAATTTAATTTAATTTTTAAATAATTAAAATAGATATATGCTAATAAAGGTCGAAAAATCAAATAATTGACCAACCATGTCAAAGAAAGTTTAAAAGCTTCAACAAGATCTTGCAGACTTTCTTTTATGTTAGAAGTTATTCAAAGAGTTGATAATTTCTATTTTGGGTTTTTGAATGTGTGAGTGTGTGTCTGTTTGTGTGATTATGTGTGTGTGTGTTTGTGTGTGTGAGTATGTGTGTGTGTTTGTTTGTGTGTGTGCAGAAGTTTCTTTCTTTTTTGGTGTGTGTGCGAGACTGCATTGCATTAGATTATACAGCTTGAGTGTAATGGAAGAAAAATACGTTTTTTGAACAATGGGGCAGCAAACAATACAACAAAACGACGGGGTTCCAAAGCTCCTCACATCATTAACGCCTTTATAATACTTTAAAATTAATATTTAATTGTCATTTAATTATTGTTAATGAAAATCTAAATGTGCTAGTGGTGTTTTTGGAACAAGGGGTTTGTAAAATGGTAAATATTCTAATTTAAAATCAATTTTTATACCTTTATTTTTTGAAACTTTTAATTTACGTTAGAAAGTCAAATTGTTGCTTAAAACTGGCAATTTACGCGACGGGACATGTCTCCAAGTAAACACTTCTCATTCCCGTTCATTGAAGGCACCATACGACGACAATTTGATCAAATGTGAATTTTTTTAGATTTACAGAAAAAGCATCGATCTTCTCAAACATTTATTGAGTCTAAAATTACAAGTGTGTACACTGACACACATAAAGAGTATAATCAGGAGTACACTCGAGGTACACCCATTGTTCGTATATCATCGTCGTCATCATCATCCTCATCACCATCATCATCATCATCATCAAATGCGCACAAATTCAGTGAGTGCTCGAAGGGGTCCATGGATTGTAAACGAAAAAATCTGGAACGATTGAAGAAATAAAGGAAGAAAATAATAAATTAGCAAGCAGTAACTATTTTAGTTCATTATTATTATTATTATTATTAGCATTATTATTATTATCCAAATCATTATTTTTATTATTATCATTATTATAATTATTTTTCCTATAGAAATGATGAGAAAAATGCAAGAGAAGGCGAGAGATTTTAAAGTTACCGAAAAATACCGATATTTTCGGACACTTTTTCTAAAATAAAATGATATTTCTAGCCCTTATTTTGGAAATAAATAATCCATATTAACCACATTTAGTGAAAAATGATATTCACTAAAACTTAAATATGTAATTAAGCAGTGTCCGAAGATTTAGTATTTCACGGTAACGAATGTCAATAAAGAACAGATAACTGAGACGATTGAACGAATGAATGGATGAAAGACCGAAGATGTGTTACTTAATTAATAAATAAAACCCTATTATTCGTATTATTATTATCATCATCATTATTATTATTATCATCCTAATTATCATTATAATTATTATTATTATCATAATTATCATTATAATTATTCTTATCACTACTACTATCAAAAGAGAAGGATCACCGATGCAATCAATGAAAGAAAGAGAAAAACAGAGAGACGGAGAGAGAGATAGTGAGGGTTATGAGAGATAGTGAGAGGGATCAAGGAGAGGGTCAAGAGAGAGGTAGAGAGGGGTCAAGAGAGGGGAGAGTAGGTGGGGTTGTGGGGCACCTCGTTGAACGACCTCAGTTCGTAGTGCGCCAGTCTGCTGTCCAGCTCGAAACCGTCCCTGTGGAGGTGATGATAATGATGGTGGTGATGATGATGATGGTGGAGATGATGATGGTGGTGATGATGATGGTGGAGATGATGATGGTGGTGATGATGACCTTGCGAAAATGAGTCTGATATCAGTGTGCAGGTAAATATGGCCTTTCTTCGTGCTGCATAACCTGTGGTGGTGATTATTGAAAATATAAGCCCCAATCATCATCCTCACCCCCATTATCATCATCATCATCACCCCCACAACCATCATCATCAACAGCACCTGAGGTGTACAAGGTATCTTAGATGTACGGGGGCTCCCTCCACGTCACTCTTGCTTCCCGGAATCGGCATGTACAGCGTGCGTTGCCTTAGTAACGTCTGTGTGGATGTGTTGTTGTGATGTAGTGGTGTCGTGATGATGATGAAGAAGATGATGATGAGGATGATGATGATGATGATGTGGTAGAGTTATGGTTGTAGTTGTGGTGGTTGTGGAGGAGTTGTAGTGTAATTGTGGTTATTTGTAGTAGTAGTAGTAGTTGTAGTAGTAGTAGTAGTAGTAGTAGTAGTAGTAGTAGTAGTAGTAGTAGTAGTAGTAGTAGTAGTAGTAGTAGAAGTAGTAGTAGTAGTAGTAGTAGTAGTAGTGTAGTTGTAGTGTGGTGGTAGTAGTAGTAGTAGTGTAGTTGTAGTGTGGTGGTAGTAGTAGTAGTAGTGTAGTTGTAGTGTGGTGGTAGTAGTAGTAGTAGTAGTGTAGTTGTAGTGTGGTGGTTGTGTGGTGGTAGGAATGTGTTTATGCTGATATAATAAGTTTCAACAGCCACCTCCAACATCATCACCATCATCAATACCACCACCACCATCATCATCATCACCTGGTGGTACGATGGCATATCGGTGACGTCATACTTTATGACGAATATCTTCACCACGGAGTTGTTCGGGTTGAAGAGAGTCTTTGGTGGTGATGATGATGATGATGATGATGATGATGATGATGAAGATAAATCCTTATAATAATTATTATTATTATTAAGTATAAATATTATTATTATTGAATTATTATTAAGTATTAATATTATTATTGAATTATTATTAAGTATTAATATTATTATTGAATTATTATTAAGTATTAATATTATTATTGAATTATTATTAATTATTAATATTATAATTCCTATATTATAGCACCAACCAGCTGGACGGTTCCTTGGGATGGGATACGGTATCCTTTCTTTGAGTAGGATTCCAAGTCAACGTGACCCTATGCATGGATGGATAGATGGGTGAGAGGATGGAGAGATGGATGCATGGATGGATAGATGGAAAGATGAATAAAAGGATGTAAAAAGAGAATAATTAATAAACATCCTTCCACCCTATATACCCTTATCCCACCCCCTCAACCTAAATTCCTTCTCCCCAAACCCTCAATTCCACACACTCCCACAACTCCACCCTTCCTCTCCTTAACCATACCTCTTCCTTTCCAACCCCCCCCTCCCCAACGAACCAGATAGGGCGAGGGGGCGGCATCGTCGGAGAGAGCAAAGTAGAAGGTGCGACAGGGAAGACTGACGTGGGCGGGGTGGAAGGCGCCACTGGCACCGACGTCCACCCTGAAGCCCTGCAAGACGCCTGCCGCCTCTATGCGGCCCTTCATTAGGCTCTCCTGTGTTGGTGTGGTGTGGTGTGGTTGGGGGAATTTGGGTAAGAAGGGGTTGGTTGGGATGGGGGTGAATAGGGTGAGGTGTGGTGTGGTTGGGATGGGGTTGGGTAAGGAGGGGTTGGTTGGGATGGGGGTGAATAGGGTGAGGGAGCTTGCGAGAGTGAATGGAATGGAGGTGGTTTGCAAATGATGATGGCTTTGAGATCACGACCAACACAACCATTATCATCACCACCACCACCTCCGCCTCCCTCACCATCACCACCAACACCATTACACTCAACCATCCCCCCCCGCCCCCTCATCATCATCACCACCACCACCCATCATCATCATCATCAGCACCACCACCAATCATCCTCATCATCAGCACCACCACCCATCATCATCATCATCATCAGCACCTCAAAACTGCCCAGTAAGCAGTTGGACGAGAAGGGAACTGACGAACTTATGGCATTTTTATGGTTGCCCAGCAGTTTGCTGAGGTTGCTGCACGATAAGGAACTGTGGTGGTGATGATGATGATGGTGATGGGGTAATGATGATGGTGATAATGATGGTGGTGGTGGTGATGATGATGTGCTGGTGGTGATGAGGATGATGGTAATAATAAAGAAGAAGATTTTTAATAAAAAAATTCAATGATTAGTAGATAATTAAATGAGTGAAAGAATACAATGATGAATAATTAAGTGAATTAGTAAAAGAATAAAAAACTAAAAAATAAAGTAAATAAGTGAACTTTTTAATCGCCTGCACAGAGTTGAGATTGCAATCATAATCAAAACTGCCAGAAGACAATCTCTTGGCGGGAATCTGTGGTGATGATGATGGTGATGGTGATGATGATGATGGTGAAGAAGATGATGATGATGATAGTGAAGATGATGATGATGGTGGTGATGATGATATTAAAAACTTACAGGACTAGAATGAAGGGGAAGCATGGTGGATGAGTGGAAGAGAATGCTGTGGTTGTTGTTGTTGAGATTGGAGTGGTTGTTGTTGAGGTAGTGGTCATTTTTGTGGTTGTTGCTGAGATGGGGGTTGTTATTATTGTGATTGTTGTTGAGATTATGGTGATTTTTGTTGTTGTTGTTGAGATGGGGGTGATAGTAGAGGTGTTTGTTGCTGTGATGAAGACTATTCTGTTTGTGTCTGCATAATGTTTGTTCAGATGGAATGGTGATAGGAGAAGAAGAGGAAGATAAAGATGATGATGAAAATAGTAAAGAAGAAGATGACGAAGATGAATTAGATGAAGATGATTGAAAAGAATAACTGTTCAAATTGACATTAGAAAGAGATTGGATGGTTGAGGAGAGAGATGGAAGGGGATATAAAGAAGTGGCTGAAGAAGGAGTGGATGAATTTGCTGCTATTTTTGTTGTTTTAGTTGTAGGGCGTGTTGTTGAATTTGTTTGTGTGTTGTGTTTGTTGCTACTGCTTTCAATAAGTATTTTGTGATAATGTTGTGGTTTAGGCAATTTCTGTTGTTGATGTAATAGTTGTTGTTGTATTAGTTGTTTTTGTTGTTGTTGTAGTATGTCTTTTGAAATTTTTTGCAGTTTTTGAGGTTGTAGTAGAGTCTGTTGCTGTTGTTGTGCAAAAGATAACAAGTGTTTGCTGGTTTGTTGTTGCAGGAATGTTTTGAGTAACGATTGCTTATGTGAAGGGGGTTGCATTGGAGAAGGGTTCTTGGTTGCGAGGGAGGTGGACAACATTTTGGTGGAAGAATGGGGAGATAGTTTAGTGGGTGGAGAAGGGGATTTAGGGTGCGGTGGAGGGGATGGAGTGGTTTGCAGAGTGGCCATGAGAACTTCACATTTGTCTGAAGAGTCTGACTCACCAACCCCTGGTCAGGTTAGATGACTATTTTTTAAATATATTATTAAAGGTTTTTATTTAAAAAAAACTTTTTTAATTATGAAAAATTATAAGAATTATCAAAATTCAACAAACCCATTTCTGGTTTCATATCTGTCTACTAGCTTCCCTCTATGGCCAAGTCATCTCTGTGCTCTGACTGCAACAAAGGAATTCTCAATTTGATGGAAAAGTTCTGAAACTGTTCATTCTTCTGTTGATCTCAGTATATGATATATACTATATAACACACTATATATTCATCTATGGACCTAGAATCTAGGGTCACTGGCTGACGAAATGTTTATAGTTCAGAGCTTTAATACATGCTGGTTTAATTAGAAGATTAATAAAAAAATTTACTTATTAAGAAAACCATTGGTTTTTGAAGAATTATTTATTAATTAAATTGTTTAATATTTTAATGTATTTAAAACATATTTCAAAGTAGTTGGATGTATGCTTAATTGAATTAGTTTTATTCTAAATTTCAAAGCATCACGACGAGACAAAAAAGGTGAGTACTTTCTAGATTGAGAACGTGAAAAGAAATGACAAAAGCTGCGCGTAGAGGAGTGGAATAGAAGTGCAATAGAGAAAGTAAATATTGAGGCATGTTGTTGGAGTGAAAGGCTCAAGATGATTGGATGCTATATTTGGATGGATCAGCTGATAGGTTCTTGTTGAAAAACAAGAGATTAAGGCCTTTAAACGAATTATTTTTTATACATAAAACAAAAATAGTTTAAATAATCAAAATATTCTACGTTTCAAACTTAATAAAAAAAAAATGTATGTAGCCATTTAATTACCTTTTATTTATGATCTTCTTCCTTTGCCAAAGTCTCACCAACATTAGAGACCCCTCCACGTTTATTGCTTCGACACGAACACAAATGCGTTGATGGCTTTGAATTTTTTCAATTTTGCAAAAGACGCCCTTGAATGTTTGAGAATTTTTAAGAAGACAACGTGTAAGAAGAAAGAGCAAGAAAAATCAGGGATAGGCGGGAAATAGAAATGATGATTTTTGATTCAAGTAATCACTAATTAATTGAGCTTTAATTGAACGTCTAATTAAGTAAGTATGAGGGAATTTATAATTTGATGTTTATTCATTCCCCATTAATCTTAATGGTTTAAAAAACCTAAAAATACATTTAATAGGAATAAAGATTATGCAAATATCAAGAAATACCTTATATAAATAATTATTTTATCATATATAAATACAATGATAAAAGTGCTGAGTTTGAACAACCATGAGGAATGGAGTGAATACTGAAATACCAAAGAACGAGCCCAAATTAGTTTTCAATGTAAATGATGGTCAATTAAATAGCAATTGGGTAATTTCAAAAGATTTGTAATTTAAATTAGCAGATTTGATTTTAATCCATAAGTAAATTGGTATAAATATCTTTGATGAGTAAAAATGAATTCTTGAAATACTCCAAACAATTCAGTAATAATACTGAAAATTCTTCAAAGCAAAGGATGCTAAGTTTCAGAAAAAAATGAACATAAGTAATATTGCATTGAAAGTAAGTCTGTAATGAACTCAAACTGAAGCAAAGTTGAATTCAGGTTTGAATTTTCTCATAAATAAATGAAAAACGGAAAAAAATAAATGATAAGTATAATATTTGCATTTATTATTTGTGTTAGATCTTATCATTTTAAAAAAGAAAAAAAAAATTGTTATGGAAAACATTATTTTAAATAACCAAAACTTTAAAATTAAAAGATTAAAAATGCAATAAAAGCAGCTTGAAATGGGAATGAGAGGCAAGAAAAAGACAAAAAAACGAGTATAGAATTTCCAATTAAAAAAAAATATTACTTTTCTTTGTTAGGTGAACAAATATCTAAATGAGTTAGTAAAACAAGATTATTAAAAAGAACAAAAACTGCAATACGCCAAGTCGTGGATTGGCTTAGCTGGTGTTGAGACTTTTATGAAGAGATTGTGAGTAATGATTCCGTAATATGTAATGGTAAGTAATCTTACATTATGTAATTGTGATATTAAATTAATATTACATTATGGTATCGGTAAGTAACATTACATAATTGGTAATATTGCGGTAGCGGTATGTAACATAACTTTATATTTATAGTAAGCAACATTACATTATTGTAATGATATTGTAACATGACATTATGTCAACCAGTTACTCTATAAGAACGGCACACAGATTGAGAAAAAGAGAAGGACATTTACACATGTAATAGGTTGAGAAAGTCACGAATATAGAAAAGTATTGAGATTGAATAAAGTAATTGAATGGAAAAGTAATCTGAAAATAAATTCATTGAGAATCATCATCGGTAAAGATACCTGTATTTAATTGTTAAGATTGAGATGATTGTAAAAACATTTATTGCTGTAATTATATGAATGATGCTGCTAATAAATACGAGTTTACAATCAATTTATACAGCTGGCAATAGTTGATTTAGAGATATTTATTTACACATATATATTTCTAAGCAAAAGCAATGAAACAACTGCATAAGTAGTCGTAGTAGTAGTAGTAGTAGTAGTAGTAGTAGTAGTAGTAGTAGTAGTAGTAGTAGTAGTAGTAGTAGTAGTAGTAGTAGTAGTAGTAGTAGTAGTAGTAGTAGTAGTAGTAGTAGTAGTAGTATAGTATTGATAGTAGTAGTACATAAAACCCCTGTGTTAGCAAATCTCTAGCACTGGGAAAGTTGAGAGCAAAAAAACAATAAAAATATAAAAACTGGTAAAAAAAAACTAATAAAATAAATAAATAATCTTCCTAATCCTTATCACAATCACCTTCATCATCATCCTCACCTTCATCCTCATTATTATCATCACTATTACAACTCGTGGCATGCCACTTAGCCAAGAACGAATAAAAAAAACAAAGAATAAACAAAAAGACAAAGAATAAACAAAAAGACAAAGAATAAACAAAAAGACAAAGAATAAACAAAAAGACAAAGAATAAACAAAAAGAACTGGAAACAACTCAAAGAGATCTACGTATATTATCAAAAGATTTATACACTTTTTGATTCACAATTACGCCGACGCATTCTCCAGTCGTCAATTTGATTTTTCGTGTGTTTATGCTGCAGTGGAAAAAACATTTTGTAAGAGAAACTATTGAAGAAAAAAAATTAATATGTTAAAAATAGGATAGTTTATTAATTAAAAGTAATTGAAAAGATTTGAAACAAAAATTATTATTAAAATTATATTATTTTTATAATTATTATCACTTTTACAATTATTTAATAATAAAAATAAAAACACTATTATTATTAATATGATTAAATGATAAAATAATAAAGTTACTGTTATCAATACCTAGGCTTGTTTAAACTTTGGCAGCACCAAGAAGACGATAAGGATGAAGATGCCGATGATGTGGCTGAAGAAATAGAGGTTTCTGTGGTGATGATGATGATGATCAAACTACTACTACTTCTAATTCTACTACTTCTACTACTACTACTACTACTACTACTACTGCTACTACTACTACTACTACTACTACTACTACTACTACTACTACTACTACTGCTACTACTACTACTACTACTACTACTACTACTGCTACTACTACTACTACTACTACTACTACTACTACTACTACTACTGCTACTACTACTACTACTACTACTACTACTACTACTACTACTACTACTACTACTACTGCTACCTGTACACATGCAATGTCGGTTCGAAGAGCAGAAGCATGAATGGAAAACCAATGTAACAAAGAAGAAACTGGTGAAGATGTTAATTAAATCATTATAATCATAATGATTATAATTACTATCACTATTTCAGTCATCAAAAATATTTTCTTCAAATTTTAAAACCCCTACCCCACTTCCCCGTCCCCCCTCACTCATCCTCCCCACCCATTCACCCACCCATTCACCCACCCACCCACTCACCCACCCACCCACTCACCCACCCACCCATTCACCCACCCATTCACCCACCCACCCACCCACCTGGGTGCCGATCAAACACGCAAAGTTATAAACGGGCCTTAGGGTGCGCCTGTTAGCCATCAGTGGTTGCATCACTCTACGTAGCTATGGTGATGGTGATGATGATGATCGTGGTAATAATGGTGATTAGGATGGAAGCTGGGAAGATGAAGTTATGATTATGATGGAAGTAATTGATGAAGAATCAAAAGGTTCATGGGATAACCCTCAACCTATTGGGATGAGCCATTCATCCACCATTCCACTCCATCCACCCTTCATGCAATCTCTCTCCCCCCCGCACAAACCCATTCCGCCCCTCAACCCCACCCCATCCACAACAACCCCCTCACTCACCAACCCCCGCCCTTCCCCCAAACCCCACCCTTCCCCCCGATCAAACCCCACTCCCCCCCCCCCCCAAACGCCACCCCCCCCCCCCAAACGCCACCCACCTACCCAACCCACACCCACCTTTCTTGATACATGCAGGAAGAGGCCGCCTGACAGGAACGCCACAAAGTAGCCTGGGTAAAAGCCATGCCAGCACGCGCTGAACACGAACACTGACATGGTCGATCTGGATTGGTGGTGGTGATAATGATGATTGTGGTGATGATGATGATGATGGTGGTGATGATGCCAACACACCAACGTCCCTATCATCATCATAACCACCTCCATCCCAATACTTCTCATGATAATGATGATGATGATGGGAATAATAATGATGATGATGTTGATTGTGATTATGATGATGATGCCAACACACCAGCCTTCTTATCATTACTAAAATCCTAACCTTAATCGCCATAATTACCTCCATCCACATACTTCTCGTGATAAAGATGAAGATGACGATGATGATAGTAATGATGATGATAGTAATGATGATAGTAATGATGATAGTAATGATGATGATAGTAATGATGATAGTAATGATGATAGTAATGATGATAGTAATGATGATAGTAATGATGATAGTAATGATGATAGTAATGATGATAGTAATGATGATAGTAATGATGATAGTAATGATGATAGTAATGATGATAGTAATGATGATAGTAATGATGATAGTAATGATGATAGTAATGATGATAGTAATGATGATAGTAATGATGATGATGCTGATGATGATACCTGGTACGATCGTAGATGAGGTAACGTAGCCACATATTTGTCGACCTGTTCCAGTTGTCCAAGAATTGCTTGATACTCTGGCCGAGCTGTGGAGGTGGAGGAAGTGGACGAGGGTGGTAGTGGTGAAGGAGGGTGGTGGAGGAGGTGCAGGAGGGTGGTAGTGGTGAGGGAGGGTGGTGGAGGAGGGTGGTAGTGGTGAAGGAAGGTGGTAGTGGTGAGGGAGGTGCAGGAGGGTGGTGGAGGAGGGTGGTGGAGGAGGGTGGTGGAAGAATGAGTTTTGGTGGGAGTGGAGGTGGATTGGTAATGGTTGAAAGATCGTAGTGGTGGATGGATGGTATTGGAGTGATGAAGGTACCATCCCCAAACTTACCCAACCCATTTTATATTCCTAAATCCAGGCATCAACCAACCATTCCCCCACCCATCACCCCAATCCACACACCATCCACCAACCAACCAGCCCACGCCACCCACACCACCCAGCCCCACCCACCTCGGTCTGGACGATATCGTAGTTATCAATGAGGTCCCACTTCGCTCTGCCCCGTGCATCGGAGCCGTTGAAGCCGAAGCCTGCACTGATGTTGCCCGCCTCTCCTGGTGTGGGTGGGTGGTGGATGGATGGTGGGTGGAAGGTGGGTGGGTGGAAGGTGGGTGGGTGGGTGGTGGGTGGGTGGGTGGTGGGTGGGTGGGTGGTGGGTGGGTGGGTGGTGGGTGGGTGGATGGAAGGTGGGTGGTGGATGGGTAGAGGGAGGGTGGTGAGAGAGAAGGGTGAAAGGAGGGGATGGGGAAGTGAAACATATAAGTGGGGAGAGGGAAGAAGGAGATAACTTAGAAATAAAGTATAGTTGGAACTTTTATAAATGTAACGAGAAGCCACATGCACGCACAAACAAATAAACGCACCACACACACACACACACACACACACACACACACACACACACACACACACACACACACACACACACACACACACACACACACACACACACACACACACACACACACACAGACAAACACACACACACACACACACATACACACACACACACAGAGACACACACACACACAGACAAACACACACACACAGACACACACACACACACACACACACACACACACACACACACACACACACACACACACACACACACACACACACACACACACACACACACACACACACACACACACACACACAGACAAGTACCCAGGGTCCATGCGAAGTAGTACTTGTAGCGAACGACCATGCTGACCAACACCATCAGGAGACTCTTTCCCAGGAATGATAACTCTTCGTAACCCTCACCTGGTGATGATGATGATGATGATGATGGGCATGATGGTGATGATGATGATGTTCGGGATGATGATGGGGATGATAGTGTTGGTAACGATGATGATGGTGGTGTTGATGACGATGATGGTGTTGATGACAATAGTGATAATGATGACGATAACGATGATGGCGATGATGATGATGGCGATGATGATGATGGCGATGATGATGATGGCGATGATAATGATGGCGATGATAATGATGGCGATAACGATGATGGCGATAACGATGATGATGATACCGGTGATGAGGGTGGAGGGCCATCGTGGTATGACGAAGACGGTGATGACGCCGAAGATGATGCACTTGACAGTCTTGCCTGAGAGAGCCCTCTGAGGTGGTGGTGATGATGATGATGGTGGTGATGATGATGGTGGTGATGATGGTGGTGGTGGTGATGATGGTGATGGTTGTGATGGTGGTGATGATGGTTGTGATGATGATGATGATGATGATGATGGTGGTGGTGGTGATGATGATGGTGGTGGTGATGATGATGATGGTGGTGGTGGTGGTGATGATGCTTGCTTACCATTGGGGATGGAATTTCACTGATCTGCAAGGGAATAAATCATCATCATTAGCCACTCATCTTCAAACACACACACACACATACACACACACACGCACACACACACACACGCACACACAAAAAAACAAACATACACACATACATCCTTGAAGACAGATCCATCGATGAACGAGAGATGGTCGTTGAAGAAGAAGAATGGTCCGCACATAAAAGAGTGGAATGAGAAGATGTAACTCATGTGGTGCAGGAGGAGGGGGAGGTCGCTGGTGGGTGGATGGAAGGATGGTGTGGAATGGTGGGTGGATGGAAGGATGGTGTGGAATGGTGGATGGAATGATGGTGTGGAATGGTGGATGGCTTTGAAAAAGTGAAAAACCCACTAGATATAATACTTAATCTTTTGCTGAAGGATGAATGGAGGGATGGATGGTGTGGAAGAAAGGTCATTTCTGAGGTGACTCTCACTGGATGAATTAATGGCAGTCTTGGTAGTAGTTGTGACCTTATTTGCATGGTTGTTGGCGTGTGTCGTATTATTATTTCGATTATTATATACATGATTTTTATGTTTTATTTTATAATTGTTATTTCGATTATCTTCATTATGGTGGCTCTCTTTTTCTCGTGAAAAAACTCTATTCGAGTTTGTGATTAGAGTGGAAGCTGATTTGCTTGCTGTTGCTGGGTGTTGGTTGGTTGTTGTTGTTGTTGTTGCATTTTTGTTATTGTCGTGGTTGTTGTCGTTGAGTGAATTCAAGCCGTCAGATAGGTTGAAAGCTAGGCTGGTTAGTTTCTGCACTGCTATCATCAACGGACTGTGGAATGAAGAAATGATTTACCTTTAATTTAAATTTATATATTCTCTGTGAATCGTTAATTAAAGATTTATTTATTTTATTATTTTAATCATTTAGACCTACAGTTACTCTCCTATTCCATGCATTCACCCATGCATTCACCTCCATCGCCAATGAACCAATCACCGTATGCATCCATCCATTCCTCTTCCACCTACCCCGTCACATCCAATGTGTATCCGCCGTAATCGAGTTGCATTCGGCAAATGTGGCAGTAACTGAGGTAGAGCATATTGAAGGCGGTAACCGAGACCGCCATGACAGTTGGTTTGCAAGGCAGCCACTTCATCATGGCGTATGAGATCAAACACGGTACTAAAACATCTATGACACTTCTGGATGGTTATCAAAAAGAACATTGAATTTTAATTTTTATTACAAATAACCAAATAAATTTTTTTATTTTAATGTATCACAAATTATAATTATAAGTTATGAGCAAATTAACGGACTATTTAGGTGAACAGACCTGCCATAACAGAAGTAGGCTAAGGCAAAGCCTAGAAGAACTTCAATGTAATGTCTCACAGACGATTTGTAATGGAGATGACTGAAATATATCCTGAATATGTTTCCAAAAATAATGGCTGCCATATGAGTGGTGAAGAAGTTCAGCTGTGGGAAGGTTAATCACATCTTGTTAGTTAATTATTAACTAAATAAATAAATAAAAATAAATAATAATTAATAGTTAATTAAAGAATATTACATTAACTTTTTTTATTTTATAATGTAATTTATTCAATTTTAATTTTATTGATTACCTGGTCTAGTGGAATGTTGGTTTGCATGCTGAGTGGCATGAGGAGAGTAGATCCGTCATAATAGAGGCTTTTCAGGGTGGTTTCGTTATCCATCTTTATTGCAGACAGATTTATATCGGGCTACTTACGTGCGATTACTTTTGCATTCTTAAAGGGGATGTCCGGCTTAAATTAACATTACTCGCAAAGAATAAAAATGATTTTATTTATTTTTTTGAATTTGGGTTTCACTAAAAAGATGTTACTATTTTTTTGTTATTAAAAAAGTGTTTTTTGATTAAAAAATGTTTGAATGAAACTACGTAAAACAAATAATTTTTATTAATTTACATATTAAATATATTTTATGTTTTATATTGTTTCAAGGTTAAATCTAATGATTAAGATGATAGAATGTAATAACTTTTATGAAATGCTTATTCATAATTTTAATTTGAATATAAAACACCCATCACACTACCCATTTCAGTGTTCATTAGCTTCTTACGCCATTTTCTGCTGCAATTTTCCATTGAACATTTAATTTAAGCACAAATATAGAATAAAAAAAATTTCACAAAATAAATAAATTCAAATTAATTATTTTTAAAATAAAAAATGGGTTGTTTGACCGTGCTAGCGTTCGTTTGTCTAAATTTGGGAATAATAGCTTGTTTGATATCGTTCTTTGCCCCGTTTTGGGTGCTTGATACCTCGATTACGGCAATGGGAGTGGATCTTTTCAAAGATACGTTGAGCTCTATTGGAATCAAAGATGGCGTCGTTCCTGGCTTTAAACACGAGGGGCTGTGGGGACATTGCAGCAAAGAGATGAACTGTGTTGGTGTTTGGGAAAATGACTTTTTGATCGAGAAAAATTTACCAGGTATTTACATTTGATTTAATGCTCAATATTTCTTTTTAACACTTAATTTATACAATTATATTTATATTACATCATTTTTTAAATATTTTTATTTTATAATTAATTTAAATTATTCAAATAAAATATAATATATCTATATAATCATCATTTCAGAGTGGAAAAAAGCTACGCAAGGTCTGTATCTTGGTGGAGCGGTTTTGTTGCTGATCTCCATCTTGATTTCTTCCCTCCATGTCTGCTGCTCCCAATGCAAGCAGTCCTTATCGCTCAAGTCAGCCCTGGGAAGTCTCAATTTGGCTGGAGGTATGTGTGTGTGTGTGTGTGTGTTTGTTTGTTCATAGGGGTTGGTTGGATGGTTTGAGGTTGCTCTTGGCTAAATTATTGTGATTATTATTATGATTAATGAGTTTGTTGTTGGGAGGGTATTTGTGGCACTGAGAGGGGTGTGTCTGTAGCTGTCAAGTCGGAGGTTGTGGGTGTTGGGGTTACCATTTGGATAGGGCTGTCCAGCTTTATTCTTAAATGGCCTCAATTCCCACCTTTTCACTAGCCATGATATTGTCTCATGCATCCATTCATACATCAATATACAACAATAGCAGAACAATTAATCACAAGACCAAAGCCTGTCAAATAATTGTTCACTGATGTTTTCAAGAAAGTTTTAATCACCCACTTTCTTAATAAGTGTTCATTTACATTGAAATGCCTGTAGAGGTCTTATTCAATCAAATTTATTTGTATAGACTTTTATAAATGTAAATTAAAAAACACTCATTAAAAGATATTTTTAATAAAATGTTTTTTAAACTAAAAAATAATGAGTTTATTCCGTAATACTACATAATCAAACACTCAGCCATATTTTGATGGGTTTCAATTGGTGATAATAATTTCGGAATTTATTTGTAAAGATAATTTTTTATAACCTCCCATTGTTTATTCAATTCTTTCAATCATTTAAGGAATATGTTATGATAAGAATAGAGTGTTTATTTATTTGAGATTGTTTATTTAGTGGCCCCATTTAAAGCCAGCAATTGGTGTGTGTTTAAGGCAATAATGAGGTAGAATTATGGAGCTTTAACTTGGCATGCTCAATTATGATATGCCCTCTCACTTTTTATATCAATCCTATCATATCAAGTTTTCAATTCAGTTTTTTAGTCTAGTGGATTTATCCAACCATTCACAACCATCCCTATTCACCCACCACTCATCCACCTATTCAAAACCACATCCATCCATCCACCCACACCAATGCCCACTCACCCACAACCATTGCCACCATCACCAAGACCCACCCACATCCATCTCCCTCCATCCATGCACAATCAACCCTCCAACCACGCCAGTTCTGTGCATAGCTGCGGCACTTGCGATCTTCGGCACCTTCATGTACAAGGAGGGCCACCTGAGCTCCACCAAGACGCTCGACTGGGGCTTTTGGTGCGGCGTGGCGGGTGTCGCCTCGTGTCTGGCGTCATCCATGTTCTACTTCCTCGACTCGTGCTGCGGAAGTCGCCATGTTGGCTATCATATGACTAGGGTGGTTTGAGGGTGTTTAAGGTAAGGGGTTGGGCGTGTGTTAATTGGTGGGTGGATTGGGTGAAGGGTGAGTGATGAATAAGGATTTGGTATAAGTTTAGGCGGTGGTGATGATGATTCTGCTTCAAGATCTGATTCGCTACGGCATTATTTATATTAATGTTATGGTTGGATTAGATATGCTATGCTTGGATGGGTGATGATGATTATGATGATGGAGGATGATGGTTATAATTATGATACAACTATTGAACCTTGACTATTTTCTGCTACTTCGATTTTGTGTAGTTTTTGTGTTTTTCGAAAAAATCACCGTCATCCAATAAGCCATCTTTTTGATATTATTACTGCTGCTCCTATCCATTCATATGGGATTACAAAGATTCACTACCGATTACGCTTACTATTTACTATTGGTTACAGTAGCTTTACACTGCGTATTTTCTTACGATTTTCTGTAATTATAGCATGGATTTACATAGATTGCAGTTATTACAGTGTGTTTTCTGAGAGTTTACCATCGAATTTACTAAGGATTTCTATGGATTTATTATTGCTTTTTTTCGATTTATTCAATAATTTACTATGGATCATGGTAGTTATTTGTTAACACTTAGTTGAACACCTTAACCCAAAAGCCTATCATCTCTAATTTTAAATTTCAAGATTTATGATTTTTTAGATTTATGATTTTAATGTTTTTTGAAATCTTTTATAACCTGATTTAACAATTGATTCCTTTTTCAAGTTACCGCATTTCTTTTGAATTACATTTTTATTCCATATATCTTTGGTATGTATTCCTATATTTGTTTTATTATATATATTTATTGTCACATAATCCTAATTATTCATCTAAATTATAATTAAAAAGGAAAATTAGTTTTTTAGTGTGCAGCAGTAAGAACGCTGGGTGTAGCAGTTAACTCAGTCAGTGTTATTTACTCTTTATTCCATTCTGCTTTTGTATTAACAACTATGCTATGCTGTTTAACTAGTTGTCTCTGCTGCTGCTGCTGGTGGTGGTAGTAGTAGTAGTTGTATTAATTTTATCGTGACGTCATTGTAATTATGATGATGATGGTATAGCGCTGAGCAAATAATGAGCCTCAATCATCGAAACTACCGGCGGTATATTCCTGAGCTTAGTGGAAATCACTGTACCTGCTTCTGTACCGTTGTATCTTCGCCTCTTCTAGTTTCCATATATGGAAGTGTCATGATGATGATGATTATGTTGATGGTGATGTTGGTGATTATGTGGATGATGATGTTATCAACTATTGAATGTAATTCCAAAGTAAAAGAAGAATAATGTAGTTGGACAATGTTTGTGTGGTTTAGGTTCTGGACTTGCTTGCATGCATGGTTGTTGCAGTGGTGGTTGCGAAAGCTTACTTTTTAGTACTTACTGCTTGCTAAATACTTCTTAAAATGTAAACTATTTTTTTATTAAAACATTTTAAAAATTGGTTTGAAGATTTATTGTAGAGTTTTATTCCACAAAACCATCTGAATTGATTACGTAATTCTATATATTTTCTGTCTCATCTATGTTTTTACTATATATTTTCATGCAATCGCTTCAAAGTCTATTCTATTTTTCGTCAAACGATGATGATAATGATGATGATGCCGATGTTTTCTATTAAAGCTAGATGTTTATCCAGTTATACAAATAATTAGATTCTAAATAAATGTGTAAATTATTAATTTCGACTCATCTATTTGTCCTCAGTAATTGCATAACGCACTCAAAGCCAATAGTGAAATAACCTGAAACTAAATTCTTATTTCATCTATAATTCGTAAAAGAACAAAATGAAAAATATAATTATAATCACGCCACTTAAGTAAATTTAATTTTAGATTGTGATTTGATTTTCTTGTAATGTCAAGAGTTCATTACTAATACCCACTTGACATTACGGATACTACATACTACGTCATAGAAATATTTATGTCTGAATCATCATTTAAAAGAACGGAAACGACTGAAATGACAAGAGAACAACTTTGTGAATCCGGTTTTTTCTTTTTGATTAAATGATTGTGGATATCCATAAAATAGGATGAATATGATAAATGGATTAAGGAATCAATCTCGGATTTGTTGCTCCACATTTCAAGTCAACTATTTGTGCACTGTTCTAATAACAATAAATTGTTCATTAAATACAATTAGGTCAATACTAAAATCAATAAAAGGTATCAAATTTTGATTTGATGAATCCTTAATCAGAGATCAAACCAAATCTACTTCTTGGTGGCCAAGTATGCAAGAGACTTTTGCATATCGTCAATGACTGACTGCGTGTTGTTGCCTTCAATTCTCAACACCAGAGCTCCGTGGAAGAAGGAAAATACAGCAAATATAACCAGCCCCACTTTCAAGAACTCTAAGAATATATAATTTAAACACACCCAGAAAGTTCCACTATCGTTACCGTTTCCGAAGTTGAGTATCATCAGCATCACCAACACGGCCACACACGCCACGTGTAGTGACAGCCACAGACGTCTGTAGTAGCTAGCGTCGGCCACACCTTCTCTTAGGACTTCAATACCTCGTTTAAGATTCCTTATCAGCTTATTGTCGTCTGCAATGGCTGCTTTATTCGCATCCGGATTGCCTTTGGGTGGATGCAGTTTGGTTTGTGAAGAGAGCTTAATAATGAGAATAATTGTATTTATTATTGTTATTATTATCTTCTAACTACAACCACCTCACTCTTTCCCACTCCCCAATCTTCCAAACCCAACCCCAATCTTCCTACCCTCCCCTTAATCCTCCAACCCTCCCCTTAATCCTCCAACCCCCCCCCCCCAACCTTCCATCCACCCCCTACCCCATCCTCACCATCGGACCACCCTTGCTGCACTTCATACTCTGCAACGACACCCTCATGGTCTGAGTATGACGTCATTCCTCCATCCATCCTCCTCATCCCTAACTGACATGACGTGCATGTCATCTTGTGGCCTGTGGTTGTGGAGGTTGTGGTGGGGGGAGAGGAGGGTGATGGTGGGTGGGTGGGGGGGTTGTAATGGTAGTGGTGGGGATGGGGGTGGTGAAGCTGTAGATGGTAGAAGTAGTGGTGGTGATAGTAGTGGTTGTGACAAACCCAACCACTCAAATTAATTCTAATCCATCCCAAACCAAACTAAAAAACCCCAAACCATCCACAATCATCCTGAACCAAACCCAAACCAGCCTAAACCATCCCAAAACCCAAACCAGCCCAAACCATCTCAAACCAACCCAAACCATCCCACCCAAACTCACCAGGATTAGCTCTATGAAAAAAGTAATCGATTCTGACGGGTGCGTCGGTGCTGGTAGTAGTACCAGTAGTACTAGTAGTAGTATTGGAAGAATGGAAGGAGTTATCAAGGCGACAACAAGTAGCCTCTTCGACCATTGCTTTTTTGATGTCAGTCTGGTGATGGATGGAGGGGGAAGATGGAGGGGGAAGATGGAGGGAGAGGATGGAGGAGGAAAATGGAGGAGGAAGATGGAGGGGGAGGATGGAGGAGGAAGATGGAGGAGGAAGATAGAGGGGGAGGATGGAGGAGGAAGATGGAGGGGGAGGATGGAAGATGGAGGGTTGTCTATTTATTTTAGTAATCATGCCTTGTCAGACGCAGATAGGTTTACCATCATCATCATCATCAATATTTTAGTATCATTATAAGCAGCATCATCTTTATCATCATCATCACTCTTAGTATCACCTTTATCATCTTCATCACCATTACAATCATCATCATCATCATTTTTAGTATCATTATCATCATCATCCTCATCACTGTGATTGTGCAAACATTTACCTGGGCTCTCCATGAGTCCTCAACAGCTGCTATTGACCTGATCAACTCATAACCTATCTGAGAAATACATTAAATAAAAAATATTATTAATAAAAACATTAATAATAATAACAGTAATAATAATAATAATAATAATAATAATAACAGTAATAATAATATTAATTATATTTATTATGAAAATATAATATTAATGTGTTTAAAATATTTTCTTGATAAAAAGAACAATAGCTTTTTTTATTTTTATGGTGGTAGTAGTAGTATTAAAAGTAGTACTACATCCCAGTCAATGGCATAATAATACTTATCAACATTAATTCATAATAATAATAATAATAATAATAACAATCTATCCCTTAGCCAACTTTGATAAACAAAAAAACCTGAAAATACAACTCGATTTTTCAGTACAACCTGGTTAGTAGTAATATTGAAGTCTCCAGCCAGTAGTACAACATCACAATCATGACCGGTCTCCTTGACAACGGTTGCTAGTTGCACTGCTTGCATGCATCGATGACTGTCGTAACTATGGAATGTACTTTCGGGAGAGTACTGTGCGTGCAGCTGAGTGGGTGGGGGAGGGTTGGTGGAGACGGTGGGGAGAAGAAATAGTGAAATAGTGAAAATGGAGGAGGGATGTTTATGGTGGTATGATGGTGAAGGTGAGAGATGGTGATTAGATAAAAAGAGATTTGAGAATTCGAAATCGTTAAACTCCAAGGAAAACTATCATTATTTGAGTGGGAATAATCATATTGTTGTTCCCTATATACTCATGGAATCATCATGATCATCATCACCACCACCATCACCATCACCATCATCACCATACATGGGTTATGTAGGCATTAACTCTGAGACCGGATGGTTGCATCACCAGCCTCACCAGACCAACACTTTTCTGACCATACCAGTCGGCGCAAAGGAACTTGTGGGCGTAACCATTGACTGAGAAGCGGTATTGTGAGGTTGCGAGTATTTGGTGGCGACTGAAGACGCATAAGCCACTGCCCACGTAGCCACTGTGGTGTGGTTGGTGTGAGGATTAAGTGGTGGGGGTTGTTGGTGTGTGTTGTAGTTGATGTGGTTGGTATAGTGATGTTGTTGTGGTTGGTTGGTTGGTGTTATGGTGGTTGGTGTGGTTTGTAATGATGAATGTGTGGTTGGTGTAGTAGTTTTGGTGGCAGGTATGGCTGGTGTAGTAGTTTTGGTGGCAGGTATGGCTGGCATAGTAGTTTTAGTGGCAGGTATGGCTGGTGTAGTAGTTTTGGTGGGAGACATGGCTGGTGTGAGCATATTTAAAATTAAAAGCACCCACGATTTGAAGTGATGTGCAAAAGGCATACACTCTGACAGTGCATCTTTAAGCAAATCATAATCCAGCTGCGTCCAAATCTCCTGCAGAAATACAATGTCAAAGTCACTCTTCGCCAGCTGTTCTCTGATTCCTGCTAATCTTTCATTCTTTTTTTTGCAAACTGCTTTCACAGGAACAGCCCTGAAATTGTTTGATTAATTGTTAATAATTTATTTCTTTGAAGTATTTACCTTCTTAACCAGCAGTTCAGTGTTAAAGCCTTCAGTTTTATTGTTGGCATTTCCATATGTGAACTTTGACTTGTAGATAATTTAAACATTTTGTTACTAGTTAAATTTTAGTAGGAATTTGTATTTGATTTAATAAAAATTTAACTTCAAAAGTTCGATTTATATTTTTAAAGTAAAATAAAAATCATGTTTATTTCGAAAAATATTATATATTTTAAAATTAGCTTAAATTGCTAGTTTAATCTTTAAGTCAAAAGGGATGGGCAAATCACTAAGTTTAAAAGACAGACGACTATATTAGGCGCTAAGTTAAAAATTGATGAAAAGTTTGGAAGTTATTGGAATACTAATACGATGATGTATCAAAATACTAAGTTATTACTCTTATTAATAATAATAATATTATTATTATTTGAAGTAGTAAAGATAGTATAAAAAAAGGGAGTTTTCAAAACAGACAACAGGAAAAATATGAGTAATCAAACATTTAATTTGTAACATATTTAGGAATTTCTAATTCAGTACCTGATAAAACTGAAAAACTATGATTATATCAAAAAATGTGAATGATTATGAAATGGGTTGATTGATTGGAAACAAGTGTTTGAAAATTGCTAATGGGATGAGCAAATGCTTTAGATTGCTTGAGTTTGCATTATCTTTTAATGAAAATAAAAAACTTTAATAAAAAAATGATGAATTTTTCAATAAACTTAACAAATATTTATTGATTTAAATTCATGTCTATTTAATGTATTTTGAACAAAAAACAAAAAGTTATCAAAGTTTTAAGTATTTTACATTTTTTTCCTACAAACAAGATATATATTTTTCAAGAACGAGACCAAAAATAAAAAATTAAAAAACATCCTTAAAGGCAAAACATTCTTTAAAACTTAAAAAAAATATAAACCACCATCAAACAAAATATACATAACGTGAGTTTTTGAGAAAATGTATTAAGAAAATATTTAAAATACAATTTTGATAAAATATTGCTTAGAAAAGTTTCTTTTTAAATTATTTTAACCTATATATAAATATAAATCAATAAAAAAGAATTTATCGACTAAATCCTTCAGCTCTTGCCAGCAGAGTCGCCATTATTGAAAACTACAGCATTACTACCATCACTGAAACCACTACTAAAATTACTACTATTACAATTATTAATATTACTTTTATTATTATTATTATTTTGTTGTTGTTGTTTTTTTCTCTTTTCGAGGATGGGGTTGACTGACTCATCGAGCGTCTTCAAGGTGGCCTTGTCGTAGTCCACCCTCATCGTCGCCAACTCCATGTTGATGCCCTCCTATTGGTTGGTTGGTTGGTTGAGGGAGGGGAGGGGGTGTTAGGGAGTGGCATTGGTGGGTGGGGTTGGGGTGGAAGGATGGTTGGAAGAATGGAATAGGGTTAGAAAGATGGTGGGGGGAAGATGAGGTGTTGGGAAGTTGGATGAGATGGGTGGTGAGAAGGATGGGATGGGGTGGGGGGTGGCTTGGCATAAAATTTAAATTATAAAAATTCATTTTACCAGCACCACCCGCTCCTACCTTGCCCATCACCCCCTCCACCACGCCCACCTGCACTTCACTCCACAACTCCTGCTCCTCCCTGAGCACTCTGGCCGACACGAGTGGAGTTGCTGGAACCAAGGTGTGTTGCTGCCATCGAGGGAAAGATGGTGATGATGATGACGGGGATGATGATGATGATGGGGATAATGACGGGGATGATGATGGGGATGATGATGATGATGGTAGCGAAAATAATCAAATTGTTGTGATAATTAAACATTAAATTGCTTGTTACCTAATAAAATATTGTGTTATTTCCGATATTTTCCCATCTTATCTCCCCTATTCCATCCATCAGCATTTCCCCCCTTCCCTCGTCTCACCGACCCCCTCCCTTTTCCCCCTCCCCACTCCCTCTCCTTCCTCCCATCACTATCCCTCTATCTTACCCACTGTCCCCCCCCATCTCATCCAGCCCCCCCCCCCCCCTCATTTCACCCTCTCCCCCTCCCACCTCACCGATATCCACTTGTTGAGCATCACTTGTTGTATACTGAGTCTCTTTTCTGGCTCGGTCGTTAACAAGCCCTTGATCAGGTCCTTGGCTGTGTGTGCGTGAGTGTGTGTGTGTGTGTGTGTGAGTGTGAGTGTTTGTGCGTGTGTGTGTTTGTGTGTGTGTGTGTGTGAGTGTGAATGTAAGTGTGTGTGTGTGTGTGTTTGTGTTTGTGTGTGTGTGTGTGAGGGTGAATGTAAGTGTGTGTGTGTGTGTGTGTGTGTGTGTGTGTGTGTGTGTGTGTGTGTGTGAGTGTGTGTGTGTGTGTGAGTGTTTGTGCGTGTGTGTGTGTGTTAGTGTGTGTGTGTGTGTAAGTGTGTGTGAGTGTGAATGTAAGTGTGTGTGTGTGTGATAGAGTGGGTTGATTCACTTTTCAACCCACACAGAAAAATTAACAAAAACGCACACATCCCCCTCCCCCACACACACACACACAAATAAAAACACACACACAAATAAAAACACACACACATGCACACACACATACACACACACACACACACACACACACACACACACACGCACACACACACACACACACGCACACACACATACATACACACGCACACACACACACACACACACACATACACACACACGCACACACACACACATACACACACGCACACACACGAAACACACCTTCTGCAGATATACGAGCCCATTCGGTCGGAGGGAAGTCGTATTGGCCATTCCTGATCCTCTTCTTCATGCCGGGGGAGATGGGGGCGCCGTGGCTGCTGTAAAAGGGGGGGTAGCCGCATAGTCTGAGAGGGATGGTGGTGGTGGGTGGATGTTGTTTTGTGGTGGTGAGTTGGGTTGGGATGAGATATGGAAGTGGTGGGTGAAATGGTGGAAGGTGGTGGGCTGGGATGGTGGTGACGATAGAAGAGAATGTGAAGTTTGTGGGTTATTTATTCACATCACTACCCCTCTCAACCCTCTCATCCCTTAACCCTAACCCTCCCCTCAACCCTAACCCTCCCCTCAACCCTAACCCTCCCTTCAACCCTAACCCTCCCTTAACCCTAACCCTCCCTTCAACCCTAACCCTCCCTCAACCCTAACCCTCCCTTCAACCCTAACCCTCCCTTAACCCTAACCCTCCCTTCAACCCTAACCCTCCCTTCAACCCTAACCCTCCCTTCAACCCTAACCCTCCCTCAACCCTAACCCTCCCTTCAACCCTAACCCTCCCTTCAACCCTAACCCTCCCTCAACCCTAAGCCTCCCTTCAACCCTAACCCTCCCTTCAACCCTAACCCTCCCTTCAACCCTAACCCTCCCTCAACCCTAACCCTCCCTTCAACCCTAACCCTCCCTTCAACCCTAACCCTCCCTCAACCCTAAGCCTCCCTTCAACCCTAACCCTCCCTTCAACCCTAACCCTCCATTCAACCCTAACCCTCCCTCAACCCTAACCCCCCAAGCACGCACAGTATATACATGATGACACCTAACGACCACATGTCACATGACTTGTCGTAGTTCTCAGGACCCAGTACCTCTGGTGCTGTGCAGTTGTGGTCGAGGGTGGTTGTGTGTGTGTGTGTGTGTGTGTGTGTGTGTGTGTGTGTGTGTGTGTGAGTGTGTGTATGTGTGAGTGTGTATGTGTGGTTGAAGCGGTTATTTGGGTTTGTGGTCATATGGTGTGGTAAGAAATGGTCATGTGGTGTGGTAGTTTTTATAGTTTTCAACAGATGACAGTGCAATATCAAACATAAAATCCCCATTCACTCTCCCTCCCCAACCTCCTCCATGCTCCATCCCCCTTCCCTCAATCTCCCTTTCATCTCCACCCCTCCTCCCCCCCCTCTCCCCTCAACCTCCCCACCCGCGTGCCCCACCTCAACATACCGACATAGTAGGGCGTGTAACAGGGCGTTTGGAGTGACTTTAAGGACGAACCCTCCTTTGCGAATCCAAAGTCTGTCAGTTTCAAGACTGCGTTGGAGTCGCCGCTCGTGTATAGGAGGTTCTCCGGCTGGGTAGATGGATGGATGGATGGATGAGTGGGTGGATGGATGGGTGGGTGGGTGGGTGGATGGGTGGGTGGATGGGTGGGTGGATGGATGGGTGGATGGATGGATGGGTGGGTGGGGATAAGGATGGATGGATGGGAATAAGGATAGATGGGTGAATGAATAGGTAGGTGGGTAGATGGGTGGATTGATGGGTAGATGTATAGGAGGATTGATGGGTGGATGTATGGAGGAATTGATGGGTGGATAGATGGATAAAGATTGATGGATAGGTGGGTGGGTAGATGGATGGATGGATGGGTGGATGGATGACCTTGAGATCTCGATGAGCAATGTCATTCAGGTGTAGGAACTCCACAGCTCTGCTGATTTCGTAGATGATCTTTGCTGCTTCTAATAAAACAATAAAAATAATTATTATGGTTATAGTAACAATTAATTTGAAAACTATTTTAATTAATCTTATCATCATTATTATTATTATTTTCTATTTTGTGGACTTGGTGATATTTTTTGACTAGTATTTATTATCGATTATTATGAGAGTGTAACCAACAAATAGGAACACATGTTATTTCTGACTCATAAAAACACAAGTTATGATGGCGAAATAAACATCAGATGCGGAATTTTATAGTTTAAATTATTTTATATTTTGTGAAAATCTGTTGAAAAAAAGCTATAAAAAATAATAGAAAACGAAAATAAAAGCAATTTTGCAGTCTTTGAAAGAATCATCATCATCTCCTGGTTTTTGTTAAACAGGCCAACTTTTCCTCTCCCGAGGGTGGGGCCTGTCTGATAAGTCTCAATCTCTCTCTCCACTCTTTTCTATCATGGGCATCAGTGCTGCGTGCCCCCAGGTATTTGAGGTATTTCTGTACCACCTCTTCCCACGTCTTCTTTGGCCTGCCAGGTCGTTTCGTTCCAGAAACCTCCATTCTTCTAACCTTGTTGATCCATCCCCCACCACATTCCACATGCCCAAACCACCTCATTCTTCTCGTTTGCAGTACATAATCGTAAATAAAAATATGTTTATCAAATGATAATATTAATAAAAATAATAATCACCTCTTTCTGTAAAAGCGTTATCTGCTCTCTGTTGAATCCGATTGAAAAGTTCGCCTCCCTCCATACTTCAAAGAATAAAAGCAATCATAATAATAATAATAAAATTAATATAAATAACTAAGTATTATTGATTATTAAATAAGTATCTTCTCAAAGGATATATAATGAGTTTAATTATGCATTTTTAATATAATCATTTATCAATCAAGCAATATAATAAGTTTACTTTTAACATGATTTTATAGGTTTTATGCATAGTTACAGAAAAATATAGTATAAAATAAATAGCTTATGGTTACTATAATATAGTATAAATGGCCTTCAGAAACACCAGAAAAGGGAGCATAACAGACGATAAATAGGTATTTATTTATTGTTACTATTCTGTTATTATTATTATAGTCAATTAGAATATTATTATATTATTATAATGATTATATTATTTTTATTTTCATTATTTTTATTTATTATTATTGTTATTCTGTCAGTAGAAGTTGAATCATATTTCAGAAAATTCTAATTTTAGCTGAATGGCTTTGAAACAGTCATGAGATTATATCTCATTAATTTTTATATTAATAATAACAATTATTATCATTATAACAATTAATATTATAACAACATTTATTATTATAAATGAATTGATAATTTTTATTCCTTTTAGTATTGTTTTAAATTCATTATTTATTAATATTTTAATAAATTATATTTTTATTAATTCGTCTCAAACCACATTTAAAGGCACTTCTCACTCACTATTCATACACAATCTTCCCCATGTCTCACCACTCTTCACTTCATCCAAACTACACGCCTATCTCTTAAATCACTTATATATTCATGAGCACTTACTCACCACCCAGTCTGAACTATAAAAATATAGATCGATTTCCCCAAGCCATACAATGATTATCTCCTAACCTTTTCATAAGCCAGTCGCCCATCCCATGCTACCTGAAACCACAATTCCTATAACAACCATTGCACCACACAACCTCCCTAACCCACTCCACTCCACCAAAAAAATCACCACATAACCCTTATTCCCCCCCGCCCCCAATACAACCACTGCATCTATAAAGTCCCACACGACCCTCCCCCCCACTCGTCAAACAACCATTGCACCTTAAAAGATCACCACCTAGTCCCCCTTCCCCCCCCCCTCCCCCATGACGCACCACTCACCACTCCATGACGAGCAGCAAGCACTTCTGACCATTTTGCACATTCTCAAAGACGTCGCAGATCTGCACGATGTGGTTGCACGGGAGAGCCCTCATGTGCAGTTCGACTTCCCGCCGAGACTTTGGCGTGTCCTTCAGAATCTGAGTGCAGCAGTGGTGGTGAAGATGTTTTTATTCTAAAATGGTGGTGGTTAATGGGAAATTAAAGTGTTTATTATGAAATTGATTGGCATATTGGGTGAAAATGTTATTAAATATATTTTTTTTTCTAAATAAATAAATTAAATAAGTTCTACAGGTGCATCTATTCATGAAATATGTTATTGATTTATGTCATAAATTTTATGATAACATTTTAAAGGTTAGTTGACCTATCATCTTCCCTTTTGAAAAATAAATTATGTGGAATTAAAATTCAATTAATAACCTTCAAAGCTCCCTTCCAGCCATCTTTTTTCCTAAAACACTCTGTAACCTTTCCATTGATACCTAAACCTAAGACATTTGACGAGATGGAATAGTCTTCAGATATTGGATATTTTTTATAAACTGGAATCTGATTGTACATTTTAAAGATATTTATTCCTAAAATACTTTTCAATTACTCTAACACTAATCAACGAAATGTCAGGGAGTTTAAAGATTACTCTTTAAAGAACACGAGACGGTCTCACTAAACATCGAAATTAAAAAAATTTAATATAATGAAAACTAAAAAACCCTTTAAAGACCCACATGCAAAAAAGCTATATTCAATTTATTTCAAGAGTGAGACAAAAAATTTCACGAAATAATCAGAAAGTCAAAATATAAAATGATTACAGCTAGTCTTTCTAAAGGCTACAAAACAACCTTGAAATTTTTTTTAATTGAATTATAATTAAAACTAATAAAATTTCTTTTTGAATAAGACTTTTAAAACAAACGATAAATTCAACAGTCAACATGGTACAGTCTGATTCCTTCAAAGTCATCCTTCATCACCGTGAAAGGAAAACGATCCATGCCTGAACATGCTGCCCCTGATGGCGATGATGATAATGATGATGATGAGGATAATGATGTTGATAATGGTGTAAATGATAATGATGATGGTTATGATGATAAATATCATCATAAAATAACAGTTAACTTTCCAATCCACCAACCGAAATCTCCTCGTTTATTGATTGCTAGTACAGCGCCAAAAAATTTAGGATAGAATCTGCAATTACGAAAATCATCATCATTACTGTTATTATTATTATCATCATCAGCATCATCATCATCATCATAACCACCTCTTAATCCTACTAATGGCTTCTTTGCAGGCAACAGTTGGACTCACTCCATTCTTCATCTGCTCAACCGCCAAAAAACTGATGATGATGATGATGTTGAAGATGTCAATGATGATGATGACGATAACCATGATAATGATACCATACGCACCCCACCTCCCCCTCCATCATCACCCCTCCACCCACCCACCTGGGCAGAAACCTCATCATGACGTCACCATCACCAGTGGCAACAGCTCCGCCCACCGATGAGTCAGCGTAAGCGCCCGAGCCAGTCATCGCTGAATCACCCACTCTCCTGGGGAGGGGGAGGGTAGGAGTGAAGTTTGGAGGTGGATGTGAGGGTTGGTTATGGATGGGGTCTAGATGGGAAAGTGTGGTGTGGAAGTGGGTGTAGGGCCAGATGAGTGGGTGGGGAAGAATGATGGATGGGTAAATGGTAAGTGGGTGTGTGATAGGTGAGTGGGTGGTAGGTGAATGAGTGTGGGTTGTGTGGTAGATGTGTGTGGTTTAAAGATGACATGGGTGAGTGGTAGGTGGTGTTGGGAGAAGATGGGTGGTGGCTGGGTGGGTGGGTGGTTGGTTAGAAGTAGGTGGGTGTTTAGAATAAATCCTTCACCCGGGTATTTTGAAACTGGCTCCGTTGGTAGAAGTTCCGGCAACAATTTGGCCCTTGTCGTCAATGGCAACAGCCCCGATGGTGTCGTGGTTGTATTTATCGATCGGACTTTTCTTATCATTATAAACTTCATTATCATTATTGTTATTTTTATTATTATTATTATAGTATAAAGAATTTAAAGGTTTGTAGGGCCCACAACTCTTGCTGGGATCTGGTAGCAGATTTTTCTGTCGTGATATTTATGATACTACTACTACTACTACTACTACTACTACTACTACACCACCACCACCACCACTACTACTACCACCACCCCCACCCCCACTGCCACTACCACTACTACACCTTCCAAAAGTTTGGTTGGCAATTCTTTTTCTTCCACTCTTGCCATAGTTTGATGGAGTTTGCAGTACTCAAATTCGTCTTTGTGAAGCCCATTGAAAGAGCAAAGCTACTGGCTGTGGTGAAGTTGTGGTTTATTTAGAGTTGTTGTTCTTGGTGTTGATGTGTTGTAGTTGTTGTTTACACAGAAATACATACTATATACAGAAATACAGAATTCATACAGAAATAAATAATGTATACAGTATTATATTATGCAAGTCTTACCAGCTTCTCCTACCAGCATTGTATGTTCTGTGTGCTCCAACACTTTTCGAGCAACCTTTTCCATAAAATAGAGAATGTGGAATTAATTATTTCAGTTTATATTTACTTGAAATAATATATAATATACAAATTAAAGCAAAAAAGAATGTAATGCGAATTATCTATTAAAAAGTAATTTATTTAAAGGTCTATAAAATCTTCAAAAGGTTTTTTTTAGAAAGGCCCATAAAACCTTAATAGCGTCTTTGATATCAGGCATTGCTGCCACTGCTCCCACATCCATTGAGTTACTGTAGTACAAATGGAAAGAAAATAATAAATAGTTTGAACTTGTTTATCACCCCTCTACCAATCATCATCATCACTCCTCCACCAATCATCATCATCACCCATCCAACAATCACAACACACCCATCCAACAATCACAACACACCCATCCAACAATCACAACACACCCATCCAACAATCACAACACACCCATCCAACAATCACAACACACCCATCCAACAATCCCAACACACCCATCCAACAATCACAACACACCCATCCAACAATCACAACACACCCATCCAACAATCACAACACACCCATCCAACAATCACAACACACCCATCCAACAATCACAACACACCCATCCAACAATCACAACACACCCATCCAACAATCCCAACACACCCATCCAACAATCACAACACACCCATCCAACAATCACAACACACCCATCCAACAATCACAACACACCCATCCAACAATCACAACACACCCATCCAACAATCACAACACACCCATCCAACAATCACAACACACCCCTCCAACAATCACAACACACCCATCCAACAATCACAACACACCCATCCAACAATCACAACACACCCATCCAACAATCACAACACACCCATCCAACAATCACAACACACCCATCCAACAATCCCAACACACCCATCCAACAATCACAACACACCCATCCAACAATCACAACACACCCATCCAAAAATCACAACACACCCATCCAACAATTACAACACACCCATCCAACAATCACAACACACCCATCCAACAATCACAACACACCCATCCAACAATCACAACACACCCATCCAACAATCACAACACACCCATCCATGATCATGGCATCAAGTGCTGAGTCACCCATCTCGTCGGGACTCCCGCCATAGCCCACTGTGCCATCACACTGCTCTCTCTCACACCTACTGCACCCCTCCACCACAGCATCCACTGCTGACCCTGTTCTCTTCAACGCTTCCCATCCTATGGAATTTGCATAATGAAAGAAATGAATGTTTTTAGTTTTTGGGGAGGGTGCGAATTATTTTTTTGATGATTAGTGGATTTTCTTGAATTGAAATAAAAGTTAATGGTTGCTTTATCATTTGGCCAATATTTTTTGTGTGTTTATTACTTCAAATTTATTTTAATTAAATTTTCACCTGATTCAGCGGCATTCTTGAAATTCCATGTGTTGATGAAAACCGAAGATTGGGACAAACACGCAAAATAAACGACTAAAAAGGCCAGTTGACAAATTAGTCGCTCACTTTTATTCATTTTCGGCTTTTAAAAAGCGATGGCTAAGAAAGAATGGAAAAATGTTTTTTTTTTAAATAAGCATTTGCAAATTTTTTTTATTTAGATTGAATTTCTCATTAAAGTACAACGTAAAATGCCTTTTTTACGAATATCAAATGCTTCAGGAATGTTATCATGTGCTTTTAAATAGGCCCATCTTGCATTTTAATCTAATCTATAAAGTATGTTAATAAGCTAATATGTGAAGAAAAGAAAAGAAATTATGACATAATCTAATATGTGAAGAAAAGAAATTATAAAATAATAATATATAATATTATATAATTATTATTCCAATCAAATAACAATAGTCTATATTTAATTTAGACCACTGGTGTATTTGAATAAAAAACACAAGTCTTGCAGAGAAAATTTAAAAGATCAAAAATTAGAGCTCAGTGCACTCATATAAATATCGATTCTATTTATACATTTTTAATATCTAAAAACGACGTTTTCAGTTGCACTTGAGAAACTCAGAGATTAATAGTGGCGAGACATCTTTTCTTTACAAAATTCTGTAGAAAAGTAGGAAAATAATCTTAGAAAAATTATTTTAATTTATATTATTTTAATTAAATGGATAAATAAATTATTTTAATTACTGATGATCAAATTGCGAAAATAAAACCTTGGTAAAATAATTTTCTTTCGACCAAAATGTTTCTGGTGTGTTGACGGCGTTGGCGGGGAGTTCTCCGTATGTGGAGTTGGTGGTTTTATAGAGGATGTTCACGCAAGGTGGGTAGACGTATTCTGAGGTGGGTGGGGTGGGGGAAGGTTATGGGTGAATGGGAGGCAGCAAAAATACGTTTGGAGGTCATTGTTGTGCGGCGGAAAGAGAAGCATCTTGACTCCTTATCTGCACCCGCTCGATGATGATGATAAGGATGATGATGATGATGATGATGATGATGATGATGATGATGATGATGATGATGATGATGATGATGATGATGATGATGATGATGATGAGGATGAATGATAATTGACAATGAATAATGGGTGGGAAGGATCTAGAGAAAGAGTGCAAAAAATATTAGATACATTTTGAATAGATGTTGTATAGAAGGGGTAGATTTGTGGTGGATGGATGGATGGATGAGAGATTGAGGTTAAATAGATGAGTGAAGACGAGAAAAATAATTTTTTAGTCGAATAGAAATGAAGTAAAGAGTAGAGACCACTGTAGGGCTTAGAGACCGCGGTGGAAGGGTGTGGCAGGAAGATCTGGACGTCTTTGTTGAAGTTGAAGACGGCGTTGACATTTTGAGGGGCGAAACATTTTTCTTCAGCCTTTCAAATAATTCATTTACATTGACTTTCAGTAATATTTGTGAAAATATTAGTTTTTGATTGATTTAAGTAATATTTAAAATTCAAATAGCTTTTAAAGTTTTTCAAAGTTACAATTTTATAAATTTGATTGATTAAATGAGTTTTAAAACTTCAATAATTGTTTGCATTTTTTAAAAAATTTGTATATAACCACCATTTTATGCTTTTTAGAAACTTAATTTCCACTTTCACGGTAAATTTATAAGTATTATTATTTATTGCTAAAAAACATTTCTGACGTTTTGACAACTCTAAAAGATAGACGCTTTACATTAAGTTAATTAAATTCTAGATTTCCAGTTTTAAAATAAAAAATTAATACAAGCTTTTGGATTTTTTGCATCAATAATTGGTAAAAACTACAATATTGAATAATTCATTCTAAAAAATATATTAAATAAACTAATATATTTTACTATTTACTAAATAATTGGGAAATATCCAGCATAATTCACAATAAAGTTGCGAAAAATGTTTGATTTAAGGCATCGTTGCAAGATACTCCATTGTTAGTTTGATGCATTATTTCATTAAAACTTTTCTAATACAATAGTAATAGAAGCTTTATCGTTTTCAGCCTTTTATATTATATAAATTATATCAAATATATTATTCTCCCCTGCCTCTATTTTCCATGTTTAAAAAATATATATTTCTTTTTGCGTTTAATACTTTTTATTTATATTTATACTTTCATTTAGTTTTTAATTTTGGGAAAACATTTTCCATTCATTCTGTTTTATCCAAACATCCATTCTTAAATTTACTCTTTCTTTCCCAAATAATGTATTCATCCATTGCATTCTTCCGCATCTACATAATGTCATCCCTAAACCACTGGATACTTTAAATTATTAAACGCTTGCATACGGCAAAGCATGATGAATATTTAGGGATTTCTCGCGCGTAAATTAAGTCCCGTTTAATCCTCGCGTTCTCTTTCTTGTTCATGAATGCCTTAATGAAACTTTTAGAACTTTCAGAACTGAGATTTCATTTTGGATAAATTTAATTTTTAACTTTAAAAAAATCTTTTTAAATGTGCTCTTGAGGTTAAAAGTCTCATTTTTGGAGCACTCGTGAGGCCCTATGGTGTTTTAAACATATAGTTTTAAACTCATTTTCATCACCCATACAGCCATCCGCCCCCAAACCATCCCAACCCACCCCAAATATCACCACCTATCCCATCCACCTCAAACTAAACCCTAATCACCAGTCCATCTTCAACCCAATTCAACCCACCCGATCTTCAACCCACTTCCACCCAACCCAAAACCCCCACTATAACCCCCCCTTGAACCATCCATCTACCCACTGACAAACGTGAAATTCTTAAAACCACATTTTTTGCTACTAACAGTCATTTGACCAGTGAGGGGGTATATGTTAAGCGACTGTATGTATAAAAACCTCTCTAACTCGGCCAGATCAGCGCAAAGTGAAAATTTTCCATTATTATTAATATTTTTACAAAATGGAAAGTTAAATAAACACAAAAAGTAGGTTTAGGATTGATTAATTTATAATAAAGTGATATTTGGTTTTAATTCCAATATTCTAAAAACGTGAATTGGAAATTCTTAATTTACACATAAACAAATTAAATCGAAGAGTGGATCACTCATTAAATTATAGTGTAAAAATAAAATAATAAATATTTAATTACTAAAACTCAAAATGCCAGAATATAGAGGTTTCAGTGAACACACATCTGTGTATGTATGTGCTTCTAGCAATATCCTATATAGAAAAGACAAAAGTCAGTATTTTATGAATAAAAATACATATGAATTGTATACAAATGTATATGAATTGTATACAAATGTATATGAATTGTATACAAATGTATATGAATTGTATACAAATGTATATGAATTGTATACAAATGTATATGAATTGTATATTTATGTATCTGAATTCTATATAAACGTATATGAATTGTATACAAATGTATATGAATTGTATATTTATGTATCTGAATTCTATATAAACGTATATGAATTGTATATAAATGTATATGAATTGTATACAAATGTATTTGAATTTTATATTTATGTATCTGAATTCTATATAAACTTATATGAATTGTATATAAATGTATATGAATTGTATACAAATGTATATGAATTGTATAAAAATGTATCTGAATTCTATATAAACGTATATGAATTGTATATAAATGTATATGAATTGTATACAAATGTATATGAATTGTATATAAATGTTTATAAAAATGTATTCAAATTGTATACGAATTGGATACCCATATTATTTCTATGGTCATGTACATGTAGCAATGTAACATACAGTGTTTATGAGCGGAGGTACTATAGAGGCTATGAAATATAGGCTATAGAGTCTATATAGTCTATATCATATAGGCTATATAATCTATCTAGTCTATATTATAAAGGCTATATAGTCTATAGAAAGCCCAAGTGTTCGAGTTATAGAGGTTAAACAAAGAACAGGTATATAGCACCGACGGAAGAGGAAACACATTGGATGCAGAGGCCACGCCCACTGAGCGCTGATTGGCGGGGAAGAGATGAATGACAGGTTGCAGTGTCCAGAGATGCAGCCACAGGTGGAAAAGGTGTAGTGACGTCAGTGGAACGGAAGCTGCTGCGAGTTTCCCTGCTGCTCCCGTCTCTGCTGCAGTTGTAGTGGTGTTGCTGTGCTTGTGGTGCTGTTGTGTTGGTGCAGTTGTGATTTGGTTGTCGTTTGGTTTTGTATTTTTGGTGATGCTGGTTTTTTTGGGTAATACTTTTAAAAATACAATTTTGGGTATTTTTGAAGCTGGTGGTATTTGTTAGAAGTTGTATATGTGGTTATTGTATAGGTTGGTGTGCACCATTTCGTTTGGTATTTATTTTTGAGATTATAATTATAAATCTAAAAAGTTACTAATAAGACTTTAACTTCAAGAATTTTAAAAGTTTGAATTTTCATATCAATTTATATAAAAGTTGGAAAAATACAAAAAATATTTTAATAAAGCTTTAATTGAATGAAATTATACAGTAAGATACAAATCAGTATAAAATTGATGGGAAAATTAATATTCAAACAAAAGTTGCACGTTAAAAAAATATTAAAATAAATATCTAAAATAAATCAATTTAAAAATACATTTTTTATTATAATTTGAATTGAAGAACTGAGCGCCCTAAAACAGCATAAAAAGAGTGATCTGAAAAACGATCTACATTCTTGCTCGACCTTAAAAGACACGGATCCAGGAATCGTCTTAGGCAATCGTTCGTGTTGCTACTAAAATGACGAATTTAAAAGAAAAACAGTTTTTAAAATAAATATAATTAATATATAAATTTAATTTCACAAGTTATTTCACAAGTTGATGATATTAATCGGTTTTTTGATGATTTTGTGAGAATAATGGAAACAGTCGTTACTTGCGAATACATCTAGCAAAATAAAAAAGTTTCTTTTGGAAGTTTTTGAAACGAATTTGTGGTGATTGAAATGGCTTTTATAAAAGTGGGCGCATCAAAAATCGCCGCAGTCCTCAAAGACGGCTGGCTAAGGTGAGGAATCATGTGTGTGTGTGTGTGTGTGTGTGTGTGTGTGTGTGTGTGTGTGTGTGTGTGTGTGTGTGTGTGTGTGTGTGTGTGTGTGTGTGTGTGTGTGTGTGTGTGTGTGTGTGTGTGTGTGTGTGTGTGTGTGTGTGTGTGTGTGTGTGTGTGTGTGTGTGTGTGTGTGTGTGTGTGTGTGTGTGTGTGTGTGTGTGTGTGTGTGTGTGTGTGTGTGTGTGTGTGTGTGTGTGTGTGTGTGTGTGTGTGTGTGTGTGTGTGTGTGTGTGTGTGTGTGTGTGTGTGTGTGTGTGTGTGTGTGTGTTAGGTTATAATTTTGAAAACCTATTTGTGATAGTGGAGAGTTAATTTTGGTTTTGATAGTTTTTTCTGCTGATTTTTCTGTTACGGTTTGTTCATCTATTTTCGGTTCATTCATGTTAGTGTGTGCTCTTTAAAGTAATAATGTGAAAGCTAATAATGCAAGCACGTGAGCCTGAATGTTGAAGAGATGCAATAAAAGAAACACACAAACACACGAACAATACAAACAGGTTCTGTTCTAGAAAGGGGCAAAATGGTGTATTTTTTTTATCGAATAAAAATAATTTTAATAATTGTAAATGTACAACTTCAAATACATACAAAATCATAAAAAGAAAAAAAAACTTTAAAACTTCTGAGAGACTTTGGAGGAAAACTGAAAAGCAATTTTAATATAAAAAACGAATTGTTACTGTTCTGAGAAATAAAAACGTTTAAAACATTAAAATCGTTATTATAATAAACTTTTGATTAATAAACAACAATAAAATAATAAAACAAAACAAACAAAAACGACTTTAGAATAAGAGCAAACCCTCCAGGCGTACTTTCAAAGGAAAGAAAAACAACTGCAAAACTATGTATTATTGCAACTGACCTCTAGCGAAAACTTAATTGGGTTAGGTGGTGACCCCGTGCCCTTGATAATTATTATTTTGACCTGTATACACTGATCTTCATAGATTATTCGTTGCTTGACCTATTTTCTGAAGGATTGATTGGTCGGAGAAATTGACCCGTTATCCACTTTCGTGCCATAATGTTACGATTTATTGCTTTTGCAGTGCGTTGATGTGTTTGTGTGTGTGTGTTTTAGGTGTATAGGCGTGTGTGTATTTGTATGTTTGCATGTGTAGGTATAAATTTGTAGGTTTTTGTGTGTTTGTTTATGTTTGTGTCTGTGTGTTTTTAATTGATTTTTTGGCATAAGCGGAGTGTGATTATATAAAAGCCAACCCAATGAGCTAGAAAAATATAAACATAGATGCACACATAAATAAACAGAAAACACACTCACACACAAACAAAGACACACAAAGACACATACAAACACTTTTTATAAGTTGAGGCAAGTTCCCGCAGAGAACGGAAGCACTAGCAAATGGAACTGGCATTCTGAGGAAATGGTTGCTAAGCGACTTGCATCCGGTGCGCATGCGCCATTAATCT
>OX030968.1:2730842-2738342 GCA_943735955.1 Piscicola geometra | reverse complement strand
TCCCTCCCTCCCTCCCTCCCTCCCTCCTTCCCTCCTTTTCTCCCTCCCTCCCTCCCTCCCTCCCTCTCTCCCTCCCTCTCTCCACCCTCACAGAACCACCAAAACCTCCGAGAAGCTCCAGGCGCAAGTCAACTACGACTTCCTGCCAGAGGATGCCGAAGAGTGCTCCAGTGCAGGCAAGGGGGGTCTCTTCCACCGACTGTCGGCCATGTGTTGCAGATGCTCCTCGAATAATTGCCCGTGCAATTGTAGCACTAGGTGAGTGGGCTGGTGCATGCGAATTGGTGGGATGGGTGGGTTGGGTGGGATGGGTGGGTTGGGTGGGATGGGTGGGTTGGGTGGGATGGGTGGGTTGGGTGGGATGGGTGGGTTGGGTGGGACAGAATGGGTGAACAGTGTGAGAATATCTGATATTAACTGTGAATAACTGTGGTTGAAAATTAAAAAGATGGAACAGGCGCTCAACTGGAACTCACGGCTCAACTTAAAATTCCTTTCAAAGCAATTTTTTACTGCACAACCTCCGAACCCAACCTCTTCATCTCATTCCTCTCCATCAACCGCCAGATTCATGCTAGCCCTCCTGAGCAGCATCGGCTTCTGCATCTCCTTCGGCATCCGCTGCAACATGGGAGTGGCAGTCCTCCAAATGACCGCCAACCGCACACAAGTGCAAGAACAAGGACAGATTTCCATCGGACTGCACAACATCACCATCCATCGGGTTCGATTTTTGCCACCTTTTTTCGTAGTTTTTTTGGAAGTTTTTTTGCTTGTTTTCAAATCTTTCAGAACTCGAAATTGTTTCAAATGTATTTCTATTATTTTTTATTTTCATAAATTTTTCAGAAAGTTTCTTTAAGGTTTATTAGGGTTTATTTTTACTTTCCATAAAAAAACAAAGTTCATGCCGTTAAGGTGTTGTTTCCAATTTAAAAGTATTTTTATTTATGTACTTTCGACACTTGTTAAAAAAATTATTTTGTGTAATTCTATTTTTCTTGACTTCTTTCAATAATCTAATCTATAGTGACGCTTTTACATTTAATTACTTGAAACGTTTGAGCTCCGATTGAAGTTTTTTTTCTTGAATTGATTCTAGGAAAAAAAACACACAACAAACATACACACACGCACCGACACACACAAGCAACACACACGCACCGACACACACAAGCAACACACACATACACACAAACTTACAAACTCCATCAAGTCATTTCTTTTAAAACACTTTTCCCGGAGTCCACTTTTAGTTGGACAACGATTGTGACGTCAGGACTCGTTACCATGACGATACTCGCATAATTTAATTTACGGAGCACACTAATCCAATTGAGGAGAACTCTTCATCCTTTTTATGAAGTTTTTAACTTTTATTTCGAACTTTTTTGGAAGCGAATGTATTTAATTCAACAATTTGTATATTATTTTTTATAACTTGGAAAGTGATTCTAACTAGATTTGTCTAACTATTAAATTAAGTATATGAAAAATATCTTTTTTTTCGTTAAAAAATGTATCTGTTCGCTTATTCATTTAGCTATTCATTCACAAACTCATCCATTCACTCATCCAATAATCCATTCATCCACTCATCCATTCACTCATCCAATAATCCATTCATCCACTTATCCATTTACTCATCCATTCACTCATCCATTCACGCCCACACACAAATCACCATAGCAACAGAAAGTCGATGAATATTAAATAGAGTTTTACTATTTTTATTTGCACACTTTTCATTTTTTTATTTTTTAACTTATTTATTCATTTAAAGTTTATTTACAATAATAATAAATTAATTTTGAAGTGAAAAATATAATCTTCTTTTATTTTTTACATTTTCAATTTTTTAATACATACATCGTTTTTTGATACAAACATATTATTTTTTATTCTTTTTCTCAATTTCTTTCTCATTAATATTCATGAGTTTGCACATATGTCCTAGCACCTTCCTATCTCTTCTCCCATCTCCTTGCCCGCTGAGCCATTTTGAACGTCTTCGAACCACTACAAATGTCTTTTTGTTTACATCTGTTGTTGTTGTTAAGTTTGTTTTTCTTATAACATTACATCTACATCCTTCTCAACAACTATCCAACTAGTTCATACACATGTGTCCCACTAAACCATCCACAAACATCCACACACCAAACCATCTAAACACACAGACCATCCACACACACACAAACCATCCACACACACACAGACCATCCACACACACACAAACCATCCACACACACACCCACTTTCTTTCATCTATATATCTTCAGCAACATCCGTTGAAAGCACTCCCACACCAACACGCCATCTCATTCCTTATTCATGACGCTTCTGTACTCTCCTTCATTGCTTCCTACTTCTGCTACTACTATCAGCATCCACATCTACTACTACTAAAACTACTACTACTCCTACTACTACTACTACTACTACTACTACTACTACTACTACTACTACTACTACTACTACTACTACTAATACTACTACTACTACTACTACTACTACTATCACTACTACTACTACTACTACTACTACTACTACTACTACTACTACTACTACTACTACTATCACTACTACTACTACTACTACTACTACTACTACTACTACTACTACTACTATCACTACTACTACTACTACTACTACTACTACTACTACTACTACTACTACTACTACTACTACTACTACTACTACTACTACGGCTACACAACGACAAACTTTCAGTTACTTTCACAAAATTATCTTCCAATCTGAAACCTAATCGCATTTTCTTTTCCAAAAAATCTTTTTTCATTCGTCAATCCATCATTTGATTCCCATTCATCCAATCCTTGTTTACTCACTACTCTTTCTTTTTTTTCCTTTTTTTTCTTTCACTCCGCAAACATCAACTCGATTACTGGAAGCTATTTCAGTTCTCTTCCACCTTCTCCACGAAGCCACACTGCAACTGAAAAACTATGGCAGGAATTTACTATTTTTCATAGTTTGTGATTCATGAAATGTTATAAATTTAATATTATTTAAAATAATGTTTATATAATGTTTTTTATCGTTAATTTTGTTTCACAAAACTTTTATAAAGCCTTTAAAACAAACTTGAAAAAATATTTTTTATAAAATATTTTTTATAAAATATTTTTTATAAAATATTTTTTATAAAATATTTTTTATAAAATATTTTTTATAAAATATTTTTTATAAAATATTTTTTATAAAATATTTTTTATAAAATATTTTTTATAAAATATTTTTTATAAAATATTTTTTATAAAATATTTTTTATAAAATATTTTTTTATAAAAGATTTTTTATAAAATATATTTTCAAAAATATAAAAATATATATAAATTAAAATAATTAAATAATTTGTTTCGATTATTAAATAAATCATAAATTTTTTCTCCAAAAACAAATAAAATAATAATTTTCGAGAAACTATATGCTGCGCTGCAAAGAGCTTCATATTTGATCTTCTGGCAAGTGATTAATATGCAACCGCCTCCGAAACGACTGGAGAATGCACAGTAGGAGAGCAATAAGGGATGGATGGGTGGGTGGGATAGGTGGGATGTGGGTGGGATAGGTGGGATGTGGGTTATGGGTGGGATGGTGAAAAAAGATGGTAATGATGTTAGTGGATGGGTGGGTGGATGGTGAAATGGTGGACTGAGATGGGGGACTGGAAGGGTAGAATGGTGGAGTGGGATGATGATGATGCGATGGTGGAATGAATGGGTAGAATAATGGGCAACTTCAAACAGAAAAAGAAACATTTAGGAAAAGGGCGTTGTAAATAAACATGTTAAACTTTATTGAAACTTTAAAAGCAAAAATAAAATTTCCTAAAAACTTTTTTGATGTTTGAAAAAAATAGTTTAAAAAAAGGGAAAAATAAAAAATCGAAAATAAAGGCAGTGAAGTTGGTCGACATTTCGCGAGCAAACACTTTTTGGCACATAAATAAATATTAATCAAAGGGTGGAATGCAAATTGAAAGACGTAGAAAAAAGAAAAAAGAAAAAAAAAGAAAAAATAGAAGACATAAATTGAAACCAATTATGTTTTTATCTTGTGAATTAAAAAAAACTATTTAAAGAAAATTCAAACATGTCAAACGTTTCAAAAATACTTGCAAAAAAACTAAAAATACTAGAAATAAAGCACTTAAAAAAGACACACACACAAAAATAATTTTCTCGAAACAAAAACACGATTATCACCCACACGCACAAAAACACAAAGATCACGCACAAAAAGATCACGCACGCAAAGATAGAAACTCAAAATTCTTTGAAAAATGTTCTATATTCTTTTGAACTTCACTCTTTGTCTGTCTAGGCTTTTTGTCGTCTTTTGTCTACCTCTTTCAATGTCTTTTCCATTGTTTTGGGACTCAGCGTTGACTTTTAAATAGACATTTTTGACATTTTTTTGTTACAACTTAATGGTTTTGAAATTTAAAATGGAATTATTTGAGTTCAAAAGTTTTGAAAATTGCATTTTTTACATATGAAAAATGTTTAAACTTTTTTTTAAAAATAAAAACAATGAATATTTATGTTGATTTAAATCTTGAAATTAAACTTTAATCTAGCTTTTAAATCAATATGCATAAACATATTTGGTGAAATTTTGAAAATATAAAATGAAAGAAAGGAATGGAAAATAGATGAAAAAAGAACAAAATGAAAAAGTGAAAGTGATGAAAATGGAGGAAAAAAAGTATCGCCTGGGAGAACGAATGATTTGTCGCTACATTATTTAGGAGTCAAAAATGGATGGAAGGATGGATGGATGGATGGATGGATGAATGGATGGATGGATGAATGGATAGATGGATGGATGGATAGATGGATGGATGGATGGATGGATGGATGGATGGATGGATGGATGGATGGATGGATGGATGGATTAATGGAAGGATGGATGGATGGATGGATGGATGGATGGATGGATGGATGGATGGATGGATGGATGGATGGATGGATGGATGGATGGATGGATGGATGGATGGATGGATGGATGGATGGATGGATGGATGGATGGATGGATGGATGGATGGATGGATGGATGGATGGATGGATGGATGGATGGATGGATGGATGGATGGATGGATGGATGGATGGATGGATGGATGGATGGATGGATGGATGGATGGATGGATGGATGGATGGATGGATGGATGGATGGATGGATGGATGGATGGATGGATGGATGGATGGATGGATGGATGGATGGATGAATGAATGGATGGATGGATTGAGGGATGGATGGATAGATGGATGGATGGATGGATGGATGGATGGATGGATGGATGGATGGAAGGATAGATGGATGGACGGACGGATGGATGGACGGATGGATGGTTGATAAATGGATGGATGGATGTATAGATGAATGGATAAGTAGATAAAGGAATGGAAAGGAAAAAAGAAATACGGTGGTTTAACAACCTAAAAAATGTATAGATAAATATAAATAAATATAATATTAATAAATTTAAAGTAATTCCCCAACTTAATTCAAGTGGGAAGAGAGTGAAATAGGGTGTAAGCATAAAAAAGATGAGAAAAGGAAAGTCAGAAAGAATAGGGGAGCTAATAATGCATGCCACCCCACCATCGCAGTTTCCCCTCTTGGTCTCTGACCTGGTCAAGCTAGCAATTCATCCTAATTATTATCATTTGTATGTTTTTATCTTTGAAAAAATATTAAATTTTTATGATAATATTGATTATTTCTATTATTTTCATCATTATTATTTTTTATTATTAACATTTCATAATTTTTTATTTAAACTATTATTGTTTATTCATCAACTATTTTTAAACTATATGTGTGTCCACGCGTGATCTTTTCATCATAGTTATCAATAATTTCATTATCACACACCTCATTGAAATAATTCAATTTGTTTTTTAAATAAATTTGATAGAAAAAATTGAATTTGACTTTTTTCTCACGATTAGTTGTGTCAACAATGTATTTTTCAAATGAAATCTTCTAAACTTGGAAAAAAATTTCTCAAGTCAATTTGTTTTTTCAGATTTTTCACGCTTAGCAAAACGTATTAGCAACTTGACCTGCAGATGACTTTCAAGTGCGCTTAAAAATGTATTTAAACTATTTTTATTCCTTACTTTAAAAAATATATTATTTGGTTTGAATTTTCCAGTTATAAATGGAATTTTTTTTTAAAAAGTATTTTTAAATTAATCAGGTTGAGATAAATAAGAAAAAAACGAAAAAGTTAGATTTTTTCGAGACAAAGATATAAATTATGCATGAAGAACCTTTAACTTGGCATTTTGAAAAAATAAAAGTTTTTTTCTCGATTGTTTTTTTAACTTTTTATAAAAAAACACACAATTATTTTTTTGTTTATTCATCATGCTATTCAGCTATTTTTTGATCAATAAACGCATTCATCCATTCAGCAATGCACCAATTCATCTATTTATTCACTCAACCGTGCATCCATTAACTTTTTTTTCATCCATGCCTTCATCCATCCATCCACCCTTCCATCAATCCACTTTTCCATCTATCCATCCATTCATTCATCCACCTATACATCCATCCATCCATTCATCCACCTATACATCCATCCATCCACAATCGCCTGTCTCATAGCAGTAATGCCTTGTATGATTCCGCATGTTAGAAATCCATAATATTGAACTTGCTGTCTGCTAGACTAATTAATGCTGATGATGATGATGCTGATGGTGGTGATGGTGATGATGAAGATGATGATGGTGGTGATGATGATGGTGGTGGTGATGGGGATGGTGGTGGTGATGATGATGATCGTGATGGTAATGATGGGGTGGGGATGATGGGGGTGCTGATAATGGTGGTGATGATGATGATCACTAAAAACATCATCCACAATTTTTTCTGTTCCGAAATTTAAAAACATCATCATCCACAATTTTTTCTGTTCCGAAATTTAAAAACATTAAGAAAAAGCTTTGTACAAGCTTTTGAAAGCATTTGGAAAAATAGAAAATATAAAAATTATGCTTTTTAAATGTCCAAAATATGTTTGTTCTATTTTCATTCAAAAAAATTTGTTTTAAATACTAATCAGCCAAATAATTTATTAATAGTTTAATGAGAATATAAATGTTAAATATAAAATGTTGGTTGACTTGTATTTCCTTTTCTTTTTTGCATTTTTAAATGAACCTATTGATTGTATTATTATTTTATTCTTATTATTTTCTATTATTTATGTTTTTATTAATTTCTTAAAACTCAATTATTATTAATATTTCCATTGTTATTATCCTTATTGTCGTAGGTATGAATATTATGATTGTATTAGAGATGATGGATGGATAATGCTTTTGTCGCGTGCTATTCCACCTTGTGTGTGTGTGTGTATGTGTGTTTTTGTGTGTGTGTGTCTATGTGTGTGTGTATGTGTGTTTGTGTGTGTGTTTTTGTGTGTGTGTGTGTTTGTATGTGTATGTGTGTTTGTGT
>OX030968.1:2688342-2725842 GCA_943735955.1 Piscicola geometra | reverse complement strand
TATTGTTGTTATCAGTGTTATCACTGCTGATGGTGATATACTATAATGGTGTAATGGTGGCAGGGGTATTAGTTGCAGCTATGGGGTTGTTTGAAGAGTTGTGCTGGATGTGTTTTGGTTGAAGTGTTTTTGTGGTTGCAGTGTTGTGATTGAGTGCTTGTTGTGGTAGTGTAGTTGATTATTGTGTTTAGGTGCCAAAAACTGTTTGTCATCATTCAATACTAATTAGATAAATCACGCAATTGCATCATCTATGCCTAATGAATAACATTATCATCCCACTAATCATCTTTCGATTCAGAATCTTTGGTACAGCCATAGCTATTTCCGCTTTTTTGAATCTTCTACTTCCGGGAGCTTGTCGAATTCACTTTGGGATGGCGATGGTGGTCAGAATTTTGCAAGGACTCGTCGAGGTATGAAAAAAAATTTATTTTAAATTTTAATTTGTTGTTTTTTTATTTTAATTTTTATTACTTGTTATTATTTTTTGTTGTTGATGTTTTTTTGTTGATACTTTTAGAGACAATTTGCTAATTAAACCCGTATTTTTTTTAAAGATTTTCAAAAACATTTCTTTAAAACAAAACGATTTAACTTTTTTTCTTAAAAGCTTTAAGAATTAATCTATTGCGTTACTTACGCGGGATAAGTTATGTTAATCGATTGCGTCCACCATTCATCTCAATTTCTCTCGCCTTCAAAATTTTCATCGCCATCCATTAGTGCTCCAATCATTTTTATCTGTTTCGTTTTTATTCTTTAAAAAAAAATATTTTTCCACTGCCTCCATTATCAGGTTTTTCAATTTTGTCAGCCACTTTTTCAATTTAATTCTCCCCCATTTTTCTCCTATCTTCCCATTTCATATTTTTCAATATTTATTCTCCAAAATCTTCCGTTTCAATTTAAAGCAGTCAGGAAATCTCGCGATGAATATTTTAGTGCATCCGCCATTCATCACCAACTCTTCCCTTTTATCCAATTAACGACGACATTTTAAAAGTTCCAACCGATCCTTTGTAACTTTCCTTCACCTCTATTAAAAACTTTGAATTTAATAATTTTAAAATTATATCTTTTAACATATATTTTTATTCTATTAAAAGTTTTTCCTACATATTTATATCAACAACTCAAAAATATTTCATACTACATATTTTTATCCCTAACCCACCTTTTAACAATCTCCAATCCTTTTTTCCACCTTTTAACATAAAACTTTCCATTGCCACTTTCAAACCTCCACTCACCTAAATCTTTCGCTTTTTCACACTCCTCCCTCCCAACCACTCCCATCCCATCTCTTTTTTTGCTTTTTTTCGTTCATCGCCACACAATCTCACATCCATTTGAACCAAATTTTTGTCTACAACCTGCAACAAAAATTCCTTCTTACTGATTTTCCACTATTCAAAATCTTTTCAATAACTAAAACTCTTCCATTCTCCTTCCTCACTTCGTCATCTCATCCGTTAGCAACTCCGCATCAGATTTTTTATTTTTGTTCTAATTCAAAAATAGTTATTTTTTATATTTATCCACATCAAAATCTATTTCTACTCATTCACCATAGTTCCTTACACTTCTCTTTGAACATATTTTTCCATCTCTTTCACCACTTTCTCCTTCTCTTCCCTCCCCTCTCCATCACCCCAGGGCGTCACCTACCCAGCCTGTCACGGCATATGGAGACATTGGGCCCCACCACTTGAACGATCTCGACTCGCCACCATGTCGTTCTGTGGTTGGTGGTGATTGATTGTGGTGGTTGGTTGTGGTTGGTTGTGGTTGGTGGTGGTTGGTGGTGGTTGATGGTGGTTGGTGGTGGTTGGTGGTGGTGGTTGGTGGTGGTTGGTGGTGGTTGGTGGTGGTTGGTGGTGGTTGGTGGTTGGTGGTGGTTGGGGGTGGTTGGTGGTGGTTGATTGTGGTTGGTGGTTGGTGGTGGTTGGGGGTGGTTGGTGGTGGTTGGTGGTGGTTGGTGGTGGTTGGTGGTGGTTGGTGGTGGTTGGTGGTGGTTGGTGGTGGTGGTTGGTGGTGGTTGGTGGTGGTGGTTGGTGGTGGTTGGTGGTGGTTGGTGGTGGTTGGTGGTGGTTGGTGGTGGTTGGTGGTGGTGGTTGGTGGTGGTTGGTGGTGGTTGATTGTGGTTGGTGGTGGTGGTTGGTTGTGGTTGGTGGTGGTTGATTGTGGTTGGTGGTGGTTGGTTGTGGTTGGTGGTGGTTGGCGGTGATTGATTGTGGTTGGTGGTGGTTGATTGTAGTTGGTGGTGGTTGGTGGTGGTTGATTGTGGTTGGTGGTGGTTGGTGGTGGTTGGTGGTGGTTGGTGGTGGATGGTGGTGGTTGGTGGTGGTTGGTGGTGGTTGGGATGTAGTGGATGATGTTGGGATGGATGAGTGGTGGTTGAAGGTGGTTGTGTGGTCAGTGATATAGTGGCGGTTGAAGGTGGTTGTGTGGTCAGTGATATAGTGGCGGTTGAAGGTGGTTGTGTGGTCAGTGATACAGTGGTAGTTGATAGCTGTGGTTGACAGCGGTTGATTTGTGGAGGTGGTAGAGTGTGAGGGTGATGTTGTGTTTCTGTGGATTTATGATACAACCGTCTTAAACTTTGTAACCATCTTCCCTTGCAACCGCAATCATTATAACCATAACCTTCATCATCATCATCATCATCATCATCTTTCTCGTTTTGTATCATTATCATCAGGCCTTCTATTTTTTATTTACTCCCTCCCACACATCCACCTTCCACGTCATTTCCTCCCACATAATCTCTTCATGATTTATTCATTCAATTCTCGATTCTGTGTGTGTGTGTGTGTGTGTGTGTGTGTGTGTGTGTGTGTGTGTGTGTGTATGTATGTGTGTGTGTGTGTGTGTGTGTGTGTGTGTGTGTGTGTGTGTGTGTGTGTGTGTGTGTGTGTGTGTGTGTGTGTGTGTGTGTGTGTGTGTGTGTGTGTGTGTGTGTGTGTGTGTGTGTGTGTGTGTGTGTGTGTGTGTGTGTGTGTGTGTGTGTGTGTGTGTGTGTGTGTGTGTGTGTGTGTGTGTGTGTGTGTGTGTGTGTGTGTGTGTGTGTGTGTGTGTGTGTGTGTGTGTGTGTGTGTGTGTGTGTGTGTGTGTGTGTGTGTGTGTGTGTGTGTGTGTGTGTGTGTGTGTGTGTGTGTGTGTGTGTGTGTGTGTGTGTGTGTGTGTGTGTGTGTGTGTGTGTGTGTGTGTGTGTGTGTGTGTGTGTGTGTGTGTACATAATTGTTAGCACGTTTGTTCTTGTATGACGTTATGCACGTGTGTACGTGAGAGAACATTCACAAACACCTCAATCATTATTTATTTGTCTCTAGAGTGAAGACGATGACTTAACGGTGCTGTGTGTGTGTTTGTATGTGTGTGTTTGTGTTTGTATATTTGTGTGTTTGTATGTGTGTTTCGATGTTTCTGGAAGTCTGTTCCAAACTGCCTCCATTGAGTTCTTCTCTTTCTCTTGTTAATGCCTTGTTTCGTCTCCATGTCTAGTAGCGAATGAAGTAGTGTCTTTAGTTGCATGGATCTTTTCATGTGGATTTTCCTTAACTTGTTTTTTTTTACACTTTTAATTCTAAAAAAGCCGAAAAAAAAGAGTTAAAAAAAATTCTTTTCGTTACTCCATTCTTTTCCTCTAGCCCATTTCATACTTCCATTTTTTTCTTAATCCCTCCATTCTTCATTCTTTTCTCTTCTTCCATCTATCTCATTTTCCACCTCTTCCAATCTCTCCTTCTCCTATCACACACGCCGAGGCAACACCAGTTTGGAGCTTAATTCTGTCGGCGTCTAAGTCCAGCAGAGCACCAGCCTCAGAACATCACTCCCTAAACTCACTCTAAGCCCTTTTCATTAAGTTTCATGGAGTGTGTGATGGTGATGATGATGATGTTGGTGGTGATGATGATGGTGGTGATGATGATGTTAGTGGTGGTGATGGTGGTGATGATGATGATGTTAGTGGTGGTGATGATGGTGGTGGTGATGGTGATGGTGATGATGATGCTGGTGAGGATGATGATGGTGATGATGACATTGGTGATGATGATGATGGTGATGATGATGATGGTGGTCATGATGATGGTGATGATGATGATGGTGATGATGGTGATGATGATGATGGTGATGATGGTGGTGGTGATGGTGATGATGATGCTGGTGAGGATGATGATGGTGATGATGACATTGGTGATGATGATGATGATGATGATGATGATGGTGGTCATGATGATGGTGATGATGATGATGGTGATGATGGTGATGATGATGATGGTGATGATGGTTAGGATGATGATGGTTAGGATGATGATAGTGAGGCCTTTTGTAGAGTCGTGAGATGAATGAGAGGGATTGGAAAGTGTGTTAAAAGTTTTTTAGTTATTTTAAGTGTTGTTGTTTTTTGTTGTTGCATTTGTTGTGTGGTATTTTGGTTGTTGTTGGTTAAAAAAACACATTTCAACAGCTCTTAACTAACTTCAATCCCAATAACAAGCACAAGGACTCAAACTGCGTCAAACACACAAACAGCTTTCTACTACTATCACCACCACATCCTCCCACGTAATACCACGTGGATGTTAATTTGATGCCGGCTTAAGACATCACACATACTTTGCCGACTCACCGCTCCCAAATCCTCTACTCTCGACTCCATCTAATTTGTTTTTTTTTCCGTTTTTTTAACAATTTTTTTACAAATTCATTTTTATATTTGTTGTAAATATTTTTTTATTATTTTTTAAATTTTTTGTTTAAGTATTTTATTGGATTTTAAAAGTGTTTTACAATTTTTGTTTATCTTTTTTTCAATGATTATTTTTCTCGAAAATAAGTTTAGCATCTCTATATTTTTTAACAAAGTATTTTTATTTTTCCTAACTTCAAATAAAGAATTATATTCAAATTCACTAGCTTTTCATTCCTACATTTTTTTCTGATCTTTAGGCCAAATAATTTCTCGAAAGAGTTTTTATCTTCAAAATGCTGCTATAAACTTTATTAAAAATTTAAAAAGTAATTTCGAAACTTTTTCTACACTATTGAGTTAACGGGAAAGATTACTAAAGACAATCGATAGGCATTATTGAAACAACAACTTTTTTCTTTTGAAAATAACTGCACCCATCTCTAACACCCTTACCAACACTACTACCACTAATATCATCACCACCAACATCATCATCATCACCATCATCATCATCATCACCATCATCATCATCATCATCACCATCATCATCATCATCATCACCACCATCATCCTTATCACTACCACCCTCATCATCATCATTCCCATCATCATCATTATCATCATCATCACCACCATCATCATCTTCAACACCACCATCATCATTATCATCACCGCCATCATCATCAGCACCACTACAATCATTATCATCACCACCAGGCTCATACGCAGGCGCGGTTCTTGGAATGCCACTCTCTGGAATTCTGACGGATTATCTGGGATGGATGGCTTGCTTCTACTTCTATGGTCTCCATTAGTTTTTTCTTTGTTTATAGATCTATGGTTACTATCTATTCTTTGTTTTTATATCTATGCTCACCTGTGTTTTAAGGATAATGGTTTCTTTTGTTTATACGTTCATACATCTGCAATGCAGACGTATAGGTTTTTTTACTATTTTAATTTTGCATTGTTTGTCTTGCGGTCAGTTATGTTTGCCTTCATCTTTAAGTTACTATTGCTCTAAGTTCATTGTTGTCACCAGTTCTTAATTTATTTTAATTTTTCAAATAACCTTTAAAATGTTTTTTTGTTTAACTGCTTTTGTTCTCGACTAAGTGATTCATGCTTCTTTAATGGTCTCTTTGGAATGGGTTCCGCTTTTTTATGATGTTAAATTTTTTTAAATACTCCTTCAACGCTACTCTTTCATTTTGTTTCATTCAAATAAAACTACCAACCTTCTATTCATCTATGCTTCCATACAGCTGCCCATCCATGCATCCATCCATCCATGCATCCATCCACACATCCATCCATCCATCCCTCAGGCGTGATGGGCTTGCTGTGGTTGGTGGTGTGGTTGCTGTTCTCTTCGAAAGACCCTGCCTCCCACCCCTCCATCTCGAAGGAGGAGAGATGCTACATCGAGTCGACCATCAACGAAAACTCTCCAGTCCTGAAGGGAATGGTCTGCTTTGCATGAGTGACTTCAGTGATTTTCAGTTCTGTCTTCGTGTTCATAATCGAGTTTTGAAATATCGATTTTTAGTTTTATTTATTATTCAAATATTGTTTCTTAATGGTTTTGTGTTGCATTCTTGTTTATTTAAAATGTTTTAGTAATTGTTTAAAATCTTTTCTTCACTTTTAAATAACCGATCCCTCCATCCCACCTTCTCCCTCCATCCCACCTTCTCCTTCCATCCCACCTTCTCCCTCCATCCCACCTCCTCCTTCCATCCCACCTTCTCCCTCTATCCCACCTTCTCCCTCCCTCCCACCTTCTTCCTCCCTCCATCCCACCTTCTCCCTCCATCCCACCTCCTCCTTCCATCCCACCTCCTCCCTCCATCCCACCTTCTCCCTCCATCCCACCTTCTCCCTCCATCCCACCTCCTCCCTCCATCCCACCTCCTTCCTCCCTCCCACCTTCTCCCTCCCTCCATCCCACCTCCTCCCTCCCTCCCACCAGGACAACATCCCACCTTCTCCCTCCATCCCACCTCCTCCCTCCCTCCCACCTTCTCCTCCCTCCATCCCACCAGGACAACATCCCACCTTCTCCCTCCCTCCCACCTCCTCCCTCCCTCCCACCTCCTCCCTCCCTCCCACCAGGACAACATCCCATGGAAATGTTTCATCTCCTCGATGCCAGTGTGGGCGATCATCGTGGCGAACTTCTGCAGGAGTTGGTCGTTCTACCTGATGATCATCACTCAACCCAAGTACTTCCTGGACACCTTCCACTACGACATTGCCAAGGTTTGGAGTGGGTGGGATGACTTGGTTTGGAGTGGGTGGGGTGACTTGGTTGGAGTGGGTGGGGTGACTTGGTTTGGAGTGGGTGGGGTGACTTGGTTTGGATGGGATTGGCAGATTTAAGAGAGTAGTGGAGTGTGAGGTTTGGAGTGGGCGTATAAAGATTTGAGAAGGATGGGTGGAAGGTTTGGTGTGGATGGTTGGAATGTTTGAAAAAGATAAATGGGGTTTTAATACGGATCAGTAAAGAATCTAGAAGAATAAATCGTTGGAGGAAGATCATTTACTGAGAGAATTTTGCGTTGAAGAGAACAGGTCAATTCAAAAATGTTGGCAAAATTTAAATTGTAAAAATCTCTGACGATTATATAAATTCCATTTTTATATAGGAAAAATTATATTTCGACAAAGTAAAGAATTAAAATTTATTTAATTCTATAAAGAAGTTTTTTAATTCCCTACCATGAAAAGCTTCATTCATTTCTCGCGTTCTGCCATTAAATATTCATGAAGGAGTAATGGAAGGAATGCCTGGAAGACTTTACATGTCTTGTGATCATTAAAAGTAACATGGACACTTTGGGTCTTTTCTATAATTATTTTGTAAAAACAAAATATTAAATTTTCAGAACTAGTAATGATAGTAAAAGAAAAAAATTATTTAATTACTTTTAGTTTTATTTTAATCAATTTTTGATGAGAAAATTATTGAAAAGTTATGAAATATTGAAAAATGATTTTTAATACTATTAAATAATTCAAAACTTTCCTTCATTCATCATACATTTTTTTCTTTAGCTTTTTTCATAAGCTTTCCACGCATTGAAAAGCTTTCAAGATATTATTACTTTAAGGCAATTCGAATTTTAATAAGTGCCAAAGAGAGATTTGTTAAAAAGTGGAAAAAATTTTTTTTTTAAATTTGATCTTAGACACTTAACTCCTAAAAAAATTCTTGAAAAATATATTGCTTTGAATTAAATTTCAAAATTTAAATTTAAGATAAATATTTTTTCTCACCAAAAATAATAACCTTTTTTTATAAATTTTTTTTATAAAAATTTTGTTCATTTATTGATCCACTAATTTTACTCTTCAGTCTTCGATTTGTTAACAAGTTATTCTGTTTAATTTCGCTCCGCAATGTTTTTTCTTTTCAACAATCAATTCATAATTAAATATTTCTAATTCTTCATCTCTCAAATATCTAATAATCCACTAATTCATCCACCAAAATGTTCACTTATTTAACTCACCAACCATTTCTCTCCCCATCAATCCACCCACTCTCTTCCATTTTTCTCCCATTCAACCAACTGGCCACTTTTCTTTTCACTTTTTTAAAACTCTACCCATCCATCCATCTAACCACCTTTCCCCTTATCCATCTAAATACCTTTGCCGGCCTCAACCTCTCTCCTGTAGTTCCCCCCCCACCTCCTCCCTCCCTTCCTCAACCCATTCTCCTCCCTTCAAAAGCATCCACCTCACTCTTTCCCTGCATCGTCCTTCACATCTCTCATAATTGAATTCTTTTGTCGCCAAGACTTTAATTATTTTCATTTCTTTAAAAGTTTGCTTTTTTTCATTTTATCATCTGAGCCATTGTTATTATTATTATGATTATGATTATTTCTTTTATTACATTATATCGCGTCCATTTAATAAAACATATTATTTTTGTTCATCTGTTTTATTTAGAATTTTCGTGAATAATTTTTATTTTAAGGGACAATTATTTATATATTTTTCATATTTTATACTAAATATATTTTATGTATAATGTTTTTTAAGTTTTTCTAAAACTTATACCGTAAAATACTAATACTATTACTACTAATACTACTACTACTACTACTACTACTACTACTACTACTACTACTACTACTACTACTACTACTACTACTACTACTACTACTACTACTACTACTACTACTACTACTACTACTACTACTACTACTACTACTACTACTACTACTACTACTACTACTACTACTACTACTACTACTACTACTACTACTACTACTACTACTACTACTACTACTACTACTACTACTTCTACTACTACTACAACTAATACTACTTCTATTCCCAATCTTGCTTCCTCCACAGGTGTAATTGAATTAGTCCAACAAAAGAATTGCATTATACAGCCACGTACATACATTCGCCTTTATAAAACTAGTAGGATGGGAGCGAGGGAAAAAGAAAAAAACAAGATACATAAAAAATTTAATCACTTAATACATTGAATGAAAAAAACTTTCAAGTCATTTTTTACACAAAAAAATAAAAAAAAAGTATTTTTAAAATACAATAAATGTATAATGCGTTAAAATTCTTCCTTCTAATCTGTCTTCCAGCACTCTTTTGCCTTGATTTCATTATGCAATTTGGCAGCAAAATCAGAAGAATGTGCTTTCTATAATTTTTCTTAGAGATTTAACAAAAAACTGAATATATATTAAATACTAGTGTAATAAAATTGAAACAACAAATAATTGTTTCAAAACTTTGATTTGCTATTTAGATTTTTTTATATAATCTGAAGTGTTAATGGGAATATTTAAACTTCCATCTTATTTCATAAATCTCTTTTCCACTTAAGCCTCAAGTTCTCACAGACCATCATCATCATCCCCATCATCACCATCATCACCAGCATCACCATCATCACCACCACCAGCATCTCCCTCACCATCACTACCATCATCACCACCCACCACTATCACCATCTCTACCTCCGTCGCAACCATCATCTCCACCACCCTCATTTCCACCACCCAAATCTCCACCACCATCATCGCCACAATCATCATCACCTCCACCTCACTACCACCATCATCATCCCCATCACCAGAGTGGCACCCTCTCAGCCCTGCCCCACCTAGTGATGACCATTGTGGTTCCAATCGGAGGCTTCATGGCTGACACTCTGCGCAGACGGAAACTGCTTTCAACCACTTCTGTCAGAAAGATCTTCAACTGTGGCGGTAAGTTCTTTGTGGAGAAGGGGAAAGGGAGGGGTTTAGAAAGATTTTCTGTTGAGTTTTGAAAATAAATAGAATTTCAAAACAATTTGAAAGTGTAAAAAACATTTGGAATATTAAAAAAACATTTTGGAGACTTTTTTTATCACTAGTTCTTCGACAATCAATTTAAATACTTACTTTTCATTCGCCAGAGCGACCAATGCTTGACTAATTCACACACCTACTTGCCTTTCACAAAATTAACTTTGCTTACCTATTAACCGCAACAACCACTTTCTCCACGTTTTTAAACCACAACCACCCCCACCACCACTACCACGTTATACATCCACTGCAACCACGGTCTAATACCACAACAACCTCAACGTTTCCCAACCACCCTGACCACGTTTCAGGCTTCGGTCTTGAGGCATTCTTCTTGCTGGGCGTGGGCTTGACTCAAGATCCCACCGCGGCCATCACTTGTCTGACGCTCGCTGTCGGCTTCAGTGGCTTTGCCATTTCTGGTGATTAAGTGGTAGTGGTGGTGTATGGTGGCTTGGATTGGAGAGTGGGGAAAGTTGAATTAAGTAAGAATTGATTGCGAACATTTGAGAAGATTGACTTTTTTGAGAAGGGGGTAGATTTGAATTATTACATTGGAAAACATTGATTGATGGGTTGATATTTATAAAACATTGATACTTAGTGTTTTAATAATTATATGTGATTTTTATAAAATAAGTTGTAATAATTTTTAATATTGAATTATAACTATAACATTTATCTGAACTTCAAGTTTTATTTTTTAAATCGAGATTTAAACTTCCCAGGATTCAACGTTAACCACCTGGACATTGCTCCCAGATACGCCAGTATTCTTATGGGTGAGATCTTTTAAAAAACTTTTTTTTTTAATTTGTCAAAAAAATTTCATATTATTTATTATTTAGTATATACACTTTTTTCTACGTTTAGTCGTTAAAATATTTGTTTACGAGCCAAACTAAAGCAATTAAACAGCTTGAAGCTTAAATATTTAGAAATTAAAATAAAATCAAATATTTGGAACAGGAATGTCGAACGGAGTGGGAACGTTGGCTGGAATGTTCTGTCCAATCCTCACCGAGCTGATGACTAAGAACGGGGTATGATGGGAGAAGGAATAGGCAAAAATTGATAGAAAAATAAATAACTTTATTTCAATTTTGAACCAAATATAGTATATAATTTTAATGGCGATTAAATAAAATTTTCAATAAAAATAAATAATTTCCTAATAAGTGATATCTTTTTTGAAATAGTTTTCTCACTCGATTACTGCCTTCTCAGAAAGGGGAAGAGTGGGAGAAGGTTTACATTCTGGCAGGCATCATCCACATCATTGGTGTCACATTCTACGCCCTTTTTGCATCGGGTTGGTGGGGGTGAGGTGCATCGGTAGCTAGATACCATTGTATATTACCAAGTGGTCTTAAAGCCCGTTAGTTTTTCTTGATTTTCTAATTCACAAATTAAAGTCAGCACTAACTACCAATTCTATTTTTTTCTTTTATTTGTCTCCCCTTCTTTTTTATTTTTATAATTCTTTATTTTGTCCACTTCATTGCAGGGGAGAAGCAGCCGTGGGCAGACCCACCCGAAGAGGTCGACTCAGAAGAAGTCGCCGTAAGGACGCTCAAAGCTGCTAATGAGGTTGAGGAGGTGGTGGTGGTGGTGGTGGTGGTGGTGGTGATGTTAGTTGTTGGTGGTGGTAATAGTGGTAATGATGATGGTTATTGTTATTGTTATTATTGGTGATTATAGTAGTGGTGTTAGTTGTTATGTAGCACATTTATTCTATTAAAATGCTTAAAGATGGTTCAAGAAACCGGAAGAATAAAAAAAATACAAAATACATGATCATAACACCCAATACCTTTCATTATCGTCGATAGGTGGCCCTGAAGGACGCGAATGATTGGTCAAGCAACGTCTACCCCAAGTGTCTTCAGACCAACCAGCAACCAATCAACGTCCAGAACACCGAGGGGGAGGAGCCAACGAGCAGGGTGGGGGTGGAGTCGGAAACGAGCATAAAGCAACCAATGACAGGACAGAAGGTGACAAACCCCTTCAAGAAGACGGAAGTAGTAGCGACTACCGGTGATGATAATGATGACGATGGTGATGATAGTGATGTAAGAAATGACGACGATGATGATGATGATAGTGATTATCAAGATGATGCTAGAAGACACCACATGGGACGTTGAAGGTTCTTGAAACTTTATAAGGTACCGAGTCCGGTATAATCGGAGGAGACCGGTATAATCGGCTGAGACCGGTATAATCGGAGGAGTCCGGTATAATCGGAGGAGACCGGTATAATCGGCTGAGACCAGTATAATCGGCTGAGAGCGGTTCCCAAAAGTTTCTCACTCCAGGATTTTTGATGCGCGTTTCTGTAATGTAAATAATAGTTAGGTGTAAGGGTTTAGTTGTCTGATACATTCATCCATTGTTGATGTTGTTGTTGTTGCAGTTCCTCTTGGATTTGAGAGTTACTTTGAAGGAGATTCTTAGTTTTTGTGTGTGTGTGTGTGTGTGTGTGCGTGTGTGTATGTTTGTTCGTGTGTGTGTGTGTGTGTGTGTGTGTGTGTGTGTGTGTGTGTGTGTGTGTGTGTGTGTGTGTGTGTGTGTGTGTGTGTGTGTGTGTGTGTGTGTGTGTGTGTGTGTGTGTGTGTGTGTGTGTGTGTGTGTGTGTGTGTGTGTGTGTGTGTGTGTGTGTGTGTGTGTGTGTGTGTGTGTGTGTGTGTGTGTGTGTGTGTGTGTGTGTGTGTGTGTGTGTGTGTGTGTGTGTGTGTGTGTGTGTGTGTGTGTGTGTGTGTGTGTGTGTGTGTGTGTGTGTGTGTGTGTGTGTGTGTGTGTGTGTGTGTGTGTGTGTGTGTGTGTGTGTGTGTGTGTGTGTGTGTGTGTGTGTGTGTGTGTGAGTGTGTGTGTATTTGTGTGTATTTCTAAGTGTGTGTGTGTAAGGGTATGTGGTTTTGGAGTGTGCACAAAATGACTTAATGACATTTTCCTTAGTCTGAATAATTTTAGATACCATCTTTCTCAAACTCTGACCTTCTGGTTTGTAAGAAAAGGGGAAAAAAGTATTAAAAAAAGAAAATATTATTTTTAAAAAAAGAAGAAAAAAATGAGGAAGAAGAAGAATAAAAAGAAGAAATGTGAAAGAGGGGAATACGGAATCTATTCATGAAATCTACTCATCTCTTTAGAAGACGCAGCCTTTTAGGAGACAGTGTTCTTTTCAGTTTGCAACACTGTTGTAGGTCAGTTGTAGGTCTAGAAAGTGACTCTTGAGTGTGAATTGAATAATTATTCAGTCGAATCGAATTTGTTGATTAAATCATTAAAATCAAAACGAAACCATTTGACTCAATTATGTTTAAACGTTTTTCTTTCGCTTTCGCATAGCTCATCGAATCGAAAGTATGTATTTTTTGTGACTGTCTAGTCGCTTTTCCGCATAGAAAATCAATCAATAAAATATATTTATCTAGCGCTTTTATTAAATCAAGTAGGAGGTATATTGAGTGTTGTACATTTGCATTCCGTGGTAGAAACGCGTAGAAACCTTGGATTACCTTGAAAGGTCTTAAAGCGCTTCTATGAAATTTTCCTGCAAATCCTTAACCCGTGTTTTCGTAGACAAATGTTGTGAAAAGTTTGTTTTAGGCTGTAGCAATAAAACTCGAAATTAAGAGTTGTATTCACAATATTTGTTATTCAATTAATTATTTTCAAACTGTTTAAAATAATATTTAAAGTAACACTCCCATGCGTTTTAAAAATCATTAATATTTAAAAAAGAATTTATTTTCTAATTTATTGAATTATTATTTTATTCTACTTTGAAATAATAGTTTTAAATCTTTTTAAATGTGCATTTTCTTGGAAAATCTCGCGATCCATGCTTGAAATAAAGACACGACTAGCGAACGCAATTTAAATGTCTTTTTTACTGATTATAAAAAATAAATTTTTGTCAACTAAAGTATACGGCAATTCACTAAGAAAAATAAAAAAACTGAAAGTAATTTAATATGATTTATTTTTCTATTGAAGAAAATATTTAAAAAGAGATAATTTAGATAATAAAATTTTAAATTCACTTTTTATTTATTGTTAATTGTTTTTTAATTTGTTGAATTTCTTTTCAAATAAAATGATTCTTAATCTTTCTGAGTTCAAAACGACGAAGATGCCAAGTTGATGGGAGAACTGCACCGGAAAAACCACCACCTCCACATTCACACAGTTTAATTCTAGTTTTTAACAATTTCAGAGGAAAAAAAATAAGAGAAAATACTTATTTTGAATATTTGTGGTTGACTTAATGAAAAACTTGCATAACCGTAAAACATTTCTGTGTGAGAAATGAATTAAACTCACAAGTTTTTTCACTAACTCGATCATATCTGGTTTCTCAGTTTTTTCCAAAACATTCAAGGGCGTCCTCTAGGGAGCTAGCAAAAACTTTTAAAAGCCATCAACACATTTGTGTTCGTGTTGAAGCAATAAACATCAAGAGGTGTTTAATGTTGATGAGACTGTGGCAGAGGAAGAAGATGAAGATGGAGGCCCTAAGAAGGAAGTGGTGAGGTGAGGGGAGAAGGAAGGAAGATGAGAGAGGATGGAAGAGAAAGTGAGAGGAAGTAGAAGAATGGTGGAAAAGAAGTTAAAGTGAAGAGGGTTGGATGGAAGGGTGGAGGGGTGCAAAAAAGAAGGAGAGGGAAAATGTTTTATTAAAAAGCATGATCTCACAAGTTTTAAATTGCTTATAAGTTTGTAATCTAAGCTCGCATAATTCAATTTAGTGTGTGGTCCTGATAATAGTTCTGCTTCCTTTTCATGAGCTTTCCATCGGCTTTTCATAACAAAAGACAAGAAGTAGCCGCTATATTTAATTACCATAAACATCTATTTTTCTGTGTATGGGTTTTTCTCTCTCTCTCTGTGTGTGTGTGTGTGTGTGTGTGTGTGTGTGTGTGTGTGTGTGTGTGTGTGTGTGTGTGTGTGTGTGTGTGTGTGTGTGTGTGTGTGTGTGTGTGTGTGTGTGTGTGTGTGTGTGTGTGTGTGTGTGTGTGTGTGTGTGTGTGTGGGTGGGTGTGTGTGTGTGTGGGTCTTTGTGGGTGGGTGTGTGTGTGTTTGTGTGTGTGTCTTTTATTAAACACATAAGAAACGTCTCAATAGAGGCGTGTTTTGGCATCAAAGTAGAGCAGTATTAATGGCCGAACTCTTTAGGTGAATAGGAAACGTAAATTTCACAAATATTTTCAGAAATGCAAAAAAGATAAGATTTTATAAATAATATTCTCTATTTTAAAAAATATACTGGAACATTTACACTCATAAAGAAGTTCGTTTAATTTTTTCTTTCTATTGCATGGCAAACTGCCATATAAAAAACAATAAGTAGTGAGATCATTAATGCTTTTAAATGGCTTCTTAAAAAGAAAAAAATTAATAATTCGTTTTAATTATTAATATGTTTGTTAAATACATTTTCATTAAATGTTTCGAATACATTTTTGAAATTTGAAAAAATAGTTAATAAGCGTCACAAAACGACATTTTTATTGAACTACGCTTCAAATGAACAGTTGCAAAGAGATTGAATTTTTCGAATGATTGTTTGAAATCTTGTTAATATGTCGACGTGGCAGTTTTATTTACAAAACCAACATCGTGACCACTGCAGCCACAACCACTTCAAGCACAACCACGGCAGCCACAACCCTTTCAAGCACAATCACTGCAGCTGAAACAACTGCCATTTTCCAACTGAAACAAATAGTACATTCAACCACCGCTACTAAACCATCTGGCTTCTACCATATACTCAACACCAATTTCAAAAAAACCCATTCACTCCAACACCCATCATTCCAGTGAGGCTTTTCCAAAATTTCACCAGTGAATACGCATCCACAGTGAATATTTCAAAGCATTAAAAATAAGAAAAATAATTCTACTGAAATATTTATTGGAAAAGAACACACTAGTTGATGATTTTCAAACTTTTCCGGCAGGGTTTCCACAAATATTGTTCGCAACGAAGGCAATATTTTCAAATACTTTCCAGTTTAAAACTTCATCGACTTTCTTTAGAAATTAATGAGAAGATTTTCGAGTAGTTTAAAGTATTAAGTGCTCTTCAGATCAATTGTTCGCTTCTCATGTTTCTAGCTTGAAGAGCATTGGAAGTTGGAAAAAACTTTTGAAATTTGTCAATCATTAAAAGCTAAATTCGTGCGCAAATATTGGTTTTGTATTCATTTTGCCATTCGAAAAAGCTTTTAGAAAAACTAAGAAACTTATAAAAAAAAGGGCAGCTTCACCAGAACATGGATAATTATGTTTTTCCATTTTGATTGACAGGGGGTTTGCATGAACCATTGCATTCACATCAGGGGGTGATCTCACAAACCCCCAGTAGAACACCACTGATCAAACCCTACAAACATCACACTGAAACACACTCACCCTCACAAGACCCCCTCTCCCCCCTCCCCAAACACCACCATACGCCCCATCAAGTTAACGACGCACTGCAGCGATCGACGAAATGATATATTTAATTACAATACGCGCTATACCATTTGTCTTCTTCTCCTCGGCGGCAGAGGCCATCAAATCACTTTGATGCCTCTATTTACGACCTCATCTCTCCTTGCAATATGGAGTTTCGAATAAACATTGGACGTGAATTTCGGTGAATTGTACGAAAGAATAAGAATGCATGTGTGAATTGTCAAAAATGCATGTGTGAATTGTCAGAAATGCATGTGTGAATTGTCAGGAATACATGTGTGAATTGTCAGAAAAGCATGTGTGAATTGTCAGAAATGAATGTGTGAATTGTCAGAAATGCATGTGTGAATTGTCAGAAATGCATGTGTGAATTGTCAAGAATGCATGTGTGAATTGTCAGGAATGCATGTGTGAATTGTGAAAAAGTGGAAATGCATGGCGCTGGAAACAAACTGGTGATTAAAAGGTGTTGCGTAATTTGAGTTTATGTAAATTGGAGTGAGGAGTGCGTAATTCATATGGTCATCCGCACGCCAAGCAACTGCGAATCAATTGAATTAATGAAGTGTGAAAAGAAAATATTCTAATTTAGGTTTTTATTTTTGGTTTTAAACAAGCACATAAAGATATCATGTTGTTTATACAAATGTTTCTTCAATGTGTTCGAAAAGTGATACCAACGATACAATATATACAAGTTGTACTAAAACTTATAAATATACAAATAAAGGTATTCCTAATGCTAATGAAATCCAAAATTAAAGTTATACAAATAAAATATATACAAATACAAGTTATATTAGTACTATAGGTACAAACGCGTTTTGGAAAATTTCATATAAACAATTAATAGCTTTAAAACTGGAAGAAAAATATTTTAAATTATACACGCGTCAAATCCGTTTAGAATGAAACATTTCTCATGTTTAACCAAAAAATTGTTTTTCTAAAATGATCGTAAGCTCAAATCTAACAGTCGCAGCAAAGCGGGGAAACAAACAAACAAATAAATAAATAGGAATTTGAGAGATTCGTTAAAGCGTCTGGTCTTTAATTTGGAATGAGTATCGAGGGATGGGTTTGTTTCTGCTGTTGTTGGTATTGTTGTTGTTGTTTTGGGATTGTTGTTGCTGTTTTTGACTTTTTCGTTTTCATTTTTTTGTTAATGTTGCTGTTGAAAATTTTTTCCATGGCTGCTCTTATACTCGTTTTTGTTCAATAAGTTTTTGTTTTTGTTCAATTGATTTTTTCCAACCTTCAAAATAACATCTTCTTTTTATATTTTTCTCTTCTTTAGTATATATTGCTTCTTTTCTTTTTAATGTCATCCTTCCTTCCTCCTCTCTTCCTCTTAGAGATACAGCAGTTTCAGAGTACAGCACGAATGACGTACATCAACAGAATCTCACATCTCCACTAAATCCGATACGAGCACCATGAATTGGACCCCTTTGATTCTCTTTTTTTTATCATGATTTAAAAATATTATTCTCACATTATTTGGTTAATGTTATTCAAACAAATAGATTAGTTTTTATTTTCAGTCAATAGGTCTTCAAAGCTTAATATTTTAAATTTTCTTTAGTTTTTCACTTGATTCTTTTATCTGAATGCATCATAACAATGTTTTTTCAATTTAAAGACCAAAAGTGTCATCATCTTGATATTCATCATAATAATTTGTTCAAATAAAATGTTCAAATAAATGTAAAAAAGGTTCAATTAAATATTATCATAATAAACTAAAAATATAATTAAAAATATAAATAAATAAATAAATATGAAATTTCATTATTTTTAGTTTTATATAATATAATATAGTGTCGAGACAAAGGCACTATAAATACTACTACTACTACTACTATAATAAAAACTTTCTAATTTAATTTTGCTCTATTCCTCAAAACAAAACAATAAATTGAAATCATTTATTAATTTTGATGAATCGATCCATCATCCAATCCAGTCACCTCTCAACAAAAGCAAGCAACCAGGTTTTCCAAGCGCTACTGATGAATCAAATTAACTTGTTTGTCAACTTTGATTTGGGAATATTCAAATAAATTTATTTTTTATTCGGCTTAAAACATTAAATATTAAGACATATTTCAATTTTTTAAAGGCTGGAAAAATCTTTCACAAAGTAACGCTAAAAACCATGAGTAAAAAAACAACTACAAAAACTATCCTCTCAACCACACAACTTCAGCAACTTGCAATTTAACACAACATTAATTTATCTTTTTATTTCAACAAACACAACAACTACTCACAAACTACCACACCACACCAATAACCACACCAACAACCACAACAAATAAAAAAACAAAACAACAACAACAACTATAATCATGACCTAACTTCCACTGAGATTAGCCACCTTAAATCAAAATAGTGCAGAGACTTTTATCCCCCGGTGATGTGGCCATTTTGTTGCCGCCTTCAAAACGAATTCATGTTTTGCTATTTTTTATAATTTAAATAATATTTTTTCTCATTTTCTATTCATAAAATATTTTTTTCTCATTTTCAATTAGTTCTTCAAATCTTTTTCTCCATTTTTATTCGTTTTGAAATTATTTTTTAATTAAAAAAATCTTTATTCATAATTTTTTTTCATCTGTCTGTTTTGCTTTTCTATTCATTCCAATATTCACTTCAGCAACAAAACACCCACTTTGAAAAGACTAACTAGGTAAAAAAATAAACCTCTATTCCTCCACACCTTCCCATCAAGCCTTCCCTGTCCTATCCCTAACCTTTAACCACCCCACTAACCATAGCCCTTAACCACCTTTCCCAACTTAAACCTAACTCTTAATTCCCCCCCCCCCCATTAATCTCCCTCCTCAACCCTCAACCTCCCTCCCTTACCTTCAATCTCCCTCTTCCACCCTCAATCTCCCTTCTCAACCCTCAACCCTCCTCCTCAACCCTCTTCCTCAACCCTCTTCCTCAACCCTCAACCCTCCTACTCAACCCTCCTCCTCAACCCTCCTCCTCAACCCTCAACCCTCCTCTTCAACCCTCCTCCTCAACCCTCCTCCTCAACCCTCCTCCTCAACCCTCAACCCTCCTCCTCAACCCTCCTCCTCAACCCTCCTCCTCAACCCTCCTCCTCAACCCTCCTCCTCAACCCTCCTCCTCAACCCTCCTCCTCAACCCTCCTCCTCAACCTTCCTCCTCAACCCTCCTCCTCAACCCTCCTCCTCAACCCTCCTCCTCAACCCTCCTCCTCAACCCTCCTCCTCAACCCTCAACCCTCTTCCTCAACCCTGCTCCTTAACCCTCCTCCTCAACCCTCCTCCTCAACCCTTCTCTTCAACCCTCCTTCTCAACCCTCCTCCTCAACCCTCCTTCTCAACCCTTCTCCTCAACCCTCCTCCTCAACTCTCCTCCTCAACCCTCCTCCTCAACCCTCCTCCTCAACCCTCCTCCTCAACCCTCCTCCTCAACCCTCCTTCTCAACCCTCCTCCTCAACCCTCCTCCCCAACCCTCCTCTTCAACCCTCCTCCTCAACCCTCCTCCTCAACCCTCCTTCTCAACCCTCCTCCTCAACCCTCCTCCTCAACCCTCCTCCTCAACCCTTCTCCTCAACCCTCCTTCTCAACCCTCCTCCTCAACCCTCCTCCTCAACCCTCCTCCTCAACCCTTCTTTTCAACCCTCTTCCTCAACCCTCCTCCTCAACCCTCCTCCTCAACCCTCCTCCTCAACCCTCCTCCTCAACCCTCCTCCTCAACCCTCCTTCTCAACCCTCCTCCTCAACCCTTCTCCTCAACCCTTCTCCTCAACCCTCCTCTTCAACCCTCCTCTTCAACCCTCCTCCTCAACCCTCCTCCTCAACCCTCCTCCTCAACCCTCCTTCTCAACCCTCCTCCTCAACCCTTCTCCTCAACCCTTCTCCTCAACCCTCCTCTTCAACCCTCCTCTTCAACCCTCCTCCTCAACCCTCTTCCTCAACCCTCCTCCTCAACCCTCCTTCTCAACCCTCCTCCTCAACCCTCCTCCTCAACCCTCCTCCTCAACCCTTCTTTTCAACCCTCTTCCTCAACCCTCCTCCTCAACCCTCCTCCTCAACCCTCCTCCTCAATCCTCCTCTTCAACCCTCCTCCTCAACCCTCCTCCTCAACCCTCCTCCTCAACCCTCCTCAAACTTCGATACAAATACGTCCTTTTATTCAAATCCTCTCTCGATTTATCTTTTGGCATTATCCGGCTTTAACTCTTGCGAACGTCCAAGCATGAAAGCCTCTTCCAATGCTCTCACACGAACACGCCACAAACCCACATCTGCTTGAACCACCACTTTTGAAGCTAACACCATCATCTCAACCGCCCTACATCCGCTCAAATTAAACACTCTCAACCATTCCACCAAGCACCAAACCAGATATTTCGCCACACGTCACCACTTTATAAAAGCACACACCTCCACACACTAGACCTCTCAAACACACAACACTCAAACACAGACCACACAAGCCTATCACATTGAGAAATAACACCACCTCACCAACAAACACCCCTCTAACACAGCACACGCCACCTTTGAACAGATCTGCTCATAAATAAGACATCAGCAAACCAAGCGTGTGATATTTCTCGCATCCATTCAATCTATATACTACTTTATTGTTTCTCTTATTCTTTTTATCATCTCTAAGTTTTATTTCGCATTTAAGAATTTTTATACTTTAAAAAAATATATTATTAGTTTTTTTTTATACTTTAAAAATTATAATATTTGTTATTTTTTATACTTTGATAGATTTTCTTTTTTTTATACTTTGATTTTTCTATAAATCTTTTTTTATACTTTTTCTTTTTTACTTATACTTTTTTTCTTTTTCTTTTTTCTCAGATGATATGTCTCCATTAAGTTTTTTTCGCTCCCTGCCACTTTTCCCATCACGAATATTTTTATTTGCATATTGTTCTTATATATATATCTATTTTCATTTTAAAATAATTGAATAACAAAATTGGAAAAACATTTTTTTTATTTAACATTGATTTTTTTCCAAGTTTTCGTTTTCTTTTTTTTTGATTTTGATTTCTTCAATAATAAATAGCGCCAATTTTCTAACTTCGACGCTTTCCGTCTGGTCGTTGGGCTAATTTATAGGCAGAAAACTGTGTTTTTGAATTAATATTTCTATTTCATTTTCCCCCTATATTTTTGTGATCTAAACTTTTTTTTCTCAAATCTTTTCAGATAATTATTAAAAATATTTGTAAAAAAACTTTAATTTTGAAAGTGTTTTTTATTGATTTTTCTAATTGACGATGTGCCAATCCTGAAAACACGTTCAGAATTGATTGCCCTATCTTACATTCACATCATCCTTCTCTTCCCCCTTTTCATTATCCTGATGGTCATCATCATCATCATCATCATCATCATCATCATCATCATCATCATCATCATCATCATCATCATCATCATCATCATCATCATTTTTGCTCTGTTATCGCCGGAGAAGCAGAAAGAAAAAGCGAAAAAAGGAATTTAAGGAGCACATAAAATTATTAAAAAAACTTGAATAATTGTGTTGAAGTTTTTTTCAAATTTGATATTAAAACGAAAAAAGAAAGTTCATTGAACTTCAAAAACGAAATCAAACATTGATTCTTGCTGATTGAAACCATGCGATAAGATTTTGAAAAATTTAGATAAAAGCAAAAAAACTTTCGCCATTAAAAACTCTTCGAAGTTTTTTGATTTAATGAATTTTCCAACCGTTTCGACTGACTAATTGTTCGAGTTTTTGTCTAGCCGCCCATTCATTTGCCATTGCCTGCACTACTACGACCACCACTATAACTACCGCTACTACTAGTGGCCAAACAAATACTGACTCACACACAGACGTATACAGACAGAGACACACAAACACACACATACACACACACACACAAACACACACATACACACACATACACACACACATAAACACACACACAAACACACACACACACACACACACACACACACACACACACACACACACACACACACATACACACACACATACACACACACCCACAAACACACATACACACACGTAGACACACACACATAGACACACACATATACACATACACACACACACACAAACACACACACACACACATACACACACACATACATACATAAAACACACACACACACAAACTTGATACTTCCGTTGGAGCTTCATGTCATCGAAAGGATTAGCTCTCCTATTTATAAATCAACAACTTTGGATCCGGTGGTTAGAGTGATGGATGGATGAAAAATAAAGTTGAATGAAGTGAAAAAGTAGGATGAATGAAAAAAGTTGATGTATGTCTGGTTGAGTTGTTGTATGTCTGGTTGTTTGTCGGAATGAGTAATTGTCTGAAATCATCACTACAACAAAACTTCTTAAATCAAAGACGTCTAGTGGTTATGATGACATATCGACAAAAATAATAATTTCAACAATTAAATCAACCGCGAAAGTCTTAGAACATCTCATCAACAGGTCATTTACAAAAGGGTTTTTTCCAGAATGTTTCAAGTTATCAAGAGTTGTCCCGATTGCAAAAGAGAGCGGTTGCACAGATGTTAAAAATTTCCGACCCATATCCTTGTTGCCTGCTTTTTCGAAAATTGTAAAAAAATTAATGCACAATCGTCTAAGTAGTTACCTCCAGAAGAATAAAATATTATTAAACCATCAATTTGGTTTTCGGGGGAACCATTCAACTGAGATGGCTATAGTGGATTTGATTTATAAAACTGGTGACGCCAGTGAAAAGAAAAATTTTGTAGTTGGCATTTGTCTCGATCTCTCAAAAGCATTTGACTGTATCGATCACTCTATTTTGCTACACAAACTTGAGCACTATGGTATAAGAAACTCAACTCTGTCATGGTTTCGCAGCTACCTTTCAGCAAGATATCAGTTTGTTACCTGGAACAACAAAAGTTCAGATAAATTGATGAATAAAGTGGGTGTTCCACAGGGCAGCATCTTGAGACCGCTATTGTTTATCATATTTGTTAATGATCTACCGCAAGCCACACAATTTTTCAATTATATTTGTTTTGCTGACGACACCAATGTTTTTAGCAAAGGAAAAGATATTAAAAAACTTCTTGATACCACAGAAGAAGAAATTAAACATGTGAGTTCCTGGTTTGCACTAAACAAACTCACATTAAACAACACCAAAACGCAAATGATAATTTTTGGCCCTACCCAATTTTTAAATTACAAGGAACCATACAAAATTAAATTAAATAACATCGACATCAATGAAAATAAAACTGTTAAATTTTTGGGCGTTCATCTAGACCAGAAATTAAGTTTTAGAGAACATGTTACCAGTGTTGTAAATAAATTAGCCAGATCAACTGGTTTGATCAACAAGATGAAGTTTTATCTTACCAAAAGATCCCTAAACCTGTTGTTTCACTCTTTATGTATGCCACATGTTACATACTGCAACATTGTCTGGGCTGGCACATATCAATCGATCACGAATCCTGTCAAACTAATGATGAAAAGAGCCATCAGGATTATCACCATGTCAAAGATAAGGTCACCACAACAAATAATCTTAATTTCACTCAATTAAATATCTATCTTGCATTGATTTTTGTGTATAAACAACTTAATAATAAATTGCCGATTGCATTTGATAACTATTATAAGCATGTAACAAGTAACAGAATGTTTAATTATTTGCAATCAAATAAATCGAGAACTAATATTTTATACATGCATATATTTTGCAAAGGTCCTCGGTCTTGGAATGCCATTCTTAAGAGTGGCTTCCAATACAAGACTACATCGATTGCTGATTTTAAAAGAAAGATTAAAGTTTTTTTAATAAATAGTGGTTAGGTAATTTCAAATACTGTACGTATAATACATGTATATAATTGTAAGATATAGATAACCTGTGTAATATCGTCACGTAGTTTTTATGAGCCGATATGAAACATTTTGCATGTGAGGATGTATTTAAGTGAACAATAATGTTTCTGTCTTTTATGATTTAAATTGCTTTGCATTGAAATTATGTTACTATGGGATTCTTTAATCTGTAGATATTTGATTATTAAATTTTTTTATTTTTATTTATATTATATTTTTTTAAATTTAATTTTATTTTATTTATATTTTTTTATTTTTTTATAATGTAGTATTTAAGATAATCATTTGAAACTTTGAACATTCATGTCAAGGTGACTGTGCTAGATGAGCTCATGATTGAGCTCGATCACAGCCATCCTGTTTTCTTATTATCAAACTTATTTGAAATTTGATTCTAAGGAGCAAATAAAAGATCGTTTCGTTTCGTTTCGTTTGTTTGTCTGGATGAGAAATTGTATGTTTGGGTTTCGAGATTTATGGATTGGTCAAATAATAATAAGAAAAGTTATGAAAGTTGATGGATGGTGAGGAGATGGCAAGAATTAGGAGAGAAAGAAGAATGATGGATGGGGGAAGAAATGAATGAATAAATGGATGGATTGATTAAATGGAAACGGGTGGTGTGATGAATGACTGAGATATTGCCGATTGTGAATAGCATGGGGGGGGGGGGGCTTGTGGTCACCTCAAATGGAAAAGACCCAAAAAAGAGTAATAAAAAAAAGAATAAAAGAATAATAATAAAAAAGAAGAAAAAAAAGAAGAAGAAAAAAGAAGAAAAAAAAGAATAAAGAAAAAATAAATAAAGAAAAATAAATAAAAAAAGAAGAAGAAAAAAGGAAAAGAAAATAATAATAAAAGAAGAAAAATATTGATAAAAAGTAAATCAAAGGATGATGGTTTAGATGACTAAAGGAATGAATAGATGGAAAAATGGCTAAATGGATAGACGTCTAGATAGAAAATGAATTCATGAATGAACAGATAACTATATGAATATTTCGAAAACAGATGGAAAGCTGGGCAGACAGGAAGAACCATGAAAAGTTGTGATGTTGAATGCCCAAAAAAGAAAGTCCCCTTCTCTCATTCCCCTCTGTCACACCCTTCTCCTCTTTTCCACACCACCCATCACTTCATTCACGCCCCATTTAACTCTAATTGCAATGCATTCCACGCTACCTCAAGAACCTTTTAAGTGCGCTTTTATTCTTTCCAATCACTCAGGAGCCACCGCAAGTAGGGAACCACCCACGCTTCATTATACCGGCCTCTGCTCAGGCGTAATTAGTGTATTTCAAAGTTTTTTGTTCGCTGTCACATTCAGGCGCGCTTTGAATTTCCAGCGTTGAAGATATAGTGCTTATGAAAACCCATTAATAGTATTCTTTCACCATTTTGGTGGGCTCTCATCACTACTTCAACACCATTACCACGCCAATACCACCACCACCAACAAACTATCAAATATTCGAACCACCACACGGCCATTAAATAAAAATCCATCAAACAAACAGCAAAACACCACCACTACGACCACCCGACCACATTCCCACCACCACACGACCATAACCACACTACCACCAACAACACGACCACACAACCACACTACCACCAACAACACGACCACACAACCACACTACCACCAACAACACGACCACACAACCACACCACCAATAACAACAGCACCACCACACAACCATAACCACACAACCACCAACCACACCACTACACAACCACACCACCACCACTAAAACCCCCACAACACGGCCACACAACCACACAACCAACAACACCACCAACATCACCACCACCACACCACCACGACCACACAACTAACAGCACCACCAACATCACCACCACCACACCACCACGACCACACCACCACGACCACACCACCACGACCACACCACCACGACCACATCGCTACGCTAAAACCCCCACCACGCGACCAACAACAATCCCACCACCACCACCATCACACAATCACGATAAAACTCAATCTTTCGCAATTCTATTTCTAGCTCGCAAAGAATGTGTATTCACAAAGCTTAACTCAGACGTATTGTCGAGTCATGCCCCCCTGAGAAGAAATTCCCTCTAGAAGCATCCATTCAGACTCAAAGAGTGGAGCCCTCTAGCGAGACTTTGTGGAATTTGATTCGAATTTCTTGTTGTTATGTTGGTTTTTTGTGTTGTTGTTGTTGTTGTTTTTATGTTGCTTGTTGGTATTATGTGTGCGTGTTGTTGTAGCAACATTAAACTGTTGCTGTTATGTTGTTGTTTTGTGTGTAGTTGTTGTGACGGAGATGGTAGATATTTTTAAAAATCTATCCGTTGGACAAGCATTTAAACTAGAGGTCGGACCGGGTACCCGATCTGACCGGGTACCCGCGGGTACCCGCGGGACTCCCGCGGGAACGGGAATGAAAATTAATTTCGGGACGGGAAAAGTCGGGAACCGGGAATAGGTTTTCGGGACGGGAACGGGAACGGGAATCAACTTTCAAATCGGGAACGGGAAAAGACGGGAACGGGAATCAACTTTTAAATCGGGAACGGGAAAAACGGGAATGACATTTATTGGGATTGGATTTTTTAACAATGATTTTTCAGCAAACTTCTAAGTATGGAAATCTTTATTTCATCGATACTCCATACTTAAAATAAGTATTAAATGCAATAGAAATGTGTAACGAAGCCACCATTGCCAATGTCGAAATCTCCAACACTACATTTGAAGTTGTTATGGTGAGTCCAAAGATTAGGGAGATTAGAACAAATGGGTGATGATGAAAACTTTTCAGATGAAATCAAAATGGTCAGTTATATTATTTTAATTTTATAAATTAATACTTTGAATTTGAATGATTAATTTCCAAATGATTGTTCAGTTGATCATTTCGACAAAAGAAAAGATGCCATTGATCTCATTCATATGACAGCATGTCTGTTGCATCCCCAGTATGAAAGAATAATAGGAAAAAAGTTTGGGATAGAAAAGAAATAAATACCAAGACTTTCATTAGAGAAAATTTAAATCTATTTTGTACAGCCAGATTAAGCTGCAGTGCCGTTGAGAAAAAAAACAAATGATGGGTATTTAGACCTATTATGTTTGTTTTTATAACGAAAAAATTATAATAAAATTATAATACTAACAAATTATACGAATGATTTTATATTTGCAGTTGTGGAGAATAAGAATGTTGTCAAAAAACATATTTCTAACATTATTGAAGAATTAATAATAATGAACGAAGAAAAAATTCAGAAGAGGATGAATTGTAAAAATATTCACAATTACGTCCCAAAAAAATCGAAGATTATAAAGATGTTTTATTTTATTGGAGTAAAATGAGCAATTTTAAAATACAACAAGAAGTAGCCAAAATTTTGTTTAGTATATCTGCAAGTTATATTCCCTGTGAACGGAATTTTTCAATATGTGGTCGTTTAACTTCAGACCCAAAATCCTCTCATTTGAAAGCTGAAACTCTTAACGGTTTAACCCGTGTGAAAAGCAATAAAGACTTGATTGAATTACTCAAAAACAATGACTAACTTCAATACTTTCATTTCAATAAATATTTGAAATTTAAATCGTGTTTTATTTTTATTTTATTAAAAGAAATATTCTCTGACTTTCAAATAATAAATTGTAAGAAATGTTAGAACTAGCAAGTTTGGGACCAGTGAAAACGGCAGCGAAAATGAATAAAAAAACAAAAAAGTTTCGGGAACGGGTCGGGACGGGAATCAAAATTCTGATGTCCCATCGGGAACGGGACGGGACGGGAAAACAAATTTCGGGAACGGGACGGGACGGGAATCAAAATTCTGATGTCCCATCGGGAACGGGACGGGACGGGAAAACAAATTTCGGGAACGGGACGGGACCGGGAATGAAAAATCGTCCATGTCCGACCTCTAATTTAAACAGAAAAATTTCATAAAATCTTTCATAGCAATTTCTTCTTTTAACCCTACCCATACACAACACCCCACAACAACCAACAGCACACAACACCATACACAAACCATCACACAACACCCCACAACAACCACCAGCACACAACACCATACACAAACCAGCACACAACACCACACACAAATCACCCACACAACACCACCCAAACAACCACCAACTACAAACCACCCATTTATTCCACTCATCCACGTCTCTACGTGGTATTTAAATTACCCATTCGCTTTGGTGTCCATTTTTTTCAGAGTTTTTCGATTCATAATTTTGCTCCGATAATATAAAACGTTTCATTATACCAATTCATATGCTTTCTTTTTTTTGTTGAAAGAAGATTTATTTTAGCAGTTTCATTTTTTACTTTTTATATATTTATTTTCTCGTTCTTTTGGCCATATTTTGAGAGTTATCTGCAGGGCACCAGCTCGTAAAACACTGCTTTTAATTCAATTTTCTAAACTCGAGTTTTTTTGTTGTTGCTCTTGCTAATATAAAAATAAAAATGATTAAAACGAAAAATATCATAAAAATTAATTTTCTACTTCTTATTTCAACTTTGAACGTTTTCCAACAAAATTAATTCTTATTTATAGTTTTTTCATGATTTGAAATAAATTGAAATGGATTGTTGCATCTATCTGAAACTTTTTCATTCACTAATTGAAAAGTTCAATTCATCATTTCTCAACACTCTGAGGCTCCTATTTAATTAATATAGTTTTAGAACTATATTAATTATTTAATATAGTTTTAGAACTGTATTAATTAATTTAATATAGTTTTAGAACTGTATTATTTAAAGTTATTTAATTTTTAAAATATTCCTTTCAACTTTTATATTTTATGTTTTTTAATCATTGCTAATCACTTGCTATTCACGATTTTCAATAATCATATTATTATATTAGTGTTATTATGATTATTATTTTCTTTCTTATTTATTATTACTATATTTATTTCAATTTAGTTAAGACTTAACTGTGAATTCCTTTCAACAAATGTTGATTAAATGCTCGTTACACGCTCCGCCGCTTGACCATTGTAATGGTCGTCGTGAAATATTACCTTCCTAAGATGCTAATGATGATGATGATGATGATGATGATGATGATGATGATGATGATGATGATGAAGATGATGATGATGATGATGATGATGATGATGATGGTGGGGGTGTTTCTGATGACGATGATGATGATGATGGTGGTGGTGCTGATGACGATGATGATGATGATGGTTTTAGTGAAAAGGTAATTATGAAAAAACAGATTTTTGAACATTTTCATTACACTTTTTAATAATTTTTTAATTACAAAAAATACATTTGGGAAATGCATATTTGATCGCATGCTTGAATGAAGACATTATGCGTTTTTGGAAATACTTTTGAATACAAATTTCGGTGAAAGTCAGTCGAAAGTTCGTCTGGTTAGCCCTAATTGCACAGATGTTTCTTGGTCTTTGAAATAAATCAATTTAACAATTGCATGCAAAAAAAGTTTTGTTTTTTTGGAAAATGTTCGAAGATGAATCTGAGATTTTAATGAGATAAGTTTTTGATTATATGTTAATTGTGTGAAATTAAAAAAATAATCTTTTTAAGCTTTCCTCTTCATCGACATACATTTTCCAGAATTAAAACTCACTTCTTTGAAAAGCAGATGTTTTCGAAACAAAATTTTTAGTGTTTTTTATCTTTTTCATCAAAGTTTCATATACAATTATATTTATATATGAAACTAAATTAATATTTTACAAATTTTACAACTTATCTTTCTTTTTCTTTTTCATCGATTCAAAACCATCGATCTATTATATACCTGATATCCATTTGTAAATTTCTATTCTTATTTCATCCTTTTTGTAGAATTCATTATCAGATAAATGTAAAAAATTCAAATAAATTCTAGAAAGCAGAAATGATAGATTAATGTTATAATTTTTCCATTTTCACTTTTCACTCCCTTTTTTCGAAAATTCAAAACAACGTTCGAAAACTAAACACATAAAAACACAATTTCTGAATTTTTTCGACCCTTAAATAGCCTTTCAAAATAGATCAAATAATTTTAAAAGTATCTTTTTTTAGTCTGCCAATTTTTAAATTATATAATTCTCAAAGGACTTATAAGTCATTAATAATTATGCAAGGAAAAAATCAAAAATGACATCTAAAAAAATAATAATTTGAATAATTTTTTTTTCTCTTCAGTAAACACCGTGAAATGAACATTGTGCACCCCTGCTGCCTTACCTTTTATCCATCCATCCATCCATCCATCCATCCATCCATCCATCCATCCATCCATCCATCCATCCATCCATCCATCCATCCATCCATCCATCCATCCATCCATCCATCCATCCATCCATCCATCCATCCATCCATCCATCCATCCATCCATCCATCCATCCATCCATCCATATATCCATCCATCCATCCATCCATCCATCCATCCATCCATCCATCCATCCATCCATCCATCCATCCATCCATCCATCCATCCATCCATCCATCCATTCATTCATCCATCCATCCATCCATAAATTCATCCATCCATTAATTTATCCATTGATGCTTTTACCCCTCCCATATTATATTTAATTCTTAATAGATAACTGTTCACTTATCTATTTGTCTGTAGATCCAGTAAATCTTATTTATTGGTTACATTACATATAAATATATTCAAACATTTTCTCGTCAATTTCTTCACCCACCTTCCCAACCATCAAATCTTCTTGCCACCCGTCAGGCAATAAGCGGTGATCCGGGGAGGTCCGAACCCCAAGACCCCCTCCCCCTTCGGTAGCGAAAGGGTCCACTCCAATGGTTTGGACCCCGGGAACCCCCCCTTTGGTAGTGAAGGGGTCCACTCCAATGGTTTGGACCCCAGGACCCCGCCAAGATCGCCGTCTAAACTGGATTGGCAGCCCCTGCGTCATGCCAATATAAATTCAATTAAGAGTTTATATCTCGTTAATTGAAGTGAACTGGAAAAAACATTTAAATCAATTTAATAGAAATAAAAAATATATTTTAAATATGAGTTTAACCCTTTTTTTCGATGATGTTCTGGTTTGCTTTCTTGATTCAGTTTTTCCCTGCGTTATTGTAGTTGTGTTGTGGCTTCATTTGGGGTTGTTGATGTTGTAATTGTTTGTATTGGGTGTTGTTGATGTTGTAATTGTTTGTATTGGATGTTGTTGATGTTGTAATTGTTTGTATTGGGTGTTGTTGATGTTGTTATTGTTTGTATTGGGTGTTGTTGATGTTGTTATTGTTTGTATTAGATGTTGTTGATGTTGTAATTGTTTGTATTGGGTGTTGTTGATGTTGCTATCTTTTAAAGGCTTGTTGTTGCTAATACTATTATTGTTAAACTGTTTTTAATATTTTTGTTGTTGTTGTTGTTGAGAAGAGCCGTGTTATATGATGGCTCAGTGATTCGCAGGGCGATATCCGCTTGCACCGTCGTCGTCTTTATCGCAGCATCAGTACGTATCGAGTGGTTGTAGTTGTTGTTATTGTAGTTGTTGTTGTTGTTGTTGTTGCTGTTGTTGTTGTTGTTGTTACTGTTGTTGTTTTTTTGTTGCGGTTTTTTGTTTTAGTTTTGATTTTTTTCTATATAGTATTATTGTTTATCATTTTTTAAAATATTGTTTTAATTATTTTTCTGTTGTTGTTGTTTTGTTGTTATGGCTGCTCCTATTGTAGTTTTCGTTTTTGCATTTTCTTTAAGAATTGTTTTGGTTTTTCTTTAATTAAAGGATTAAAATTCCATTTAAAATGAGTGTCAAAAATAAGATAGATTATGAAGAGACTGTTGCTGCCGATGATGAAGATGGTGGAGATGATGATGATGATGAAGATGGTGGAGATGATGAAGATGAAGATGGTGGAGATGATGATGATGATGATGATGCTGATGTAGACGATGGTGATGGAGATGATGATGATGGAAATGATGATGATGTAGACGATGGTGATGGAGATGAGGATGATGGAAATGATGATGATGTAGACGATGGTGATGGAGATGATGATGATGACAAATTAGTAGTCGTAAATAGTGGTAACAAGTTAATTTTCCTTTGTAAGGATCCAACTTTTGCGTCACATCTCGCATGACTATTGGTTTTGTGTGACTGCTACGTGCCGAGACTGCAAAAGATGAGAAAAAAAGAAAAAACAAAAACGAAAGTAAGAAAAAAAGAAAAATAATAAACGTAAGTAGAAAAACATTGTTTAAAAAGTTGGGGGAACACAGTGATTACGCTGAAATGAAGTAGTTTTTACTGCAATTGAGATGGCCTTAGGAAGAAGGGAAGAGTGGATGGATGCATGGATGAGAAAAAAACTTTTAAACGAGAAAATAGTTCTGTTAAAAGTGGATGAATGGGTTAGAAATGGGATGGGTTAGATATGGGATTGGTGCATTAGAAGGTAATTTGATTGGATCTAATGGATGGGTGGATGAATGAATAAGTGGAATGGTGGATGGATTGATGGAAAGATAAATGAGTAGGTGGATGAATAAATTGTTGAGTGAAGGGATGGGCGGTGTGAGTAATGGAAAAACTAACGCTTGAATCAGAGTATGCGTGACGGAGGCAAAATAATTAAGTGGAAAAGTGTTCATTTTGAAACTAGAAGTTGGAAGGGGGAGAAGATGGATGGGTAGGTGGATGGATAGATGCATGAATAAATGGTTGGATGGATGCATGGATAGGTGGGTGGATAGGTAGGGGGATAGATGCATGGATAGATGCATGGAAAGATGCATGGATAGATGGATGGATAGATGGATGAGTAGATGGATGGAAAAAGTAAAATGGTGGGAGGGTAAAAAACACAGAAAAGAAAAATGAATTTCATCCGTTCTTTCATCCTTTCTTATGAGATAATCTTGACTCTTCGCCATAGCTCGTATGTCTTTATTGTGGGCACAATTGTTGTTGTTGTGGCTGCTGCTGTTGTTGTGGTTGTTGTTGTGGCTGCTGCTGTTGTTGTTGTTGTTGTTGTGGCTATTTTTGTTGCTGCTGTCTTTGTGGTTGTTGTTGTTTTCGTTGTTGATATTGATGTGGTTGTAGAAATAATTGTTGTTGTTGAGGCCACATTCGAGTTCTGACGTTTTCAAGTGTTGGCTCTTCTTGAAGCAATAGAAGCAGAAATTGTTGTTAATGTTGTTGCTGAAGCTGTTGTTAGTGTTGTTAATAATGTTGTTGTTGATGTTGTTGTTGATGTTGTTGTTGATGTTGTTGTTGATGTTGTTGTTGATGTTGTTGTTAATGTTGTTGTTGAAGCTGTTGTTAGTGTTGTTAATAATGTTTGGGATGCTAATGTTGATGATGTTGCTCCTTACGCTTGTTATAGATGGGATATTAGTTGATGATTGGTTGTTGTTGTTGTTGTTGTTGGTGCTGTTGTTGTTGGTGCTGTTATTAACACTACAAGTGTTGTTCTCTTTATCACAATCTATCGAATTTAGTTCATTATTATTATTATTATTATTATTATCATCCCCATCATTATTGCGATTAGAAAGGAAACTATTATCATTACTTTCGGATTTCTTTTTCTTCTTCGTCCTCCTAGCCTTGCGACAACAGCATCGATAAAGAACCACCACAAAGAGGAGAATGTTGAAAATAAGCGCTACAAAAATGCAAAAAATGAGCAAGAAAAGAAACGCATGGACTAGCATGATTCCGTTGCTGGGCTCGTTAGTGTTGTTGCTCGGCGACAAGTTGCTGAGAAAGAGGTTGTTGTTGTTGTTGTTAGTTAGTTGGTTGTTGCTTATGTTGTTGTTGTTGTTGTTGTTGTTTGCTTTGTTGTCGATGACATCATTGTAGTGGCTGTTGCTGCCGGTGGTTAAATGGTTGTTGATGTGGTAGTTGCTGAAAGAATCGTTTTTAATTCGGTTCATGTTGTTGTTGTTGTTGTTGTTGTTGTTGTTGTTGTTGTTGTTGTTGTTGTTGTTGTTACCATTATTATTCTTAGCTTTTACTCTTAGAAAAATGGCGTCATTGTCAACTCGAAGACTTGTTGACATTTCTTTTACATTCTTATTCGTATCCGCTGATTTTGTTTTATTATTGATTTCATTATCAAAGTTATTATTGCTCTTTATGTTGCTATTATTTATTTTCTTTTTGTTGTTTTTATTGTTTAGGTTGTTTATTTTATCTGCATTTTCCGGAAGAATCGTTCCGTTATCATTGATATTTATATCTTTGGATAACTCGTGGTTCTGATGATGATTTTTTGAGTCATTGTTGTGATGTCCAAATGTTTTGTTACTAAAAAAAGTATTTTCTTCTTTATCATAATTATTTTTTATATTATTATTACTGAAAATGTTATTGTGATTATTATGATTATGATTATCATTATGATTATCAATATTATTATCATTATTATTATTATCATTATTATCATTATTTTTATTTTCATTATTAATTAAAATGTTATCATAATTATTTTTTTTATTGCTGTTGTTGCTGGAGTCGCCAGTAGAATTGTCAGTGCCGGCTTTGTTAAAGCTGATATTTGGACCAATCAAGTTATCATTATTATTATTATTATTATTATTATTATTATTATTATTATTATTATTATTATTATTATTATTATTATTATTATTATTATTATTATTATTATTATTATTATTATTATTATTATCATCTCCAAAAGGTCCAACCCTGAAGCCATGACCATTCTTCCCGTGCTTTTCTGTATTTATACTACTATAATAACTGCCATTCATGTCATCATTATCATCATCAGCCTTTTTATTATTGCTTTTATTATGAATAACAAAATTGCCTCTGACGTCCTTATTATTAATATTATTAATATTGCTTTTTCTATTCTCATTGTTATTTTCAATTTTTGACCCACTGTTTTTCGCGTCATTATCGCGTCCGAAATTACTTTTTATCTTCTTGTTTTTATTTTTTTCGTCAATTTTTTTCAGTCCCAAAGAATCTTTGTTTTCGAAGGTATTATTATTATTATCATTATTATCATTATCATTATTATTATTATCGTTATTATCATTATTATCATTTCCTATTTTATTCTTTTCATTATCCCTGTTTCTGTGATCTTTTTGGTCCAGGTCGGGCATGAAGGGATGATGAAGACTCTCGGAAGAAGGAATAATTTCTTCATTCATTCTTTCCATCATCCTCTCATTACTTACATCACCATTAGAATTATTATTAGGGTTATTACTAGTTTTATTGTTATTTAAGTTATTATTAATATTTATTTTATTATTATTAATATTATTATTAATAATATTATTTCTATTATTGATGTTGTTCATGCTATTATCAAGCCCATAGTTGTTGTCGAGACTTATCCGGGGATAGTTGAGATTGTTATTTTTAATGTTTGACTGGTTATTGTACTGGTTATTGTACTGGTTATTTTTGTTATTGTTGTACTGATAATTGTTGTGGTTGTTGTACTGGTTGTTGTACTGATTGTTGTTGTTGTAGTGGTTGTTGTTGTAGTGGTTGTTGTACTGATTGTTGTTGTTGTAGTGGTTGTGTCTCATTTTTTCTAGGTCTGGCTCCAAAGGCAATGGGATGGTGAAGTTGTCACGTGGATAAATGACTGGCATCTGGAGGGGGATGTTTGGGATGTTTGGAATGGGAGGGGTTGGAATGGGATGAATTGGGCAGATGGATTGGAGTGTGATGGATGGATTGTATGTGTTTGTGTGTTTATGTGTGAGTGTTGGTGTATTTGTTTGTGTGTAAGTGTTTTGCGTATATGTGTGTTTTTTTGTTTTCATGTTTGTGTGTGTGGATGTGTGTTGGCTTTTATTTGCTCATGTGTACGGCTTTGCGACCGCGGAGATGTATTCACATAAAAGATAAAAATAGTAATTATGATGAGAAAAACTATAAAACAGAAATTATAAATTTTTAGACGCACATTTTTGTATGTGTTCCTCAGTATGTATGCGTGCAAACAAGTTATGGAAAAAACTTCTCGTTTTTCTCGAAGGTAATTCGCACACATGTGATTTTACGAGAGTGTAAGGTAAAGAGAAGGATTCTAAAACAGAGAGAAGCAGACGAAGATATATTAGCTTATTTTAGGCATTCACAAATCACTGTCTCTCTTAATTCATCAGTCTTTATTACAATGAAATTTTGTTTTCCCATTTTCCCTAGCCCTAAGCATAACCCTTTTAGACTTATGATGAATGATGATTTGAATCTTTCTTCTGTTTGGTTTGTATATATTTGGATATATTGAATGAATAGTTTTTCAGTGTTTGTAAATGTGATTTTTAACAAATATTTTAATTTTAATGTGTTTTTAATGAAGTTTATTTCTTTGAAAAGTGGAAAGGCAATAAAATTTGCGTTTTTGGGACTATAATCATCTCTCAAAAATAATATTTCACAATTATTTTGAATTAAAAAACAATTTTAAGGAGGCTTTTAGTCCTTCCTGGAAAGAATTCATGAAAAATGGAAATTATTTAATTAAGTTTGAATATTTTTGAATGCATTTAAAATACTTAAGATGCAAGAAATATTTTAAAACTTTTGCTTATTTGAAATAATAAAAAGAAAAGCAATTAAAAAAGTTAAATTTGAAAAATAATTTTTTAAATTAGTGTACAATATTTTACAGATTAAGAAAAATTACAAATACCTTTATGGGGTTTGTATACAACTTAAATTTTTCTTAAATAATTATATTAAAATTTTATTTAAGTTTCAGCTCAGATTAACTGATACTCGTGGAATTAACGTTAGAAATATATTCTAAAATTATTAGCTGTATTAAATTAAATGAAGATGGTATTTTTAACTTTTGTAAATAAACATTTTCAAAGAACGGGGAAAATATGCTTCAAGATACATTTTTTATCGGAAAAAATTCTCTTGTGAAGATTTTAAAAAGGAATTATTTCTCCAACTTTTGATTCATTAAAAAATAACTAGATAAAGTTAACAAAAATAATAAATGTAAATAAACTTTTATATTTTGAATGGTTTAAAGAATCAACTCTCGGACTTTACTCGACCTCACGAAACCGTCTCAATAAAACTCCGACAAGGC
>OX030968.1:2670842-2678342 GCA_943735955.1 Piscicola geometra | reverse complement strand
AGATCACGAAATTCATTTATTTCTATCATTCTATGATTTACGTTTTCCATCTATACAAGTAACGCAATTAGTTATAATGGTTTATTTACGTGGTAGTTGATGAAAACATTCAAATCTGAATCGAAGGAACAAAGAATCATACCTCAAGGAAGACAGAAAGAATCATATCGGTCGTTCGACAACTTGACGTCAGACAATGGTGTATTTGGACCTTGAAACGAGTTAATAGCTCAACAATGAAACCGTAAAACATTCATAACACACAAACCTCTCCGTTGAAAATTTTTGTATTAAATACATGTTCAGATCTGCCCCAATGAAAGGTTAACCCAATACTGGTGTAACGAATGTGATCAAACGTGGTCACCAACCCCAAATTTTTTGTCTTTAAATACACTGAAATAAATTTAAATATTTTTCTTTATTTAAATGTTGTGTTATAATTATGTCAAAAATGCAAGTATTAACGCAATCTTCCAGTGTTTCTCGCGGTCACTTCAGTATCCTCTGAAGGCACTTCAACTTCCAGTGTTTTTATGGTACTCGGATCAATCTTAGGAAACATATTTGGAGTGTTTGGATCAATTTGAGGGACCAGCTCCTGTGGAGACTGGCCAGCAGTTAAGCCACACCAATAAATATCTTCCCAATCACCTCCATAATTCCAATAAAATCTCCCGCTTGGTTCTAGTTGAATATAAATTGTGAGTGGATTGTTACTAAAGTAAAAGTATTCAGTAATGAATATATTAGTGAGAAAGTAGAGATGAAGTGAGAAATTATAGACTTTCAATGATTCTAAGGTCTTGTACTTACTGGCTTGAGTGAATGCCCCTAAGTACAAGAACGATCCGAGAAGGATCAAAAAAGGCTTGCTCATTTCTGGGTTTTTATTAAAAATATGTTTATCTAATTTACGGAAATAAATAGAACTTTTAACATAATTATAAGTTCCAGTTAGAACAAAACTATTTTAATAAATCGGAATAACTCACTGAACGTGTCCAGACTCTATTAACTCGAATTGTTCCTTTCTTCATCGCCTTATATTCACTCATTGGAAAAAGAAAATCTCATTAACAAATTATTTTCATTATTTTCTAGATTTGTGCGATCAGCACGAGCCACCCATGTAAATATCAAAAGTTTCAATTTGACACGAATCTCAAAAATCGAAACACACCTGGCGAAATGAGTGGTCTCATGATGGGTAATCATCTCTTCATCATCATCATCATCATCATCATCATTATTATCATCATCATTGTTATCATCATTATTATTATCATCATTATTATTATCATCATCATTATTATCATCATCATTATCATCATCATTATTATCATCATCATTATCATCATCATGAAATTAACTCTGTGGAAAATATTTTCACACAAATTTAATCGTAAATGTAAATTAATTTTATAATTAATTTTATAATTAATTTTATTCATTCGGAACGTGCTTTGCAGCCTGAATGCATGTTTGCTGCAGTTTTTTTGCTTATTGATTAGTGAAAGTTTCAGTAGGAATTAAAAAAACCATCTAATCATCATCATCACCATCATCCTCATCACCATTCTAATCATCTTCATCTTCATCATCATATCAAGGTTATCTAAAACTTTTCTAAATATATACAATTTTATATGAATGAAATATGAAAGCCAATCCGTTAGAAGTTCGCCCAAAAATTGCATCGTAAATGGAGATTTGAATGGTATTTACAAAACTTGTTATTGCCTAAAAACAATTTTTGATTAATTTAACGGAAGGTAAACAATGATTAATAATTTGAGATTTAAAATAATAAAATTCTTTTTCTGCTTATTCGTTTGTTTTTAATGCTTGATTATTTTTTTCTTCTTCAGTGTTGTGTTTGTACATATTTTTTAAAGTATATTTTGTATTTTTTAGAATAAATATCGAAACGTTTTATGATTGAATCTACGTAATTGACAATTTTTTTCTTCAATATTTTAATCTTAAAGACTGCAAAACAAAGAGTGTATGAGTACATTTTAATAGAGTTTAACATTTTCACTCCTAATCCATTCATTAAATCGTTTGATATTCTATTTCAAATCAAAAACAACGAGATCAATATGATCTCCATTTGTTAAATTTGTTTTATTTCATATTTTTCTCTTCGGTGTCTTTTTCAGTTAAATTCTTTTCAGCCCCACCATACATTTGAACATTTCTACCTTCTACGCCACGATCGTCCTTCAGAATCTCACTTTTTCCTACACAATCACTCTCTCCCACCACCACACCACCACCACTTTCTTCTCTCACATCCACATCACCATTATAATCCCTCCCCACACTACCACTACCACCACCACATCCCTCCCCTGTCGCAGTACTGTATATGATGGGATAAGCACTGCACATGGCGTCATAGGACTGCTTGCGATCCTTCTCGATCAAAGTTTCCTTCACCACCTTCAACGGACGGATGAATACGCGTTCATCCACATCGAAGCCAAACTCTACAACCTCATTCGCTAGCACGAAGGGCGCTGATAGGCCGGCGCTCAACTTGTGTCCGCCCCTCCTGATTCGAACGGACCAATCGCCTTCAACGCTGATGTCGACGAAGTGTGTGTGGACCAATGCCAGGCCGCTGAGGGGGCTCACCCTGAGACGTCGCCTTTCGCTGCTGACTGTGACGTCATTGCACGTGGATTGTTGGATCTTGACAGAGTTCAGGTGGATCTGGGAGAAGGAGCGAGGGTGGATGGATGGGGGGGGGGGGAGAGTGAAAAAGAGGGTTGGTAAGAAATATCTCAGTTAGTGTGTCAATGGCTTTCGAGAATAAAATAAAAAAATCGTGAAAGGAAAACCTGGTAAACATGTAAAAAACTAAAACCATTTTGAAATTTGAAACCAAAGAAAAGCGAACGACGACGAACCACTACTGCTCCTCCCTTGAGCAGACGACATCGAGCTTCTTGAACGGCCTTGGTGCAGGAGGGCAAGCACTGGGCCGACGAGAACAGTTCGTGCGAGAGATCATTCGACAGATCCCTGAACGGAGGCTTGCTCAACAGACTGAGATGACCCCCCCGAGAGACGCTGAAACAAGACGCGCTATCTAGTCCACCGAAGACGACCGCGTCGGTACTCGCCCGGGCTCGATGACTCCCGTAAGCCTGGATCTCGAAACTGGTGCCGTCTTGGTGGATCTTAGCGGCGGCGTGGTGCACACATGCGCTGGTGCAGCGGTCGTTGGTAGCAACGACGGCCTGGTGGTTGTGGTTGAAGACGCGGATGGCTCGGTCTAGCGTCATTTGGACTAGGACGTTGTTGCGCAAGAGCACCTGGTTTTGTTGGTTGGTGGTTTGGGGGAGGGGGGGTGTGGTGGGGAAAGGGGGGGAAGGGGGATGTGGTGGGGAAAGGAGGGGTGATGATGAGTGTCATGTTGGGTGTTGGTGATTGTAGGTATAGGTTTTGGTTTTGGTGGTAGGGATGACGGTGGTGATGACGGTGGTAGTGGTAGCAATGGTAACGGTGTTTAATTATAATAATATTGGTAGCGTTGCGGATGTGGTAGTGTAACTTTAAAGTAGTTGTTAATATATGCATAAACCATTCTAGAACCTCAATGATTCCGGACTGGTTGACTTGGAAAAAGGGGAAGAAGTTGTTGTAGTGGGGAGAAGGAGGAATTTGGGTGAATTGTTGCGGAAGGAGGAATGGAGGGGACCGGAAGTCCATGGTTGGTTCCATAGTTGCGTCGGCCTCGGGTGAATCTTCTATCTGGAAAGTGTAAATTAATTTAAATTTATTAAATTTGTATTTAAGCTTTAATACAAAATTAAATGAATATTAATTACATTTAAATGTGTCTTCAAAGTGATGATAACGTAGGTAATGAATTAAAGGTAAAAACAAAAATAATAAAAAAATTAAATATAGAAAAGATTGTTTGATAATTTGCGCTTGTGAAATACCGTAATTGGGATGAAGAATGATGGGAGACTGAAGGAAGAAAGAGACTGGAATGAGTAATTGGATGGAGTGACGGCAAGATGGGGGAAGGCAGGAAGGTAAGGATTAAAAGGATGAGTAATCGGGATGAGAGAAGGTGGGCTGGGATGAGGAAGGGATGTCTGGGGGTTTGTTGGGTGGCTGAGAGGGGAATCGGTAGATTTGGTTTCACATTCATCGGCCCAGGCCTTACTTGAGGGCCGGTTTTTGATGCTGTCACCAATGCTGCCAAATGGTGACGATCTTTGACTATATTGGTGGTCTGGGGGTGTTTGGAGGTGCATTGGGGAGGGTGATGAGTGGTGGGTCAGGGAAGAAGAGGAGGTCTGGTTGAATGGAGAAAGGGGTTTGAGTAGGGGTAGTGCTGGGTAGGAGGGTGAAGAGTTGAGGGGTGGTGGTGATGATGATGATTGGGGGAGAAATGAAGACAATGCTTGATGTGAGGTCTCGGGTGAAGATAAATTCAATAACTCTGTAGTTTCGAAATCTATCAGAGAATTGTCGTTGATTTGGTTCTCTTGTTGGCTCGCAAAGAAGGAAAGCTCATGCATGTTGTGAGACAAAGCGTCGTTTTGGCTGGTGTTTGTGTGTTCTTTGAACGCGCCACTCCAGGCGTCTACCACTTTCAATGGAAATGAGAATTCGTTTGCGTAGTGGCATGGTTGTTGGGAAGAGATTGTTTGTATCGATGCATCGTGGAATGAATAAGATGGGAGGGTAAGTTGGCTGGATTGATTGGATGGGTTGGTTGAATTGGGCTGGTTAGGGGAAGGGGGATGATTGGAGGGATGGCGATGGTTGGAGGGGTGGCGATGGTTGGAAGGGTGGAGATGGTTAGAAAGAGGGGGGTGGTCAGGGAGAGGGGCGAGCGATTGTGATGAAGTAGTGATGGAGAGAAAAAGATCTCTGTTTATGTTTTTAAGAGCTTCATCTAGGTTATTGTTAATTTGAGTCGTATTGCATTTTTTGTTGTTGCTGTTGTTTATATTTTTTACTTTCATTTTTTTTATCTTTTCTCTGCATTGCTCACATTTTCGAATGTTTTTTTCGCTTAGTTCTTTGTTGAGGTATTCTTTGTTTGGCAACATTGTTTCTTCACTCCCCTATCTTCTTTTTTTATTCTCCTCTGTTACTGGCATTTCTTTTGTTGTTGTTGATGTTTTTGTTTTGGCGATTACGTCACCAATTCATTATTCTATGCGACGCTTTTATAAAAATTTTATCTATAATTTTTTTTATTTTTTATACAAATCTTTATCTTGTTCATCATCAAAAATTAAAATGACGAATGAATATTTTATTTAAACGTAAAATAATTATAATGAAATATTACTGAATAATTAAATCCAACGAAATATTCTCGATCAACCAATTATAAATAAAAGCTTTTTATTAAATTTATTAAATAAAATAAATTTAATTAGAAAAAGGCGTTAATCTGAACATCAAGAAATATCTACTTTATCTTTTTATTAGCAAGGCCAAATATAAATTTAAAAAATGTTTTTTTTACTATTTAAATACTCTCTTTAAAAACAAATAATAATAAATAATGCCATTATTGTTTAAATAAGATATTATATACTTTTATATTAAAAGGTATTATAAGTAATATTTTAGTTTTCAGTTTTTTTCGTTTTTTAAATTGTCTTTATGACTTGGACTTATTTAACTCCTGTAGAAACTCTTCAAGCTGTTCAATAATGCCCCTCACTTGCTCTGATGATGATGATGTTTATGATGATGATGATGTTTATGATGATGATGATGATGTTGATGAGATTTATACATTAATAATAAATATAATTTAAAAAATCATTCTCATCAGTCCTACACACACCACACCATACACTGACACATACAAAACAATACAATACAATGACACATACAAAACAATACAATATAATGACACATACAAAACAATACAATACAATGACACATACAAAACAATACAATACAATAACACATACAAAACAATACAATAAAATGACACATACAAAACAACACAATACAATGACACATACAAAACAATACAATACAATGACACATACAAAACAATACAATACAATGACACATACAAAACAATACAATACAATGACACATACAAAACAATACAATACAATGACACATACAAAACAATACAATACAATGACACATACAAAACAATACAATACAATGACACATACAAAACAATACAATACAATGACACATACAAACACAATACAATACAATGACGACTATTATCAACACGGCTTAAACCCGAACGAGCTTGAAGACCAGCAACACAACACCAAACACCTCACCAACACAACAACAAACACCACACCAACACAACAACAAACACCACACCAACACAACAACAAACACCACACCAACACAACAACAAAAACCAAGCGCACCAACAACACTCAACCACTAACTGATATGATGGGCTAGTCGGACTCTTTCACCGGTTAAAAGTTTTTCTAGCGCCTCATTATCACCCCCTATCTCCCCCAGCACCCCCTTAACCACCCCTTCCATCTTGCGATCTGATGATGATGATTGTGATGGTAATGATGGTAATGATGAAGTGATGAAGGTGGTGAAGATGATGCTGATGATGAGAATGGAGATCATTAAGATAAAAAGACCGATGTGATGCTATACAATCTTTGTAAACTTTTCACTACCATCACCATCCGAACCACTCTCACCATCATCATCACGACCCCCATCCACCATCATCATCACCCCCACCATCATCACCACCATCACCATCACCACCATCACCATCATCACCATCAAAATCACCATAATCACCATCACCACCATCATCATCACCCCCATCCACCATCATCATCACCCCTACCATCATAATCACCATCACCCCTACCCCCATCTACCATCGCCATCACCACCATCACCATTACCATCATCATCATCATCATCATCATCATCATGACGACGTACTCTGATGATTAAGCAGGTGTTGTCTGACGGCTTTGGACGTGGTGGAGAGCATGCGGTCGACCTTCCAGAAGAGAATGACGTCACTGCAGTCGATCTGTTAGGGTGGGAGGAAGGGGGAGGTGGTGGTGGAAGATGGGAGTGGAGGGTGGTGGAAGATGGGAGTAGAGGGTGGTGGAGGTGGGGGTTATTGGTGGTGGAGGTGATGTTGTCGGTGATGGTGATGGTTGTTGTGGTGAAAGTGGTGAAGGTAGTGAAAAAATATATTTTCAAAACAACCCAAAAAAGTCCATCCTAACCCAACCATCCCAGCCTCTCAACCCAACAATCCCAGCCCCTCAACCCAACCATCCCAGCCCCTCAACCCAACCATCCCAGCCCCTCAACCCAACAATCCCAGCCCCTCAACCCAACCATCGCAGCCCCTCAACCCAACCTTCTCATCCACCTAAATCAAGCCATCCCAAATCCCATCTAACCAACCAACCAATCAATCCAATCCCAACCGAGTTATCCTTGAAGCCCTGCTGATAGTAGTAGAACTCTTTGGAGCAG